>JADLZL010003073.1:0-577239 GCA_015844335.1 Chrysopogon serrulatus
ATGTGGTATTAAATCATGCCACCATTTAGAATATAGAAATAGTATCCGCAAGAAGCGCCACGGATCAAATACCATTGTAGCATTTTACCCTGAGTATTACGAGGTTGTCATTAATATTTTCCCAAAGGAAGGTCTACATGGCTCTCGTGTAAAGGTAGCGTGATAACCTAGAGTGTAATGGATAGGCATAGCCATGTCCTTGCTACTCAAGGGGGTAAGTCACAAGATAAATAATAAAAATAAGTATATAACCATCAGCATAAACAGATAGAGACTCCTAGCTATATTATTAGGGTTACTAGCAGAACATCAAGAGATATTCCTGTGTTATTCCTAGCTACATGTCAATGCATATTATGGTTAGTAAGTACACTTAGTAGTCATAGCTAAGGTTAACATTACATCTATTCATAGTGGACATACTAGGGAAGTTTGAGAACATAGCCCGCCCTTCCTTCGTACAAAAGCCCTACTATGCCTATAAACGGGGTTTGGACTACATAGGACTCAACAGGATTGTCACACCCGCGATCTATCAAGCCCAGCTGTGGCAGAACCTTCTAAATTATATGGCCCACAAGCACTGACCTTGTCCCTAAGACCTCAGTCAACCATGCTTATACACCACATAACCTAGAATGTTCCGTCGGGTGGATCCCCGATAAACCACAATTACTCCAGGATCGATACTTACGGATACATCACAAGTATTACAACAGCTTTCATACAAAATACGAGTAGCGGAAGACTTACAATAACTTAATTTACAAACATTTTGTAAAACTTATATAAACCAGTATTATTACAAACAAATGGAAGTATCATTATATAACTTTATTACACTCACTCAACAAAGGTGCCCCTTGAGAGGCCACTCAATTCACTCTTCATCGGTCACCTCTTCAATAACCGTCATGCGGAAAGGGCCGTAGCACGCTTGCCCATGCGGTTCACCCGCAACAGGGGTTGAACAAACCCCGAGTATAAAAAGTACTCCGCAAGACTTACCCGACCAAAAATTGGGGAGAAGACTCGGGGAATCTTGGCTAATGGGAATCAAGGTGAGGCTTTAGCAAGATCAAATGATACCCTTTCGCGAAAAGAGACTAAGCCAATCCTTACTTTAACAATCACTTGTCAAACATATGTCGAATTCAAAACTTTCCATACTCACAACTTTCATCATTACTACGATCTTAGGGGCTCGGATCACGGCTCCCATATCGTGGAGCACACGACGATTCGAATCGCTTTATATACCCATTTGGGGCTTCTAGCCACACGATGTATGCGAGGACTCAATATCTTACATACATCAACTCAACGCTTTAGATTTCTCCATACTAGAACGGGTGTACGGTACACCACCTCACTACGGCCGCTCGGTCACTTCGGTGCGGTGCGCATCGTAGGATGGGTACACGCTACTATCCATTTTAGTAACGAATAGTCCAAGCGGAGCTTACCGCCATTAGCATGTGATTTGGTACTATCCAATAACCTCGTGATCCCGGGGCCAAACAACGGACGGTCCTTAACCGACACAAGTGGGCGACACTACACTGGGCACTAGCCCTTCCCGGTGCAAGTCACTCCACCGACGTCTCGAGTTACTCATCATCATGTTCTTGTGCGTACCCCCTAACCCGGCCAAGGTGAGAGGTAGGCGACAAAGCAACATCAGGTTTTCATAAATTCCCATCGGGGATCATTGTTATCACAACTTTAGAAACAATTTATCAAAACCTATTCTAGTAGCAAGGCTAAGCGTGACTAAGCATTTCGAAATCAAAAACAGGTATCCGGGATAATGTAGCAAGGTGCGGTAAATGCATCAAAGTACACCTAATGCATTATATCATCACATGAAATCATAAAAACTTTCGAAATACAAGGATAGGTTTGAATGCATCCGGGGCTTGCCTTGGGGCTCGGTGAAGTGAGGACTAGAGAACCAATCACCAGAACCAGAACCAGTCTCCTCACAAAGAACACCTTCTTCAAGAACGAGGGGTTGGATCAACCCCTTCCTCAGGTCCGGTAGCTACACGATAGAGATGCATGATTATAATGCAGTAAATGAATGATCATGCGATAGCGATGCATCAAACGTTAACCTATCTTGAGTACAACTTTCCTTCACGGTAACCTCACTCTAGGAAGGTATAACTAGCGTCGGCGACGACGGAATAGCGATCTGAAATCAACATGAAATGCCGAAGGTCATTAGGGTTAATGACCTAGGGTCATCACTCAATCCCAAAATCAAGCAACCCTAATGGTGATTAGACTTGATTACTAATTTATTGACCATTTTTACAGTCGTTGAAAGCCACTAATTAACTTACTAATTGGAGATTAATCAAACCCTAATTAATCAAAGAATTAACTAATTAAACATTAATTAAAAAGGGATTAATTAAGCTTAATACAAAACTTAATCAAAACTTAACCAAACTTCATAATTAAGCTCATTACCATCTAATTAGCACACAAAATAAATTTCATAAATTTTGGAGTTATATTTTAATTATTAAAAATCATGAAAGTTGCATTTATTAATTAAAGGAACAATTTTAATTATAACTAAAACTTACTGAAAACCATAAGTTAGCATTTTTCATGGACAGAGCATATTATGGAGAGCACTCACATATTTTTATTACATTTTTATCTGCCCAAAATAAAATACAACAAAAAGATGAAAAGTAGTGCTTGAAATTAAAATAGAAAAAGGAAACCATTTTTCTTTCCCCGCTGGGCTCATCATGCGGCCCACGGCCTGCTGCAGACAAGCGGCGGCAGCCCGCACCGCGCGCAAGCATAGCGCGCATACGCGCTCAGCGCTCAGCCGGCCCGGCCCGGCCAGCCGAAGCAGCGCAGCTTCTCTCTCTCTCTCAGGCCGACAGGCGGGCCCGCCTGTCGGCCCCTTCCTTCCTCCTTTCTCTCCCGCGCCGGAGCAGTAACACCGGCGGCAATCGTCTACGTTCTTGCCACCGGTTAGTGCTCCGGCGAAACCAACTTCACCGGCAGACTCCTCGTGTCCCTAACGCACCCAACAAGCTACTTACCGACCTTGCTAGATCTACGAAACCCACGGCTCGACTACCGGCTCGTCGGAGCGCAGCTCACGGCGACCGAGCTCTCCAGCAACCGTTGACGAAACCGAACACTCCAACGCGAACATCAACGCAACACGGACTCAACGCACCCCGAACATGGCTCGAGCGGCTTGGGTTAGAGAGCAAGGTTCACAAATGGAGTGGGCGGCGGACGGCCGAGACGGGGAAGATGATGTTTGGACGATGCCGACGGTGTCAAGGGTCGCAACTTGATTCTCTGGAGTCGCAACAAAGCTGCGAACTTGCTTGCTAGAGCAATTGGACAGTGGCGTTGTGTGGTGTGTGAATTTTGAGAGGAAGGAGAACCGGCGGCGGGTAGCAAAGTGGAAGGGAAAAAGAAGGTGACGGGCCGCCTGGGTTTATATAGGGTGAGCACCGGTCGGACAGGTGGAAGGAAGCTCCATGACGACGTTGAGCTGGTTGGCGCGCGTGAAAACCGGCGGCGACGGAGAAGGCCACGGCGACCGGCAAGAACACCGGCGGCCATGCCACCCCATTGCAATCAGCGTAGCACCGAGACACCTCACCTTTCCATTTAAAAAATTAGTTCCAAAAATTGAACTGAACAGTAAAAACTCCCAAAATATCAAGTGTGCAACTTTTCCTGCTCTACAACTTTCATTTAAGGTGCTTGATCAGATTCTGATTAGTTTTTGAATTTAAAATTCAAATTTGAAAAGGGGTAAACCCTTACCCGAAGAAATTCAAAATTACTTTTAAAATTTGAATAAAAGATGAAAATCTCCAAAAATAAAAGTTGTTCCATTTCTCAAGATCTATAACTTTCATTTAGGAAGTTTTTCATGAAACCCAATAATTTTTGAATTGTAGTTTAAAACTCAAAAGGGGACAATTTGAAATTCAAATTACTTTTGAAATTACTCCAAATTTTATTCAAAAACTTGAAAAACTTTGTATACCAAAGTTGTAGAGCTCAAAGAGATGCACAAACTGTATTTTGGAAGTTTTTCCCAAATTTTGAATATTTTGAGGTGAAATTATGAAAGGGGTAAAAACACTTTGAAAATCTCCCTTTTTGAAATGATTTTCAAATTGAATCTTTGGGCAAATAAATTGTGATGATGTGGCACTTTTCAAACCCAACCAATAGTACACTTTCAAAGTACAAAGTTCATACTTTCAAAAGGTGCCATTGGTTGGCAACTTTTATTTATAAAATTAATCATGGTTAGCTCACCAAATTTGAAAGTGATATTCCAATTCCAACACTTAGCCTCTCAAGCTAGGATTTGGGAATTGAATGTCAATTTCAAACTTGGTTCTCTCTTGCACCTCATTTGATTTAGAAAACTTGTTTAAGGTGAAAGTCAGGGGTTAGCCAAGCACTTGCAAACATCACGGTTGATTTTAATTGATTGGTTTTATTTAAGAAATCAAACATGTGAGCGAGGATTCAAATTATAAGCATAAGCACATGCAATACAAAGGAGCTCAAACAACACCCTAGAATCGTAAACTCATTTTAATTGTTTGAATTAGGGTTTTCTAATCATGAATGCTCATGCAATGATGATGATGACATGGCAGGTTTTGCTTAACGTAACACCGGGGTGTTACACCAGCCTATAGGGTGCATTCGCAGATAAACGTATAAGCACCATACTTACACAATGTTTACCACTCACCCAACGATCAATTAGATGAGCGCTATACGAATCCATGAATAAGTATAATGTCAATCTAGCTATACTAAGCATATAACCATAATAGACAAAGAACAATATAACTATGAATATAAGTAGATAAGTATTCATCAATTCAATTATAGCAATCATATTACTATACAATGATAGAGAACAAAGGTGAGAGAAGGTAAGAACTATACCGAATCCAAGCTCTTGATGGCTCCGGAATCCAAGCCTTCGCTTGCCTCCCTCTAGTTCTAACTAGCTATCTAGGCCCTAGCTAAGGAGCTCTGATTAGGGTTTCTGGCTGATGATCGGACTTCGAATGAGGAATGAATGAATGTGCCTCCCTTGGGGGTCCTGCCCTCCTTTTATAGCCCTAGACGATGATCGTGAGCCATCGGATCAAACCGACCTTGACGTGCGGCTGAGATTGACCCTCAAAGGCGGTGGAGTGAAGCGGGCGGGCGGGCCGCAAGCGGGGCCGAGGCCGACCGGTCGGTCCAGGCCAGGCCAGAGACCGGCCCGGTCTAGCCACGGGGGCCTCCGGGCCTCCACCTCGCGTGGTGCCTTCTCGTCTCTTCTAGATTGTTCCTGCGATGCCGCGATATCCGATTTTCCGTTCTATGTTCCGATAAATTCCTGAGTTTGTGTCTTTTCCAGTTTACACCTGTAGAAACAGTGAAACACTAAAACTTGTGGAATTCTGTCAGTGTAACCCTATATCTACTTTGGTGATCGTATTTGCATCCTTTTCCATGGCTAGTTGACGGTTGGTTTCGTATAATAACGATCGTCAACACACCTCAATGGTGGAGGATCCTTGATACCTGACATCTCTGATACCAGATGTTATGGGTGGAGTTGGGGATTTAGGGGAGAGTTGAGGGGGCGACGGCTGTGGATGTGCTACAGTACCTGCGGTGCTACAATGCCGGTGGGTATTGTTCGTGCGGTGGCCACGGCGCTGTGGGAGATGCTGAGAGCGACAGCTAGGGTTAGGGGCGTTGGGGATGCCGGCAGCGGGGCTTTGCCCACGGCCGGCAAGAGAGAAGGGATTTCCTTCTAATCCCTTGCTTGATTAGATTGATACATCTCTCCTTATATAGAGTGGTTAACTTGACTCCTAAGCAAGCGACCTTTATCTCTAATTAACCCTAACACTAAAGGCCTATAGTCCCCGCCTAGGCCCAGTAGCCCCCTAACGTTGTCTAACACCAGGGATGAAAACGGTACGGATATTTTTCGATCGTATTCGAGACCGAATTCGTTTAGAGGGGTTTTTATTCGTCCGTATCCGAGTCCGGACATTTAACATCCGGTACCGTATTCGTATCCGAATACTCAAATCGCATATTTATGATGTCGATATCTAATCGTATCCTATCCGGCATGATTGATACTATCCGTATTCGAATCCGAATCCGGACAAAAATATGAAAACAAATATGATATGAGTGATATCCGTCCGTATCCGATCCGTTTTCATCCATATCTAACACTACTCTAACATGCTCCAACTTGGAAAAGAAGAAAGAGAAAAATAAAATGTGCTCAAGGCAAAGGTATGGTTATTGAGCTTTGCTGGATGCTGTACGATCCAAATGGTTCGTGATTTTCTTTGGTAAGAGACGGTGGGCATCAGGCCAGTGAGGCACGGACAAGACTCGGCATAAGTAAATAAGGAATTGAAGCTAAAACAACTGTGGTCATCAAAAATGAACTGACGGGAACTAAGAAAAATCAATTCTGGACACCATGGAACCAAATTTTCTTCATTATTTGAATCTGTACTATCAGTTAGCCAAATTACTATAAAACTAAATTACATGAATTTGTTCTTCACTATTTTGTAAGACTATGTTTTGATTTATTTATGACGTGTCATATTTTGATTGATTGTTTTTACTTGTGTTACTATAATGTTGTCCTATTGTCAATTATTACTACATGAAGTATTGTACAGTTGTCCAAATTTACTTTAGAACCTGTATGTTTTTGTTTCTTAGCTTATACTAAAAATGCTCGGTCAATATATTCAGTGCTTTTATTTCTTAGTTGATACTAAAAATATTCGGTCAATATATTCCATTAGAACCAAAACCGAATCGAAATCATGGAAAACAAAACTCTGAAATGCTCAGTTCTTAGCATTTGTCAGAATTAATTGGTCCCTCATTCTCTGGTAACAAAATTTCTTTGAAACTGAAGAATCAAACCAATCGGTTCCATAATTTGATTTGATCTACTCTGCTTTACTAACAACCTGGTCAATTCATCAACAAGCTGAAGATATGACGAGCAAAGTCAGATCTACATGAATATATAGTTGCTTACTCAAATCTGCAAAACACACAACTAATGTACAAGTACTCATTTTATTGCATCCTTTTCTTCAACAAACACTACAACTTCTTTACCCAAAACAAAAGAAACGAAAAAAAAACACGGCTGCTACCACTCAGTTTGCACTTGAGTCACAATCTTGTGCACGGCTAGGCTGCCGTAACAGCTCTTCAAACTCTGTTCCCACCTTAATTTGCTGGCCAACCCTGTACATAATATAATTACACGGATGATGATGCTCCCAACTAAGCATCCGTGTGCATCACCATCACATCCTGGATCATCAGCCAGCTGCCTTGCACAGCTCAAGGCAGAGAATGCTTGCATCATGCCATCATCTTGTCCTGACGAACCCAACCATGCAAGTTAATCCCCATATTTTGGGCACATTCAGCTCCCCAGATTAACTTGAGCGATGTTGCGTTACAGTTTTTTCACATGATGCTGCATCCAGGGTCCTGTTCTTGCTGCGGGTAAGCTGCAGGGTAGGAGTATACGGCGGGGTAGGACGGCATGGGGCTGTACTGCTGGTAGGCAGGGTACGACACCTGCGGCATCGCCTGGTAGTGGCCGCCGTAGCCTGCAGAGCCGCTGCTGCCCTTGCCACCGCCGCCGCCGCTGCTCTCTTTGCCCTCCTTGCCTTCTTTTCCCTCTTTGCCACCACCATATCCGCCGCCGTAGCCCATGCCGCCGCTGCCACCGTACATCATGCCACCGCCGCTCCCGTAGCCATACCCGTCGCCCTTCTTCTTGTCGTCGCCGGAGCTGACGCTGAGCAGCTCCGCATAGCCGAGGCTGCGCCGGAGCATGGTCGTCAGGGTGATGGGGTCCACACCATCGCCGATGACGATGATCTTGTCGCCCTCCACTGTGGCGGATGTCACACCTGCAAAAGAATTGTCAGAATTTGGGGCTTGAGCACTTGACAACCACGATTATTAATTCTATTTCCAACAGAGGTTCTAATAATCAAGGAGTTCCAGTGATTGATTGTTAGTTCATCTTACCATTCATGCCCACAGCAGCCTTGAAGGCCTTCCTCCTCTTCCTCTCGTCGTCCAGGGGCAACTTGAGCACAATCTTTTGCTGCAGCGAGAAATCAAAGAACCCCCAATAAGTTCAGAACAAAAAACATTCAGGCAAACAAATGAAGCTGCAATCAGGATGAGCGACCAACCTTGCCCATCCTTGTTGCACGGAATTCTTCACACGGGAAAATATCTTGTCCTGGCCGGCCGTACAACAGTACTTGACTGTAAGTGTACTTGGAGTCAAGAGTGTCCTCTTGGGCGATATGAAATGATTGGTGAGCAAACAAGAGGAGCTGCTACAATACAAGCTCTTGTGATTTATGAGACACAAGATACATGGCCATCACCTTATTTATAGGCAGGCAGGCAGGCAATAAGCAGGACGACACAGCAGGCAGAGAAAGAGATGGGTGTCCTATTATAATATGTAACCACGTATGGGATGGGAGCCGCAGAGAAGAAGACTCTGGACAGAGGAAGCTTAGCAAAACGGAAGAAAACAAACAGCCAATCAGTGAGCAAACAGTGCACGGATACTGAAATGTGTGAATAATCCACGAGACGCACTGTGCCAAATGCCCAGCTCACGGTCAGCGAGTGGCTGGTAGGCCCTGGTCGGTGCTAGTGTGCCACAAGTTTCCACACATTTGATTATAGCTTTCTACCTAGCTCATTTCAGCACACCACACCACATCACAGCAGGTCAAGTATCTCTCCCTCTCTTTCTGTTCATATTTTCCTTCTCTCTTTCTTTCCCAATTTTTCATCTCTCCCTCTTTCCATGTTTTCCTTCTCTCTTTGTTTCCCTACTTTTCTTCTCTCTCTAATTAATATGCTTATTGCCATACTATCATTTACAGTATAAATTAGTTGGGCTAAGCTTATTGAAACTGGGGCCTATCTATTATCTCATCACCCATTTTTTATCAGTAAGCGTGGTCGTTATACTAACTATTTCAGACCTAGGAAATCACTAGGAAAGTCATACGCTAAATAAAATTTATCAAACTTCCGGTCCTAGCTTTTGAAATAGCATTTAAATCAACAGCTGGCGCCTGGCGGACAGCATTTTCTTTTTATATTACTCAGGAGTATCGTTTAGCTGTTTTGTGCTGTCTGCTGTTGGTGATAGATTTGGATGCTCTGTCTTGTTGCCATTTCAATGCTAGGTAGTGAAGAAAGAGACGGGCATGAAACAACCGATAAAGTCGATATCATCATGATGTTTGAAATTGAGGCGCTTGGAGCTCTCTTTCGGTGTGTTTTTGACCATGTCTGATACGTGAAATTTCCAAGCAAAATTGTATGCTTGACCAAAAAGAAAACGTTTGCTGTCAACGCTGAATATATATTGCCAAAACAGTGAAAAAAGCATACACCTGGAAAAAGAGAGAGAGGTTCAGCATGATATCACCTCGATAAGGAGCGAAATTCATCACAGGTCCTTCAAGTTGCCCTTGTCTTACTATTACTGCTCGATATGTTGTATTATTTCAGAGACCAAAAACAATCTGGTTTGATCATGTCATGTCTATCATCAGTCTTGCCGTACTATTACTGATCTAACTTAGTGATACGTTTTATTGTTCCTTCGGTGTTATATATATATGACGCATGACAGATTGGAGAGTCTTTCATGCAAAATGTTACTGAATTTTTTTAAGACAAAAGCAGTTTGATCCAACATTTTGTGTTTGTGGCCGAGGCTGAATTTTTTTATAATGACTAGCATATGTGTCCGTGTATTGGAACGGCTAATAGATATTGGAATCGGACTCCATACTATTGCTAGAAACGAGTTATTCTAACTCGTATGAGCACAGGTTATAAGTCTAGCTCATATACGAGATATGCAGGGCGTAGCCCAATACATATTGCATGATTGGGCTCTGTATTCATCATCGCTAGAAGCAAATTATCCTAACTCGTTTCAGACCACGTATGAGACACTGAGAATGTGAGTGTAGTTTGTAAAAGTTTTTTTAAAAAAATAACGAAAGAAACTCTCTACTACCTGAGTAGTTAGGAGGTGAATAAAAATAGATGAAGAGAAATTTTCTCTCATTAATATTAGGTATACAAATATATTATTTACTAGTTTCTTCAAAAACAATAAAGGACGCTAAGCACAAACTAATTAGCTAATCTTTGAAGTAATTAACTTGCCTAAACGTCATACAACAAAATAAGGAAGAAGTATAATAATTTAATTAGCCCAAGTTCACATTCAACTAGAAAGAACAAAAATATGTATGCTTTATATATCGAGACCATGCATGTCGTCAAAATTTTTCTGGACTACTTCACTATCAAAGTATTCTCTTCATCATTTGGCTAACCTTTTCTAACAACAACAATTGGGGGCCCCCCAAAAGATCTTTCTGTTATTGCGTTGTCACAGCACTGCTAAGAGCTAGAATTAAAAAAACATCAGTGCTAACTAAGCACAAGTCAGTGGAAACTTCGTATGACATGCTCAGTCTGCTTTAAAAACAGCAGTTATATCAACAAGAGATCAGTGATGCAATCATATTTTAAAACCTTTATGATCGTGATGAAGCAGTATGAGAATGAGTGATGATGTGATATCATCTGTAACGGATATGTATGGGTTTTAACCGATCAGTTTTGACCTTGTTGACAAAAACAAAGCTCCCGAACGTAATAAGATCCAAAAACCGGGTTGCTGTCCAAGTTGGCGTTCGGCCATGATGTTTACACGCCATCTACTAGAATAATTAGTAGTTGTCAAGTTGATAGTTACGAATTAGCACTAAACTAATTTCACTTTAACGTCACTTAGTGCAGACGAATCAGCGAAAGAAAAAACAAATTAATGTAGTGCCGGCCCCTGATGTATGGTGCGCTAGCTTATTGCCTTGATATTTTTGTTGCTCTAGCTGTAAATCTTTTTCATCCAACTAAAAAGAATATGTCTCCGTTCGGATGGCTGGAATGAGCTGGAATTCCAGCCGCTACAGTGTGTCACCAGTGGCTCATACTGCTTCGCTTTGATAGGCAGGGGCGATCCGCTACAGTGTGTCACCAGCTGAATCCAGCGAATTCCAGCCATCCGAACGGAGCCTATGTGTGCCCAGAAAGTTACCATTAAAGCAAACACAATGGGGTATTTCTTTTTCCCAACCAGTTCCACACACATGTTCTTTTTTAGTGTATATACATAAAAAAAGATTTACCGCACAGTACCCATTAGCTTTCACTACTAAAAAAATTAACGGAAACAGACAAAAGTGATTAACCAAGCCCGGCATCGCAACCACCTTAGACGAAAGGTCATGGTTAATACCGAATTATAAAGGCGGTTGAAATAGATGCCTCGATAAATCAAATAAAAAATAAAAAGAAAAAAGAAAAATATGTGGCTAATATCGCAAGCCCATCCACGCAGTGCCGCTCCGCTCCTCCTAATTGCCGGATCTGGCTACTGCTCATCCAATCCGGCCTCCTGCTCGTCAGTTCGGGGTGCCAGCTCGTTGGATCCAATCACCACGGAAGGGGCGGCGCCACTAGAGTGAGGAGAGAGGGCGCCACGCGCGGGGAGGAGAGTAGGCGCCACGCGTCGTGGCGCCATGCGTAGCAAGGCCATCGGGCCTCGCGCTGCCGGGCCCACGGCCACCGGGACTCACGCCTTTGCACCGCCAGGCCTCGCACCTATGCGTTGCGAGCTGTCGTGCCTCCACCGCTCGCCACTGAGCCCTACGCCACTAGGAGAGAGAGGGCCGGAGAGAGAGGAGGTAGCGGTTGGGCTACTTGCTAAGGAAGAGGGCTGAGACAGAGTGTGCTGAGAAGAAACCCTTGCCTCATATATATACAGTAAGGGTTTGTTTGACTACACACAAATACACCATAATACATGCGGTTTAGAAAGGATTGAGGTGAAATTTGAACTAAAATACACTTCAATCCCTTCCAAACCATATGGATTTTAGCGTATTTGTATGTAGCCAAATAAAGCCTAAGCGTGCTGGTCTTCATGGATTAGCCAGTTTTGCCTTATTAACTGAGGCATATTTTTCTATTTATTTAGATGGGTATTTTTGACTGTCTCAGAAAATAAGATGACCACTTAAATAAATCGATTAACTGAGGCAATTGATTGTGCCTGTTTCAGTTAATAAAAGTGTCTACCTTAGTTAATCCTATGCATTAGTCGAGACAGTTGCCATTCATATCTGCCTCGAAGGCCATTTTGGAAATGCTGCCTAGAATGTTTTGTGCAGTGGTGTTTGATATAGCAATCTGACAAATAAAAGAAAGCCAGTATATATAGTAACAATTGATACTGCACGTTAGTTGCCGTTCCCTCGAAGGTTCGTTCCCCCAAAAGATTTTAGCGAGGAACAAACATACTCGTACAAACTAGAACTGCTGATTGCTTGATATTATGCAAAGTTTGTCGTGAAGCCACTATCAATTGCTTCTTGTCCTGTCTCGTCCAACCGGCCGGCCTAGAGCTAGCAGCTCGTGGCTAGCATGCAAGGCCTCTGCACGTGTGGCGTGCCCACGGTGGACGGGTCGGATTCGGAAGATTGAGCTACAGAGGACACACCCATATCAGGCGTCATGCTGCTTTAATAATTTTTGCATGGTCGCTTATATCTTCCATCAGCACAGGAACGTCGATGTGATCGATGACGATGACCAACAGCAACATGTGTGGCTAGCTCGCCTCACACAACAATTGAAACTTGTGTTCTATAGAAAGAGACGCTGTGTATATACATTGTGGTAGATCGATGCGGATCTCATCCAACTTCCGTATCCTCAACTACTAGCTACCTAGCTTGCTAGCTCGCCTGCGTAAAACAAACCAAACTTGTTGTACTCCTCATCCAGTAAAACAGCTAGCTCGCCTGCGTAAAACAAACCACACTTGTTCTACTCCTCATCCAGTAAGACAATTTTGGTATCTCACCTAATAAAGTGTTCGGATACTCAGGCAGATATATTTTTTCTCCAAGGGTTAAATTTATTATTTGCAGCAAAATGTAAATACTCCAATATATATGTAAATTTCTTTATAAATACGAACTACTGTTACTTGATCAGCATATTGCTACAATGATCTCTTGCTCGGTCAACAAACCAAGTCTTAAGGGCCCAACGGCCATAACCATACCCTCATCGGGGAACGTTAAATTTAATCCGTTCGCTTGTACTTATCAACCGTTTCAGCTGATGAGCCAGTAATATTTTTCTCTCCAAAAAATCAGTTGTTTCAGCTTATCAGCCATTTCAGCCATCCAAACGAACAGATAGCACGGTTTAGTCTAGCCCAGATCACCACTGTGCCCCGAGCACATAAAAGGAGATGCATCATGCCCTTCTCTCTAAACCCATCGTAGGAATACCCAACACCTAACGATTGAGGTGGCTTGGGAGTGGTGAAGACCAGCAGTGTCCGACTGTCGCCCAGGGGTCAGGGGTGGAGCCAGAAATTAGATATAGAAGGGGCCAGACATATAGTACAGTATAAATTTCTAATAGCATAAGATATGTGTCAGTCTGTTGCACTGGGTTGCAATTTTTTATCCATGCCTACATTGTTTGATTTCTATAAAGGGTGAGCTCCGAAGACTTTGTATCAGACGCAGACACATGGATCCGATTTTCCTATCGGAACTGAGTAGGACATGCGCGGATGAGTCCTGAGTGAAGGATAATTCATATTAGATGCGGAAGCGTGAGCAGGAATCGATGCTTGATATCACTGGGTTACCCAGATAGGTAGTAATCACGATTATGACCTTGTTTGGAACACATAATTATTTTATTTATGTGTTTTTTCTATGAAATTTCTATATTGTTCCCATAAAATTCATATGTTACAATTGTATCCTAAGAATTAAAAATAATGCTATAGTTTAATTCACCGACTCTTCAAGCTGACTGTTCTATTCTACTACATGCATTGCAAATAATGATAGCCCAAAATCTACTGAAAAAGAAGCGCAAGCAAAACAGCAGGATATCGCGAGTATCCCTACTCGTGACATTTCTTCTACTATAAGCTTAGTTTCCTCGATTTTTCGGATCAGGCAATCGGCTGGGTAAGAGTTTCGGTGATGGAAGGAGTAGAAGGTTTATTTGGGAAGTTGCGCCTGTCGGAGGCGGAGAGTGGAGGTGTCAAGATCGGAGGCACAGGAGGTCGGCGATCACGATCTGGGGATCCGCAGGCTATTCTTAAGGTTTGGGCAGAAAGATTAATCCCATCAGAGACAGTGGAGAGGACTCTGGGTAGAGTTTGGTGTCCGATCAAAGGGATTATGTGTAAGGATCTGGGAGAGAATTATTTCTTGATCACATTTCTCCAAGCAGCTGGAAAGAGAAGGGCATTAGAAGATGGACCATGGATGATTTCTAAGGATTTGGTTGTGATAGCGGAATTTGATAAAACCAAAACTTTAGAGGAGATGAGTTTCAACCATTTTCCAATATGGGTTCGTGTGTCAAACATCCCGTTAGGAATGATGAATGAGGACACAGGGAAGATCTTAGGTGATAAGATTGGCACCTTCAGAGGTGTGGATGTTGGAGAGGATGGCTTTGCTGTTGGGAGGTTCCTGCGAATTAAGGTTTTGATTGACATCCGAAAGCCATTGATGAGGGGGATAATGGTGACGGTGGATGCTGCAGAGAAGAAGAAGTGGTGTTCTTTTGCATATGAATTCTTACCGAATTTTTGCTATACATGTGGCCGTATCGGTCATATAGATAAGCAATGCGAAATTCGGTTGGAAAAAGGGGAGGCTCAGCAGTTCTCAAAGAACTTGCGTCTCATGCCTGAGATAAAGAAAGAGGATAGTTTTGAGGAAAGGAGAGGATCGGGTGTTAAATCAAGGGGTGAGTGCTTGGGTGCGAGCTCAGGCAGTGGTGGATCTCTTGGTGGATGGAACAGTAGGTGGCCTTCATTGGGGTATGGTAGTGATGCCCCATCTTGGCATAAACGGGAAGAAGAGAAAGAGTATGAGAAGAAGGAGGAGGTGAAGTATTCTGGTAAAATCCCTGCCGCGGTGAAAGATGGAGATGAGACAGCGAAGACGAAAATGCTTATAGATGCGGGTGATCCAAAAAATAATGATAAAGTCAAGGTAGCTGAAACAGAAAAGGATGGGGGTGAGCAGGATATGAAAAAAGGTACACGTGGCACTTTCAAAAAGATAGATAGGGTCTATCGGGCAAAGGGAGGTAAAGGGTCAAAGGAGGATGGGAGGCAAAAGAAGAGAAAGGAGGATAGGGAGGTTCTGTTTTTGGATGGGACGAAGAAACAGAAGACAGGAGAGATTGATATGGTAGATGTTGGTGATGAAAATTTGGATGCGGGGCCGGCGGACCGGTCCTGCGAGGACAAATGAAGATAGCGGGTGGAACTGCCGGGGTCTGGGAAACCGCCCGGCAGTTCGGGGCCTTCTTGGCTTC
The DNA here is from genome assembly GCA_015844335.1 of Chrysopogon serrulatus. NCBI lineage: Eukaryota > Viridiplantae > Streptophyta > Magnoliopsida > Poales > Poaceae > Chrysopogon > Chrysopogon serrulatus. The sequence continues at coordinate 15,586 of JADLZL010003073.1, forward strand.
CAAAAAGCCGAGGGGGTGGATGTGCTTTTCTTATCCGAAATAAAAATGGATGAGAAAGGCATGAAGAGGTTCAAAAGAATTCTGGGCATGGACGACATGGTGGTGATATATTCGGTTGGAAAAGGAGGGGAATTGCAGTGTTATGGAGGAGGGGTGTTGATGTTAGTTTTAAAAGTTGTTCGAAAATACACATTGATATTAATATAAAGGACCCAGGTGGAAGGTCTCGGAGGTTTACTGGAATATATGGAGAGCCTCACAGTGACCAAAAATTTCGCACTTGGGAGATGATGCGGGATCTGGCAGAAACGGATGATGGTCCATGGCGTGTGCTGGGGACTTTAATGAAATCCTTTTTAGCCATGAAAAGGAGGGTGGAAGACCAAAACCACAGGCCTACATGGATCGATTCAGGGAAGCTCTTGAGGCGTGCAATTTGCAACATCTGGGTTTTTTGGGTGATGTGTTCACGTGGAGGAATCATAATCATCGGGTTGAGGGATACATTCGGGAATGCCTCGACCGAGCTGTAGCCAATTTGGAATGGAGAGCTTTATTTCCGGCAGTACGTATTTTCAATGGTGATCCACGTCATTCTGATCACAGGCCGGTCATAATTACAACCGAAAGAGAAGGACAGCATTGGCATGGAAGAAATGAAGAAGGTTTTAAATTCGAAGCATGCTGGATAGAGGAGGATGATTATAAAAGGGTAGTAGAAGAGGCGTGGGAGCAAGTGAATGGATCGGGTGGTATTAAAATTGCTAAGGCAGTGAAGGGTGTAGCAAACTGCTTGAGCTCTTGGAGCAGAAATGTCCTAGGAGATTTAGAGAAAAGAATTAAAAAGGTAAAGAGGGAATTGGAATATTGCCGTCAAGCGTGTATAAACAAGGAAACGGTGATGAGGGAGGAGGTGTTGAGATTCAAACTAGACCGACTAGAGGAGCAACTGGATTTATATTGGAAACAAAGGGCTCATGTCAAATGGTTGGAGAAAGGAGATCAAAATATGGGGTTTTTTCATGCCTCTTGTTCAGAAAGAAGAAGATGTAATCGAATAGGAAGACTAAGAAAGGAAGGAGGAGGTTGGGAAGAGTCGGATATGGGGAAGAGGGAGATTATTACTAACTATTTTAGAAACCTCTTCAGGTCCACGAATACTGGGGGGGCAGCTGACCAGCTGCTTAGCGTTGTCAGTCCTAGGATGACGGGCGAGATGAATGATTTGTTGAGCAGCCGTTCACCAGAGACGAAATTAAGCAGGCACTGGATAACATTGGTGATCTCAAAGCACCAGGTCCTGATGGTATGCCATCGGTTTTCTACAAGAACTGTTGGGACCTCATGGGTGAGAAAATTACAGCGGAAGTTCGGATGTCTTTGGGCGGGTGGTGAATTTCCGGAGGGATGGAATGACACCACTATAGTTCTCATTCCAAAGGTCCAAACTCCAGAATAGGTGAAAGATCTTAGACCCATCAGCTTATGTGATGTGTTATACAAGGTGGTATCAAAGGTACTTGCAAATAGACTAAAGGTTATTCTCCCAGAAATAATTTCCCCCTCCCAAAGTGCTTTTGTTCCAGGAAGGCTGATTTCGGATAACACCCTAATAGCTTACGAGATCTTGCATTATATGCGCAATAAAAAAGAAGGGGCAATATTGGGTATGCGGCCTTCAAACTTGATATGAGTAAAGCTTATGACTGGGTGGAATGGGTGTTTTTGCAGGACATGATGGTGAAAATGGGTTTTTCCATGAACTTGGTGAATCTAATTATAAAATGTGTTAGCACGGTCAAGTACAAAGTAAAGGTGAATGGATGTCTTACTGAAGAAATTGTTCCTGAGAGAGGATTGAGACAGGGAGATCCATTGTCTCCCTATTTATTTTTGATATGTGCAGAGGGTTTATCAGCTCTACTTCAAAAGGCCGAGAATGAAGGTGAGATTATTCGCGTGAAAATATGCCAAGGGGCTCCGAGCATCTCTCACCTGCTGTTTGCCGATGACTCTTTGATCCTAAGTCGAGCAAACGGGGAAGATGCAGCAAAGTTACAGGCAGTTCTGGACTTGTATGAGGAGTGCTCTGGTCAAGTTATTAACAAGGAAAAATCGGCGGTCTTTTTTAGTAAAAATATGAGAAGTGATTGCAAAGCAGTGGTGATGCAAAAAAGGGTATCCATAAGGAATCCTTCAATGATAGATATCTGGGATTACCGGTGCACATAGGTAATAATAGAGCGCAAGTGTTCAATTATCCGAAGGACAGAGTATGGAAGCGAATACAAGGGTGGAAAGAGAAAACGCGCTCTCTAACGCCGGGAAGGAGATAATGATCAAAGCAATTGGCACAGGCAATTCCCACCTATGCAATGGGATGCTTTGATATTACCAAGGAGGTAGGTATGTGATCAAATTAGTAGGTAGATTTGTAGATATTGGTGGAGCCACAAAGTGATAAGGAGAACAAAATGCACTGGTTGAGTTGGGATAAACTAAAGAAACCAAAGAAGCGGGGAGGACTTGGGTTTAGGGATGCTCATGCCTTTAACATAGCCATGTTGGCCAAACAAAATTTGGAGATTATTGCAAAAGCCGGACTCCTGTGTGCCACAATTTTGAAGGCGAAGTACTACAGACATGGAGATATCCTAAAAGCCAAACCAAAACAAGGTATGTCCTATACATGGAGGAGCATTTTAAAAGGGCTAGAATTGTTGAAGAAAGGTATTATCTGGAGAGTTGGAAATGGGGAAGACATAAAGATATGGGACGATCCATGGTTGCCGCGTGGTTCTACTCGAAGACCGATAACACCAAGACGGGATATTATTGTATCAAGAGTTGCAGATCTTCTTTGTCTTAATACTGGATAGTGGGATGAAGAGTTAGTCCGGGAGTTGTTTTGGGCTGAAGATGTGCCGACCATTTTAGCACTGCCCACGCATGTGGATATGCAGGACGTGGTGGCCTGGCATTATGATCCCAAGGGTCTCTTCTCAGTTAAATCGGCATATAAGCTATGGTGTGATGACCAACAGAGATGCAGTGTCAATGATCCAGGTGAAGCTAGTTCTGGACACACAGGCGAAGGAGACAATGTTTGGTCGGGCATATGGAAGATGGAGGGCCCGAGCAGACTGAAGCATTTCATCTGGAGACTAGCTCACAACTCTTTGGCGCTAAGATCAAATCTTGAAAGGCGTGGTATGAAAACGGAAGAGCGTTGTGTTATGTGCAATAGAGTAGGAGAGAATGGTTACCACCTTTTCTTCAAAAGTAAGCAGGTAAAGGAGTTGTGGAGGTGTGCGAGCCTGGAGAATTGGCGAGAGAAACTGTCAGTATGTCAAACATCGATAGAAGTTGTCAGAATGATCCTTTCAATAAGAGGTGTCACCCAACTAAAAGTGCTATTCTTGCTATGCAATTGGTGGCATTAACGGAATTCTGTCAGGGAAGGAGAGCAAAGGAGGCAGACTGATTTCATTGCTAGCCTAAGTGGTAAGCAAGCTCTGGAAATCACAAACCTGAACAAAAACATGCAGCAAGGAGGGGGACCTCGAAGCAGAGCGAGAAAATGGAAACGACCTCAAGACGGACGCCTGAAAATCAATGTTGACGGAGCATACAGGGAAGAGGACAAGAATGGAGGATGGGGGTATGTCATTAGAGATGATGGTGGCCAGGTGATCCAATCAGGTTCAGGAAGACTAAGATATGCCTGCAGCCCGTTACATATGGAGCTCTTGGCCTGTACAGAAGGAGTGAAAGCAGCAATGACGCTCGGCATTAGAGATATTGTCCTTAAAACTGATGCAACTCGAGTGGTGGAAGCCATCCTCGGTGACGAGTTTAGACTGTCGGTTCTTGGTGGTGTAATACATGACTTGAAGGAATTATTAGCTGAAAATTTTACCTCAACTCAAGTTAAATTTGTTCCACGTGAATGTAATCAAGTAGCGCATGAATTAGCATCGATTGGAAGCTTAGGTACTGAGGGTATGCCCTCTGTGTTGGCCGGAGTGCCAGATTGTATTATGTACTTGGTGTCCAGCGATTTAGCTGGATCGGTTGAGTAATGGAATTATGTTTCCTCTCAAAAAAAAGGTCATAGTTAAATATCTACTCCCTCTGTCCCTGAAAGCTTTAACTTTTAGAGTTGTATTAAATTAAACTTTTCAAACTTTAACCAAACTTCTAAAAAAAGGCTAAGATTTATGGTATCAAATTATTACCATTAGTCATAAGATACTCATTTTATGTTATAGATATTGATGTTTTTTCTATAAAATTAGTTAAACTTGGCACGAATTCTATAAGTTGAAAGAGTAATAGTTTAAGACATATTAGCACTAACTAATAAAAAAATTGCTGCCTTCGGAACGGGCCACGCCCCAGCTGGCCCCTCAGTGGCTCCACCACTGGGCGGCATCCCCTCTTCCTCACCGACGTCCTCAATACCACCCCTGCTTATCTACCGAGCAGGCACAAGAGACGTCAACAGCCCTCTGGGCGTCTCCGGTTAAAGGTCAGTAATAATTAAGTTCAATCAATTGCTAATCACAGATTAGATTTTCTTGTAATTAGGCTAATTGAGATCCTGTACAAGGGATGAGTTCTAACCCATATGACGCAAAAATGAGTTTTGATAGAGTTCGCTTAAAAAAATGGATCAAATACTATACATGGCAAACTATTGCATTGATTCGGATAGCCAAGAGGTGTATATTGTACTTTATATTCTTGTACATCAATTTAGTAGCAAGTTCTCTTTTCTATATTTTTGTTTTCCCCGAGTCTGTTTGGTTCCAAAAATAGTAAGTAGTAGCTAATGGGTAGGCCAACCACTGTCATACACTAGTCAACTTTTAGTTAGTTTTGACTAAAATTTAGCCCTAGCTGATCCAAGCGCATATATACTCTTATGAGATTTTTTACTATGCTTGTAGAAGCGTTAGGAGGCATTTGCAGTGTCTATGACTAGTGGGCCTGTACGAGGTGAAGCGTTAAGACCGGAGGCATTGGGAGGCGTTTGCTATGTCTATGATTGGTGGGCCCTATGCAACATAATGCCTCCCAACGCCTCTCAAATTTAAAGATTATAAAAGAGTGGCGATTTCTTTTGTAATTCTTTTATGTAGTAAAGGGTAAAACAGTAAATTCATAAGTGTAAAAATATTGAGTTGAGCACATATATAGTTGGATGAATATCATCTTAGTCTTATTTATTTTTTTAAATACCTTTTCTAGGGTTCCGCCGCCGCCGTGCATCTGCAATGAACCGGTTACCGTCGGAGTGGTGCTTTTAGAAGTTCATGAAGGAGGCCGACGAAGGGTGTGCCGGCGAGTCGGCCACCGCGTCGTATTGCCCCTGTAGGTCGACATGGAGCCACAACGCCAGATCACGAAGAAATACAACGAGGTTCCTACGCCCACAAATTCTTCTTTCTCCTACTTTCCTAAGGTGAGCAGTCTCTTTACTGATTCACTGATTCCTAATTACTTTAGATTTACGCAGATCCATAATTACTTAGTGGTTTTTAATTTCTTTGAATCTATCTACATGACACTGTCAACTGATCGATTCCTAATGCCACAATCCTGCAAATAGATTAAGAAATCAATACAATGTTCTCCTCTTCCTCTAGTCTAGCTAATAAATGAATTACGTTAGTTCTCTGTGCCTGCATATTTTATCATAACTATTTCGCTACTCAATTTTGTATGAATCTGATTGTTCCCTTTCATGATATCATCATTTAACATGCTTTATTTGCATGCAGGAACAAGCAAGCACTTGTCTTCTTGAACTTAAGCTTAGATGAAGTGATCTGAAGCCTTTTCTACAACAAGAGCAACAATTCGCTCATTACTGTGTCAGTTTATGCATATGACAGTTCCAGTTCAATGTTCAGTTTTTCAATGTGTATCTGCAGTTACTCCATTTGGATCCATCAACGAGAGCGAGATCATGACGGGCAAGTGCATTACTAAGTTGGCTGCCAATGACCCGGCCCTTAGCATCGTCCCTCGCGGAAACTGTTACAGCAAGTGACTGACTATATGTATGGTCGTGGCCATCCGACCTGTGCCTGTGTGCAACTATAGAAACATGTGTCCTGCCTACATGCCAAATGGATGAAAACAATCTCTCTGATTGGTTGATTAGGCCTGATCATACTCATGCATGCATCCGACACATAGCAGTGCTCCTGATTTATCTATGTAGTATGTATGGAGTACTTGAGAACTGTGGCAAATGCCTGAGGCTCTCAAACAATATAAGAAACATTTCACAACAGAGCTATCTGCAGAAGTGAGAAACAAGTAAAATCCTAAATTGTGGTCATGTATTAGTACAACTGAAAGATAAGACGATAAGACAACAGTGAAACATTTCAAAATATTTAGGGCATTCGCCATCATAGTGTTCAGCTCGTGTTCCATCAACACCAGAAAATTCAGGACCGCACATCGTAACCATCTTATTGGAACCAAATCAGAGGCAGCCGGGAGTTCGAGGGGACCTGAGACGCACAAATCACTCGACCTGGGCGTCAGCGGCGGCGAGCTCCTGCTGGTGGGGCACGAGGCTTGGGACCTGATGGGGGTAGGGACGGCCGCCGGCATGACTCCGTGCAAGGGCGGCGGTGGCGCACAGGGCCGGCAGCACGACGCCGTCCGTGGGCAGAGCGGCGGCGGCAGCGGCTAACAGTGAGGTTAGGAGGCGGCGGCGTGTGTGAGGAAGAGGGCGAGGGCAGGGCGGGGCGGGGCAGCGCAACGCCGGCGAGAAGGCGGCGGCCGCGGGCGGGCAACGTGACGGCGAGGGCACCGCGGCGGGTGCGTGGGTGGGTTCGGCGCCAGGTGCGCGCTGTTCTGGAGTATTAGCGGGCGAGGGAGAGTGGGAGCGCTATGTGCAATGACTAAATTACCCTTATACGAAAATTAAATTAACAAAATTAGCTATTTGCAAAGGCATTAAGAGGCATTGGAAGGCATTAGGAGGCATTTCCAAGCACAGTAAAAGGGCTCATACTCTTATACACTAATTTAACAGCTTTTCTACAACATGCACATCAATTTTTAGCTTTTATCCCGCGTGCTGTAGATATGCTGGCTGGTGGGAGCTGAGCAGAACTTTGCGTACAAAACTCAGTGGGATTGCATCCATGTTCAAAAAGGTTTCTTTCTTGTCTATCAAGGATGCTCAGATTGCATTTTGACGGTGCACGCAAAAGGCGGTTATATTAGTTGCTGACGCTATCAATCGCTTGGATTGGTGCCCACTAGTGCAGATTTTTATGGAACAAATACTGACGTAGCACTAACATTTATTCACCACATTTCCTAGAGTTCAGATGCCTGAGCTCTCAGGCGACGGAGTTCAGGACACTATATGCTACTTCAATTTACTGCTGAAATGACAAAAGAAAGAAGGAAGCTTACGACCTTGGCCATCACACCTCGCCTGAAATTTTGGAAGAAATCATGCGCCTGTTTAATAGCAAATCCCTTTATTCACACCTGTTCTTATGAATTTACACCTCTTATTTCTAAGATTGATAAAATCATTTTTATGTTGGGTTTGTAAGGAAACAAGGGTCCAAGACAGGGTGAATTATGCTAATTAAAGCTGAAGTGACAATTCTTAGTCATCGTCCACTGTATGTTAACTAGTCATTGCTGACCATTAGATTTACTCTAGTGACCTGTCCGGTGCGACCATTGGAAAATTCTGGTTTACTATCAATACGAGCGGATCCTCTCTGGATGCATCTCAAAGCGCTAGTGAAATCTCAAGTGCACCACCACATTGCTCTGGTGTGCTCTCTTTATTTCTCAATCATATGTGCCTCAATTTTGTGATGAGGACCTACAGGCACCTTCAATAGTATGAGCTAGTTACTAGCTCTAAGATAACTTCTATAATAATACTAACTTTTAGCACATACTTCCTCTGTAAAGAAATTAGATGTCGTTTAGGACAGTGACACGGTCTCTAAAGTATAATTTTAACTTAATATTTTTATAAAAATACTCATCACAAAGTGATATATTTATATTTTTATAAAAGTATTTTTCAAGACAAATCTATTCATATAGTTTTCACATTTCTAAACTTAACAACTTAAAAGTTATTCATAATTTATGTTCCAGTATTTAACCCAAACCTTGTCCAAAACGGCATCTAATTCCTATATGGAAGAAGTTGCTCATAACATAATAGCTCCACATGATATGACATCCTCATAAAATCTTGGAATGTGTGCATGAGACTGGATCTTAATCAAAAGCTAGTTTTTCTCTCTTGCTCTCTTCTATATTAAAATATGAAACAATATGCCTTTTTGCTGATTCATAAGTTACCATTGGAGCTGCACTGATGCTAAGCTCGGGTGCTTACATCCGAAGTATGTCATGCATGTCTCCAACTCTGCCTCAAACTAGGCCTCACCAAAAAGCACCAGTGCACCCGCCAAATATCTGGTGCCACAGAAAAGCTCCGGCGGTGCCTGTGTAGTTTCTTCTTGTATATTTGTCCGGCTTGACTCGTATGATGTTTTGAGCCTCTTAATTGTCTTCTAGAGTCTTCATGGTTGCTCTTTAATCTTCTTTTGATGTGTTGGTTCCTTGATCATCATCAAATCCTCGCTCAAGTCCATCTCTTGCATCCATTAACAACTAAACAATGTTCAAAAGGCGACATCTCCTCCCTGTCTAGACTCGACTAATCGCTAGGTGAGAGGTTTAGGTGGACCTCTAGGCGACGCTTTGGCATCGATTTGGCGGCTCTCAGGCACTCTAGGCAATGCGGAGGCGAGCGTAGTAGGTGAGGCGGATGTGAGTGCGCAAAAAATTGACACCATGGGGACGCGGGCGCAACTGGATTTGGGATCGGGAAAAGAAGGTTCACGTGGGAAAAGGGTACGAGGGAGAAGGGGGAAAGGACACGGTTGCTTTTCTTCCTGCTCTTCCTTGCTGTCGCCAGCTACGCTCCTCCTCGCTGGGCAGGTGGCCCCGCAGGCCACGCTCCCCTTAGCCTAGAAATTGATCCCACCAGTCGCGCTCCTTGCTACTTGGAAGCTGGTCCTACCGGTCACGCTTCTCCCTGCCGTGCTCATAGTCTCGTCGGTCATGCTTCTCCGTGCCTTCCAAGCTCCTCCCCACCGGTCTCTTCATTTCGCCAGAACCTCCTCCCTACTGGGCACGTCCTCTCCCACCACCCAATCCCCTCTCCCCATCGGTCTCCTCCCTAAGCTGAAGCCCCAAGGACCAAGGTCGGTATGTCCTCCCCTGCTCCTCTCCTTTGTTTCCATTGAAGTGCTCTCAAGTATGAAATATTATTGCCTCTTGTCTGAACCTGAAATATGTCCTAATTTATGATTACTAAAGGCTTGGTATTTGTAATTTGTTAGTTGCATGTATGTTACTTGAGAGTTCACTGGATGTGAATCACATGTATGCATTTGTAATTTTTGAACTCTGAATCGTTTATAATCTGAATCTGAATGACATGCTACTCTGCATGTACGTAATTTGTGATCTATACTGAATTGTGAACTCTGAAGCCTGCTCCTCTTTTATCTAACTAAATCTTGTTGGCTGCATGTATATATTTGTGATTGATTGAATCTGAACTCTGGAGTGGTTCAAATCATTTGTTGACTCATTTTCTGAACTCTGAAATTAGGATTTCGACAACAGAGGTTGGACCTACAACTGTAACTGTCCTAAGAAGGAATTCAGAGGATGTGGGATGGGAATATGGGGTTCTTGTTGATCCTATCAACAAGGACAAGGTGAAGTGCAAACTCTACGACAAGGTGATGTAAGGAGGGATTTATCAGTTGAAGTAGCATGTGGCCTATGAAGGAAAGAATGTCACAAAATGCAGGGCCACCAAATAGGCAGCTTGCAAAAAGGAAGAGGGAGGAGAAGATTGTTCGTGAGCCAAAACTTAGAGAGGAAGTAAATGCTTCTCGAGTTAGAGGTGGAGAGTCAGAGGAAGTCACTTGTATTAGAAATTCAGAGCCTCACAAATTAGGAGCCATTGAAAAATGCACACGTGCTATTGATCCTTAAGCACCAAATCAGAATCTTTGACTCAACAAAAGTTGAATAAGGAGCTTTGGAAAGAAAGAACGCATGAGGTGCATAAATATATTGCAAGATGGGTCTATACACATGAAAATTTCCTATTCTATATTTATATTTCAAAATTCATTAGATGCTATTATGGTTGTACTGAACACTAATTAACCTTATTTTTTGTATCATTGGCAGCAATACTATTCAATGCATGTGACAATGTTTAGTTCAAGCAAATGTGTAAAGCAATTGGATAATTTGTGGCTAGGTTTGAACCTCCAACTCAGTATGATCTGTGAGAGAGATTGCTAGAAAAAGAATATGCAAGAACCAAGAGTGCACAAGAACATGAAGCTGAGAAGGTGAAGAACGGGTGCTCTGTTATGACTTATGCTTGGTTAGATAGGAAGAGGAGAAGCATAATGAACCTATGTGTTAATGGTTATTAAATACCAAATCTATAGGCCAACTAAGTATCAGAGAGGGTATAGTATTGATATAGTATTGATCGATGATGAACTATCTTATATGACCGTAAAGCATTTAGCTCAGTACTCGAGTGGGTTAAGTGGTCGATATTATGTAGAGAAAATTGGCTACATAGCATTAAAAGATCATATCTTTGGGTATATACCATTAAAAGATCCAATCTTTGCTATGTACCATTAAAAAGTCAGATTTCAGTGGATGCTCTCACTTCTGTTAAGTCTCCGTTAACACAAATATGTATGCCCCTAGACTTTACAACACAATAGCATGAATTTACTAGCACCCTTATAACGTTATATATCTCAGATTCAACAATATATAACATCCTTCATCGTAAAACATCAATCTTCCAAAATAGAGCAACCATAGTTCACATATGAGCTATGTTGGATAGTTGATGCGGTTGGCTCGCGCAGTCCCCTCTCAATGGGTACTGTAGCAGCAGCCAATAGTACTATTTGGCCGCCTTCACCGGGTACCGTTGTTCTGCCAATAGTACTGTTGGTTGCTGCTACAATACCTGTTGAGAGGGGACTGTAGCAGGAGCCAACTGCATCAAGCTATCGAACATAGCTCATATGTGAACTATTGTTGCTCTGTAGTCTTTTGAAGATTGATGTTTTACAATGAAGGATGTTATATATTGTTGAATCCGAGGTATATAACGTTATAAGGGTGCTGGTAAATTCATGCTACTGTGTTGTAAAGTCCAGGGGCATACATGTCTGTGTTAATGGAGACTTAACAGAAGTGAGAGCATCCACTGAAATCTGACTTTTTAAGGGTACATATGTAACACCCTAGGTGTTAAGCAATAACAAACTTGGCATGACATCATGTTGAGCATCATGTCACTTAAAAATCACCTAGAGATATTGCATTAGTAGTTTAATGAAGTGGCATTAGTGCATCCAAGTTTGCTTCAAGTGATGAGGTGATGTTGATCACTAAAACCCATTTAGCATGTAATTAGGATTTAAAAGTTGCTAACTTTCAAACTCACCTTGGTTTGCTAAGTGAAGTGGCTAACCCATTAATTAAACCCTAACCAACTTTTCCAAGTCAAGAAAGGTAAAAGAAAGAATCAAATTTGTATTTGGAATCCAAATTTCAGCACTAAGCTTTAATTGGTTAAGTGCTGAAATTGGAATTTTATTTGCAAACTTGAGGAGCTAATTGTCACAAATTTTTAAATTAAAAGTTGTCAAACTTTGGCTCTGTTTCAAAATTCAAACTTTGGATTTTGAAAAGGTGCCATTGTTTGGATCTGATTTGTACTAATTAACCACCTTTTTAATGCTCAAAGTTTGAAAATGCAAACAAGTTTCAAAACCCTAGCCAGCTCTTAACTGAAACAAGTTTCAGTTAACTCTGAAACCTGAAGTCAGTTTTCAGCTAGGGGTGTTCTTCACCTTGTATCTCTCAAACCAGTGACAATTAGACTATGTGGCTGTAATCAAAGTTGGAGAACTCAGTTTAGGCTACAACTTTGTCAATTGCGCCACCTCGAGCTATCACTGGAAATTGAGAGAAAGAGAGAGGAGAATAGCACGGTTTCAGTCGGGGCAAAGCCAATGGCAGAGGAGCAGCTGGGCAGCACGCTGAGAAGCTGCTCGACGCCGACGGCCGCTGCCCATGCTCGACTCGATCCTTCTCCCGTTGCCACGCAGCCGCTCGTGGTGTCGACACTGCGTTCGCGGTGTCGCGCTCCCGTTCGTCTCCGTTGCCTTTAAAAGCCATAGCCGCCCGCCGTTTCGCTTCTTCTTCCTCTGTTCCACCGCCATGCCCAAACTCGCCGGTGAAATTCGCGTACACCGCACCACCATCGCCTTCAATAGCTTGCCCACGTCTCCGCCACTTCTTCACCTTCCTACCGAGCCGCTAATCGCAGCCCGAGGCCGTCGGAAACGCCCGAGCCCCGGCTTTCTTCCTCACCGCCGGCCGAAGCTGCCGTAGTGAGTTTCCACTGCGGCCGAACCTTTCAGGTCGCTTGTGCCCTCCTCTTTCTTGTTTAAGCTTCGCCTTAGTTCATTAATCGTGCTCGATCTTTCCTTTCCCGCAGCCGAGGTTCCAAAGCACCGGAACGCCGGCGAGCAGCACGGTTCGCACCACCGTTTCCGCCCTCACCACCAGCCGTGCCGCTCCGCCGCTCCCAGCTCCGTCCCAAGGGTCGTACAAGTCGAGGTGAGCCTCGGGAGGGTGTATCACGTCTGAGTTGGACCCTTCGTGGTCTAGTTGCCGGAGCAACGCCGCACCGCCGTCCGCCGCCGTGACGTCCCGCCATGGCCGGCCGTGAGCTCACCAGAGTCCTCTAATCGCCGAGCCAATAGCGTAGAGTTGTGCACGACGTTGAGTTGAGTTCACCGGTGATGATCTCGTCGCCGGCGAGGCCACCGCCGTCGAGAACCCGCCGGTCAACGGCGCGGTACCCGCGGCAATGCGCGGGCGCCCAGCGCGCTGACTCGGGCCCCGCCGGTCAGTCTCAGCAGCTGGCTGGACGCGGGTGTAAAAGGGATTTAACCCCTTTTCGTTTTTCTGAAATGTTTTCAATGCTGATATTTAAGAAATTCCTAACTAATTAAATAAAAATGTTAAAAATATGAAGAAAATTGTGCTGTGATCTGTGTAATGTGATCTATCAGATAAAAATATGAGTTTGCCATGTTTAGTAATTTTTGTATGCATTAAAATTCAGTCTTTTAATTAAGAAATGCTTGATCTCTGATTTTTGTAGGCTTATATATTAATCCAAAAATTATGAAAATTTAGGGTTAAGCTTTTCGTGCTAAAAGAAACTTCCACTAAAATTTTGGCTCTGTTTGGGGCAAGTTTAATTTAGAGAATAAATTTAGCTTCGCTTAATGACTGTAAAAATGGTTAATAAAATAGTTAATTAGTTAAGTCAGTTGTTAATTAACTTTTGTGTGACTTTTGGTACTGTTTGAAGCCCATGAATCAATAACCACCACTGGTCCATGGCTTGTTTGGTCAGGTTTAGTGAAACCTTAATCTCTATGTTTAATAAATTTTAAATCTTGCTTCATAAAGTAATTAAATAATTAACTACCTGAAGGAAAGTTGTACTCAAGGTATTATTAAGATGTTTTATCTATGTTGCACCCTCATGCATCATGTTTAGCACTTCATCATGTTGAAGCAGGTATCTTATATCCGTAGAGTGATCAAGAGTAAGCCGTGATCGCGGATCAAGCCACTGCTTGGGCTTTCACTCAGTGGGGTTTATCTGGATTATCCGAAGGAATTCTTGAAGCTCTAACTGTGTAACCCTAAGGCAAGCCCCGGAGCATAAACCTCTTTACCTTGTGTTTTTGAAAAGCTTACACTATTGTTTTATATTTCATGCATGAATTGGACAAATAATATTGGTAAACCCTTTGATGCATTACTCACTTTATCCTTGACACTATATCCAAAGATCCCTTTTAGTGGTATAGGCTAGTGATGCTTAACCCTGCTTAGTAATAAGATCTAATGGCGAGTGTCATTTGCTGTGAGCCTTGCTCAGGAGATGTCCTGAGAAGTGATGACTTGATCATTCGATCTGGTACCTCTCTCAGGTACAAGTAAGTGAGATGGATGATTATATTGAGACCGAACAGGTGGCGTGCACTATGTGGTAACCAGTGTAGTGCTCCGTCCGAGTCAATTAAGGACCGTTCGAGTAGGCGTTATGTGAGCAAGACTTTGCGAAGCACGGCCACATACTCCAGGTAAGCTTTGTGTACCCCGCCTATTCTAGTTTGTGAACCGACAACCGCGTGCATTGGGAGTGGAGAGATGGCGGGGGAACATGTGTACCCACCCCAAGCATGTACAACCGTCAAGGACGGAGTCGGGAGTGTGGAGTACTAGTTCCCGAGTAGCGTATTTGGACCGGTTCACATTTGGAGGATCGGGGAGAGAGGTTGATATGTGTAGGTCAGGGACCTACATATGTCGGTGGTTTGGGAATTCAATTTGGGTTATTAATCGGTTCGAATCGTCGTTGCTCCTCGGTTATGGAGACTTGTTCCTCTGACCTACATCGTAGTTTAAATATGAAACATGGCTCTCGGATATAAAAATGTGTTGATAACAATTGTATTATTTAGAATAGGTGCAATTATGAGAATTGTTAACAAATGAATAAAACTAGAAAGTAAGGATATATAAGTAGTAAGCTTTTTTGCAAAATATGCTCTGGTTTGTGGCCCAGAAATCCCATTAAGCCAGCATGTCCTTGATACTCTTCCTCTGTCGGGTAAGACTTGTTAAGTACCCTCATGTACTCAGGGTTTGTTAACCCCTGTTGGAGGTAAAGAAGATCGTCTGCAGGTTGACTTGTGTGCACCCGTGGGCAGAGTGATTTTTGTTGAGTGCTTTTAATAAAGTTAGTAATGTTACTTTACTCTGTGAGTGAGAGATGAATTATTTTTGTAATAAAGTTAATCCTATTTTGTAAAACTATGTTGTATACTTCCGCTTACTCGATGTAATATATTTTGTATAATTATGTAAACTCTGTTGTAATACTGTGATGCCAATGTAACCATTCGATCCTGTTCGGAAGAGCGGAGTTGTCTAAGTAGTTTGACCCCCATGCATAAGTAACCAGAGGCTCGAGAAGCGACGGTACATGTTTGTGGGCCATTCAATTTAGCTTGGGTTACGTGACAACATAGCAAAGATTGAATCTTTTAATGGTATATACCCAAAGATGTGATCTTTTAACGCTATGTAGCTAATTTTCCCTATTATGTAAGTGTCGTGCTTATATACTATTGACCTACGGATGCATCTTGTAGGCTAGGTTGGTTGGTAGATCATGGGTGTGACAATCCTGTTGAGTCCTATGTATTCCACCCCTTATAAGATTAGCAGAATGTGGTTGCGAAGAAGGGATCTGCTATGTTCTCAAACCTCCATAGTGATGTTTCTTGTGTATAATCTAAAGTCATCAATGCTATAGATGAGAGTATATGTGCTAGAGTAGATGTAAAGACTTAGTAAACATGACACTACATTAGAATTTAATCTCATAACTAATCTTCTATTTTTGCATTGCTACATTAGAGAGTTTCTATTTCTATCTCTAAGTGATTTATCATTGCCCTACACTTATCATATATATCTATTTGGTTTACCTCTACATAAGTATGTCCTATGTTATTTGGATTCTATCTAAGCATGCATATACATCAATACTCTCTAGCCACCTTTCCCATTGGATTAAATACGACAATTGGGTTGACTCCCAATAAAATGCTATAATGGTATTTCATCTATGCGCTTGCAGATACTTCATTTATATATTCTAAGATAGTTGCATGATAAGATACCCACTCCTGATATCATTGCTAGGGATGACAACCCGGTATTTCTATGCTGACGTTAAGGAGTGCCAACACTATGCACTACTTGTGCTGATGGATCTAGTTTTATTAGCCCAAAAGTGATGTCAGATGGGTCACACACAAGTGAAGTCATCTTTGAACTAGTGGACAAAGCAATCAAAGATATTGGTCTAGATGTTGAAGCGCAAGTAGTAACAGATAATGCTTCTAACAACATGGGAGCAAAGAAGTTATTGCTTGAGAAGAGACGAAATATATTTTAGACCTCTTGTGCAACTTGCACAATTGATGCTCCAAGAAATTGACAACATGCCACGGTTCAAGAAGGTGATTGACCAAGCAAAGGCATTCACCATATTTGTCTATGGGCACATAAGAACGTTGGAGTGCTTGAGATACTTCACAGAGGGAAAAGAGATAATAAGGCCAGGAATGACTAAGTTTGCTTTAGCTTTTCTCACTTTGAACATCATGCTAGAGAAGAAGGAACAACTAAGCACATGGTGGTTCATAGTAGGTGGCAGCGGTGAACCTAGGGTACGATGACCCTAGGTGCCCGCCCAGGCTCTAGTGCCGGCACATACTAGAGCTTTGATTATTATAACACTTTCTATGGCAAGTTTGTGGCTTGAAGATGCATATGGCCTATTGGCACACTATGATTTGCCCACGCTCAACTCACTGGCTGGGTCCGCTAATGGTAGGTGGGACACATTGAAGAATGTGAAGTCAAAAAGGGAAAAGATGCAACAATAACAATATCGAGTCTAGCATTTTTGAAGGATGTGAAGATGCTTTTGAGTGTTTTCGAGCCATTGATCAAAGTTCTATGTTTTGTTGATGGGATGTGAAGCCATCGATGGGTTTCCTATATGAGAACACTAAATGCAAAGAGAGACATAGAGAGATCAAGGAAGCATTGGCAATAATGTTGAGTCCTGCTATAAGGATGTTATTGCTATTATTGACAAGTAAATGAAAGGAAGACTTGATTCACCATTGCATTTGACCGCCTATCTGCTGAATACATACTATAGTTATAGTAACCCATCAATCTTTGAAAATGGCAAAACAATAGAAAGATTTATTAGTAATGTAGATACTTTTTATTATCATGATGAGGACAAGCAAGATCAGGTTGTCAACACTGAACTAAAGAAGCTTTTAAAATAGAGAAGTACCATTAAACAAGAAGCATGCAAAGATGTGAAAATTTTTATTACAACCTAGGTAGAGGTAACTCATGTTACATAGTCGTTGCATAGTTTGCGATTTGCATCTTTTAATTTATAACTAATATTATAGAGTAGCTGCTCATTTATTTCAGCATCTTTTTTGGCGGCAGTATGGAACCAAAACACCATCTCTACAAAGGATGGCAACAAGGATCCTATATTGGACATCAAGCTATTCTGGTTGTGAAATAAACTGGAGCACATTTGAAATGGTTAGTCCCTCTCTAGTGTCCAGATTTTAGCATTCAGCACTAAAAAACATGGATCTATTGTAACTCATGTTACATATTTATAGATTTCGATGCTAACACTGACCTAATTGGAAAAATGTCATTGTTATCGTATATGTAATTTCATTCTAAGGTTTTTATTATCATGTGTTTTATATACATGTACCATAAATGTTACTAATAATTTATAAGGTCTTTGTTATCATCTTTCTTGCCCGGCTTTATCGAACATTTTTCATAGATCTTTACATTACTTTTTTAGAATCAAGGGTCATGGCCGGATGTGACAACCTTGATCGTGCATGCCCAAACTATAGACACCTCGATCATGCATGCACAATGGTTGGTTCTATCATGTCCGGCGAGAGACATGCCGGGGTGATGTATGGACCATCAGAATAATAATTAGAATTGTGTATGCCGTGGGAAGGCTATACCACTCTATTGGCATTTCTTACCATCACTACTAATGATGTAATCTCTAGCAACATGGGTGGGCCCTCTGGTGATTCAAGGGTATTCGGTTGAATACCCAAAATTTTTGGCAAAAAAATTCATATATATATAGTGTATACATGTCAATATATTAGAAAAAAAAGAAAATACAGTCAAATTGAATATCCTATCCAACAATCCGCTACTTTCTTCTCCCACCCAATGGCCCAACAAGGCCAGCGGCCCAAATTTACACCCGCACGTTCGTCGCTTGGTGCTCCCTTCTCGGTTGCAAGTTCAAGTTCAGTGCTTCGTTATCTTGGCTTGTCAATTTCCCCATTCTAGACATTCTGTATATTAGGAATTTAGGATAGCAAATGTGATGTCAATCACTTCTAAAATGGAACGAGGAGAGATTGGAATGGAGAGAGATTAAGTTTGTGTGCAAATTACTTAGTCCCCAATTTCTGATTCGTGGTCTAATTTACTATCCCTAATAATTTAACTTTAGTACCAGAAAATTTTATTATTAATCTATAAGTTCTCTTACTATTTTGTTGTTTTATAGCCCCCATACTTGTATTTATGTTCAAATTTTATGAATTTACAAAATCATACTATCGATTGTGTGTTATATACTTGCTATATACTATACTGAGTTAGAACTATGGTGTTATACATGTCAAATACTAGGATTATAGAAGTCTAGGTTGTTAAAGAAAAATTGACCCCCTACATTTTGAATACCCAAGCCACAAATCTGGGCCCGCCAAGCGTCTAGCAATGACACCAAGAGACATGTGTTGGTATTTTTATATTGTGACATGATTCTAAACTATGCATGTAATCAAGCAAACAATGAACAAGATAACTAAGAACATAATGAATATAAGAACCAATATCATGATTGATATGAATGTAAAAAGGGGTACAAGGGCTATACCAAGCCTCTAGATGACACGATCCGAAATCTGAGCAAAAGCCCAACTCATTATGAGCTAAACTTATATAACTATGTTATGGCCATCTGGATTGGGAGTTCTCTCTGGAACAAAGGTGATGGCTCTCTTGATCCTTGGTGTGTGTCTGATGCCTTCGGGAGGTGGGGTCTTGGCCTCATAGGTGGGATGGGTCCAAGCAATCGCTATGTTATCGATCCATGGCAACACCAATCCATGTCCCTTGGATCAAACCAACCGAAACAAATGGTGAGATCAATCAACAATGACGGTGGAAAGAAGCAGGCACCGACAAGTGGCCCTAAACCCTAAACCCGACCCCACCTAAGATCTAGCGTGGAGGGGTCATTCTCTTCTCATATGTGACTACTAGGTGGCCCTAGTTGTCTGTCCCGTTGCGGATAAACGTGATTTGTGGCGGAAGTATGGCCCACTTGGCCCACTTTTTATATAAAAACCTACTGCAGTCATTAAATCACTAAAAATTTGTGAATATAGTTAGTTTCAACCTCTATATCTATATTGGTGATTAATTTTCAAGATAAATATTCACTAAGTTGATAGTTTATTAATGATGTTAGCGACCGTCACACACTCTCGGTAGGTATATTCAGGGATGAAAATGGTACGGATATTTTCCGATCGTATTCGAGACCGAATTCGTTTAGAGGAGTTTTTATTCGTCCGTATCCGAGTTCGGACATTTAACATCCGGTACCGTATTCGTATCCGAATACTCAAATCGCATATTTATGATGTCGATATCCAATCGTATCCTATCCGGTATGATTGATACTATCCGTATTCGAATCCAAATCCGGACAAAAATATGAAAACAAATATGATATGAGTGATATTCGTCCGTATCCGATCCGTTTTCATCCATAGGTATATTGAACCAACAGGCAGCAGTGATGTTGGATCATCACTACTGGTTGATATATTGGGCCGTTGGTGATGTTGGACCGTCATTCTTTGGATCTTTGGTTGATCCGCGATGATAGAGCTAAAGTACAAAAACCCCATCCCAAAAGCCCCTTCCTCCTCCACCCGGCCCCAAGAGCACATTCATGGAAGGATACGTCTTTTTACTCTCCTCTGTTGCGGCCATTTCTCACCAAATCTCTCATGGGGCTAGTTTTGTAAAGGATTAACAAGATCTTGCTTTAAGGTGCAAAAACTAGCATTCGTCTAAACTTTTAGCTAATTTTGTTGGTCAAAGTTTCTTTGACTCTCATGCTCTTGTTCATTACCAAATTTGTAGAGCTTTTTCCGTGAAGTCAGCTGAATTTTGGTGAATCCACTTGCTATATATGGCAATACCATATTAGTACCTTTGTGTACCCATGTAATATGTATCTACATGCTTTCACAAGAATATTGGTTTGCATTCTTGTCATCAGTGTCACCATTTGAACTCATGAGCTAGACACATATAATTTAATTTGAGGATATATTACCTACCACCTATCAAACAATAATTTAGACATGTTTGCATTGTGTCCTATATATGATTTGGAAATTGATTAATATTGGGCATTATATTTACCTACCAGGTATATATTCGTAGGGCACACATGCATAAACTTGAAACTTTTATAAATCTAGTGCCACTAAGTTACAAATTTTTTGCTAACAGAGACGTTATGACTATGTACGGTATGAGTCTTAGAGATGCAGTATGTGATGGGCATCGACTCTTTTTTTAGCAAGGCGGTCAAATATTATGTTGCATGTAATCCATAGGAGGAACCCCGAGCGATTCAATGTCACTTGATTAGTGTAACATCCTAAAATTCAATTTCCAAAATTATTAGTAATTAATTTGGAGCATTTATTTATTTTTTATGCATTTAACATATGCTAAATATCTGTTTTTAAACAATTAAAATTAAACATAAGGTTTATAAATATCTTTGTTGCATTCTTGCTTTGGAGTAAGTGTTTTGTTTGAGTGTAGGAGTAAGAGCATCTTCAACAATTCTTCATCTCGGGTTGTCATTCTTATTTTTTTTTGGCAAAATATCATTTATCCCAAGTTGGGAAAAAAAAAAGCCTCGGCATGTAGCGATATATGTGTGCTCGACTCGTCGCCCGCATCCGTCAAGTATTAGAAGAGGTAGAAGGGTATAAAAATAATTTTACTTCTTTCTCGGGGTTTTTGATGTAAGTTTTCAAGAGATGAAAGGGCATAAACATAATTTTGTTTCTCTCTCGGGGTTCTAGATGTAAGTTAGATTTAGGTTTAGCAAATGAATTATGCAAAACTATTAGGGATGAGCTTTTTTTTTTTTACTTGGCATATTTTTTAGAAATTGACAAAATACCAAATTTTTAAGTAAAATATAGAAAACTATTAGAGATGCTTCAAGTTGGTTGGGGTCAAATTCAAATTTCATGAGTTTGATAAAAAAAAATTTCAGCTTTGGAATAAAAAAGATTTTTATTTTAACATTTCTCCTCTTCCTACCTTTTAGCCCAACAACAAAGTCAGCCCAGCCCCCCTTTTCATTTTTTTCCCGGCACGCAAATCTGCGTTGGGCCGCCTTCTCCCTCTCCCCGTATCCTCGGTAGTCGGTACTCCCAGTCCGAGCCAAACGGATCTTTTCGCCGCTGTCGTGCCGCTGCAGGGGACACGTCACAGGTACCTCGATTTACCAAATTGCCCTTTTTTCCCCCCTCTTTCGATTGTAGCTTGAAGCTCACACCAGCAGCTAGCTTCCCACCTCACAGGCTCAGAGCATCATCAGCTCACTCCCTTCTCCATCCTCTTCTCAGTTGTCTCACCAACCTCCCCAATCCCACCCTAAAGATCCAATTTTGATCCACGAACCCACTCCCAAACCTCAAAAGATCGCCGCTTCCAGGCCCCGCAATGGCTGCCGGCGGCCTCGCGCTGCTGCCCGCCCTCCTCGTCGCGGCCCTCTGCGCCACCGCGTGGCGGGCCGACGCGGCGATGGGGGTGAACTGGGGCACCGTGTCCGACCACCGCGCGCCGCCCGGCGTGGTGGTGGACTTGATGCGCGCGAATCGGATCAGCAAGGTGAAGCTCTTCGACGCCGACCCGGGAGTCCTGCGCGCGCTCGCCGGCAGCGGCATCCAGGTCATGGTCGGCGTTACCAACGGCGAGCTCGCGAGCATCGCGGGGTCGCAGGCGGCTGCAGACGACTGGGTCGCGCAGAACGTGTCCCGGTACGTCGGCCGAGGCGGCGTCGACATCCGGTGAGCACCCGTCTTTCTCTGGATCTCTAGCTCATTGCAGCATTGAAGTACAACGTTTTGACTCTTGCTTCCTCAGTCTTAGTGATTGGTTGGGCAACCTAGGATTTATGTAGACAGTTTACTTGACTTAGGTATATGTTGTGTCACCTTTTAGCTTTTAGTGGAGTATTCGCTTTGTTGAGCTCCTTAGATTCTTGTGGAGCCGAAGATCTTTTTTATGTTTCTTGTTTCGTGGATGAAGATGAGATGTTTCAGGCATCTCCTATTTGGATGAAACATTTCTAGATGCAGTGCTTTAGTTTATTTAGCTTTAGTGGAAAGTTTTTCCTATATTTGAGCCAATAGTTGATTGTTTTAGTGCAGAAGATAATCTTTCTCTTAATGTGGTTGCTTAGATTCGGAGTATTGTAATTCGAACTATAAGATGAAGCTGGTGCATTTGCTCATCAGCTGTTCAGTTGTGTCATTGCTAAGATAGGGTCTAGTTGTTTGAATTAGCAGTGACAATGTTGCATACTATCTGGCTTCATTTATTTATTTTGAGTGTTTATCATAGGCTTCAGTTTGTACATCTCTAATCTGTTTAAGCATTCTTTCTTTTCTTTCAGAGTGCTTCCCTTAGCAATATGGTGTTTGTTTTAGAATGTGTCTGTTGATGGTAAAGCGAAGGGCCCTGAGTTGCTGTCACGCCAGAGCAAGCAATCACTCTATTGTTCTTCATATTGCATACAATGTCAAACAAAAATTAAATTTCATCCTTTGAGTTGCCTAACACAAATCATGTTATCCTTTGATTACACAAAGTTTAAACTGACCATTTTAATCGGTAGACACCAATAATAGTGAGGTTAAGAGTGATGTGCAAATAGTTAATAACATGTTCTGGAATCATTGCAGAATGTACTGCTCAACAAAACTGGTATAGTTGAGTTTGGGTTAACGATGCTTAGTTACATACAGCTTGCAAGTGATGTGTTTTTGTGTGTTATTTACAAAGTAACATACTTTTTCATCAAATTTACACTTGCAATCATGAATGTGGTGTGTCCATACAAGATTGACTCCGAAATAGTTGATCTCTTTGTGGTTACTAACTCTACATTTTTTACAGATACATTGCTGTGGGCAATGAGCCTTTCCTCACAAGCTACCAGGGTCAATTCCAATCATATATAATTCCAGCAATGACAAATATTCAGCAATCACTGGTGAAAGCTAATCTTGCTAGCTATGTAAAGCTAGTAGTTCCCTGCAATGCAGATGCATATCAGAGTGCTTCTGTTCCATCTCAAGGAGTATTCAGGACTGAATTGACTCAGATAATGACCCAGCTGGCTGCTTTTCTGAGCTCTAGTGGGGCTCCATTCATTGTCAATATCTACCCATTCCTCAGTCTTTACCAAAGTTCAGATTTCCCACAAGATTATGCCTTCTTCGAGGGATCTACTCACCCAGTAGTAGATGGTCCGAATGTGTACTACAATGCATTTGATGGGAACTTTGACACACTAGTTTCTGCTCTCAGTAAAATTGGCTACGGGAACCTACCAATTGCAATTGGTGAGATAGGTTGGCCAACTGAGGGAGCACCAAGTGCAAACTTAACTGCAGCAAGGGCATTCAATCAAGGGCTTATCAATCGTGTTACAAGCAACAAGGGAACTCCACTCCGGCCTGGTGTGCCTCCAGCTGATGTATATCTTTTCAGCCTTCTCGATGAAGAGGCGAAGAGCATACTACCTGGAAACTTTGAGCGGCACTGGGGGATCTTCTCCTTCGATGGGCAAGCCAAATACCCGCTGAATCTTGGTCTAGGAAATTCAGTACTGAAGAATGCCAAAGAGGTTCCTTACCTTCCATCACGTTGGTGTGTCGCAAACCCTGCTCGGAATCTCGACAGTGTTTCAGAACACATGAAACTTGCTTGCAGCATGGCTGATTGTACCACTCTGTACTACGGAGGTTCATGCTATGGCATTGGGGAGAAGGGCAATGTTTCATATGCTTTCAACAGCTACTATCAGCAGCAGAAGCAAGACCCAAAGAGTTGCGATTTTGGTGGGCTTGGGATGATAACTTACCTTGATCCATCTATGGGCGAGTGCCGCTTTCTTGTTGGTGTTGATGATAGCAAGAGCTCAGCAGTCGCCTCTTGTGGCAGTGGATGCTGCAGGGTCTGCTGTGGAATGTGGGTTTTAGCTTTCTGGGTGTTCATGTACCTTAGAATGATGGGTTCTGCTTGATTCTCAAAATGATGTGCTGGGGCATGATGCTTGTGCCCATGTTAGATAGACTGTACTCTTGACTTCTAGGTCTAGAAAAGGATTGCACTGTCGCCATGTGAGATTAGGAAATTATGCTTGATATATATAATATAATTTAATTTATTGTTGAAATGGCCCTTTGCAATTATGCTCATTTCTGAATATCTGTTCCCGGGGCATATATATTTAAAGATGTGATAAATAGTCCTTCTGTAGCACCTAGTGGAACCAAAGAGATATTTCATTGCCATGCATGCTGCAGCTATATATGATACTCGATACACGATGCGCTCACAGAAAAGTAGCGGGATACTACAACAATCCAGCTGAGTCTGAACAGGCACAGCCTCAGAATCTTCCTCAATTCAGCGGGCAGACGGTGGCGGGGTGGGCGGGCAACAGTTGTCGCCGCAGCAGGCGTGGCCGCAGGTCACCTTCGGCTGCTGCACCAGCCAGCAGCATTGGCATGCTGAAATGAAATGCATCATGATCAGTATCAGGATCAGGAAAAGCTGTGAGGTGATGCCAACATGCTAACAGCAGATGAGCATGACTGATGGCCTAACTGCCTGCAAGGCCGTCAGGTACACTACTGATGTGAATTACTTAACAGCATCTTTGGTGGCATGTCTAAGTCCTATGAATACCAAGAAATGACACGATCGATCTATAGAGAAAAAGAATGTTTTGCAGGACTTACGAAGTGAGGCCATCACCGTTGTGATTAAGAGTGCAAGCAGAATGAACCATGCCACAAGGGCGAGGGCAGTGTTCTTCATGCGGCTCATGTGTTGAATCTTCTGAGTTTTTTTGTTTTTTTTTTTTCTTGTGAGAACAGCTGAGATGCTTCTGCTATGTATGTATTATGTATATAAAGGGATCGAGGTGACCGCCTATGCAATTGTGATAAGATGCAGCCGCTTTGCTGGACTTGGGACTGATCGGACACTGCAGTTGTTGGACTGTTGTCTGTTGACGCCATCTAGATCTCTCTGTGTTGACTCCTGAGATGGTGGTTTTGATAATTTTGTTTCCTAGCTGACGCCTGACGCTCCGTTTCTTTCAATACAACATTTTTTTTTCTTTGAAACACCTTCGAATACAACTTCGATTGTGCTGTGGCCATATGGATTAACCAGTTACAAAAATTTACTACACACCGAATTTCCATCATATAGCTTGTATCAACATATATCTGGATTTTTGTCACCGGATAAACAAATCAGATTTCAAATCAAGGAACATGAACCCTCCAGGATTTTGGGGACAAGAAATTTGAAGGATCACCAATAGCTAACAGATATTTTGAATTTTTCATGCTGCTTTCATTTTCAACATCTTTTTCTGGGAAAAACAAGTTCAACAGTTCAGCTAACATATATTGGCTGGTATACCCTAGTTATCAGGAACTCTCTTTTACTGGAGTTACCGGCAATACCTGATTGGTGACCCTAGAACCTTTCAGGGGTTCTGCCATCTCAATCAAAGAAATATATGGTTCACGAGACGTGGGGTCTCGCCAGTCGTAAGTTGGAAAGAAAAGTTGCAGGTTTCATTAACAATTTGGCCATGCTACTTTTACTCGGTAGGTGAAAACATGTAACGAGCTGGACAGAAATACAGTAAACAAAACTGACAAATCAATACTGCTATGAAAAGAAAACAACTAAGGGAATATTCACACAATTTAATCGGTAGCCTCTGTCTAATACATTTTCATGGCAGTTTAAACCTGTAGAGAAAGCCCCAGCTTCATTCATGATCTGCTGGAATCCTGGAAGTCAATGTCTAGGCAGCAAAATTTCTGTGTCGTGAGTCCCTGGGCCTCATGTGATCCGTATGAGTAGAACCACCATCGTAAACATGCAGATCGTTACTATAAGCACAAACCACTGCATACATGTCGTTTTAGAGAGCAATGAGTAAACCTCCACTGTACAAGCATTTGCATGGCCGGTGCCTGCCAAGCTATGCTCCACAGCTGTCTCTGTTGAATCGAGTATCTGCAATAACAGTACGTGAACATTCACCGCAAGTGTCCAGCCAAGAAGAAAAATGTGGAAGCTAATCAGAATATGTTGTAAAGTAAAATGAGACAGAGAGAGCACAAGTGGCTACTACAGAATTCATCCTGTGGTACGTCTGATATTTCCATGGCGGAACCTAAACTTTGACAAAGGGTAAAGCGCAAGTTACATGTTTCCACAATGACAGTGCTGCTCTTTTGAGGACATAAAAATCAGTCATAATAATTAATTGTACCATAGATTTAATGTTTAGGAAAAAATTACCGAATGCTAAATGATATGTTTGTTTGCTAAGTTTTTTTTCAAAAATGCAAGAGAGCTGCGCTTCTTTGTATTAGAGAGAAAGAAAAGGCCCCCATACATCACATCATACGGGGACCAAATATGAGAGGTGGTTATATTAAATTGCATGATCACCTTGAATATAAGGGGGAAAAAAGGACCCGGCCACCAAACTGAACTCTAGCACTAAGCTCTAGACTTTTTTTTTCTCAAACGTGCGGGAGAACTGTGTATCATTTATATTAAGAAGAATAAAGTAGTGGGTTTAGAAAACCCATACAGCCACACACACACCCTTTTACATATAATGGTGTATCTCTCACACTTTTCAAACTTGACCCAAGACCACTAGAGGGACTCATGCATTGACTGGCTCTAGAACAAGGAGATTGGAGGATAATCCCCAAGCCCCAGCCAAACTGAGACCTTTTTTGGTCTGAACATCAACCCCATAGTTTGTACTGGCCCACCATGCATCAAAGGTGTTTTTGTCAGGCTGGGGGGAAAGGTCCTGCAGGCCAACCTTATGCAGAATGTTGTACAAACTTGTCTGGAAAAGCCACATGAGATCAGTAGATGATCAATCGTTTCCTCAGCCTGATCACAGCGCAGGCAGCGTTCAGGGTGGGGCAGACCTCTTTTAGCAAGATGGTCCGCAGTCCGGCACCTATGTGCCACTAACCAAACCTTATGCAGAATGCTCTAGACCTTGTAGTTTCTTTGTTTGCTAAGTTTTATCAGGTAACAAAAAACAAAGTGACATGACAGTATAAAGAAAAGGTCTACCTTCTCCATCTCCTGCAGAGATCGGTTCATCATAAGACTGCTCTCATTTAGTTGGTGTGCTAATTCAACCATTTCATCAATCAAACCTTCTCGCAGCTGTCTGCAAATAAAGAGGTGAAACAGCATGTATAATCAATTTCATTCATCCATTTATGTAATGCAAGCCTAAACTCTTCATTGCAAAGGGTGCTCGTTCGGGAAAGAGAAAATAAAAATTCAGTTTGTCAAACAAGAAACATCTAAACTACACACAGCCTCTGACACATTATTCATGAGAACAGTTGAAGAAACTGTAAAAAGGTTGTAGATATGCCAATAGGCAAAAAAGAAAAAATTCCAAACCACTAGAAAAAATGGAAATTCAGTTTGTTAAACAAGAAACATCTAAAGCACACACAGCCTCTGCCACATTATTTTTTTTGAAGCAACAGGAGGAGCCAGGGGCTCCTACTGAAAATTTTATAAATATAGAAGAGAGTACAAGGAAAAAGAAAACAAAGCAAAAGAAAAGACTATACTACAATACAGAACAGAACAGAACAGGGGGGAGGAATCAGGGTACATCAAAGGACAGGAAAAAATCCATGAGAACAGTTGAAGAGACTGCAAAAAGGTTGTAGATATGCCAATAGGCAAAAAAGAAAAAAAATGGCAAACCACTAGGCATAATACAGTAAATAAGAGATGATGGTTAACATGAAAAACCAATTTTGAAGGTACCTTAAATAAGAGATGATGATTAACATGAAAATCAACCAATTTTAAAGGTACCTATGTTCGTCAATTCGAGCCTTAGCTGCTCCATCCAATATAATAGGTGCTCCAGCATCTCTTTCCTTCTCACTGACAGTTTGTTCACCCTCCACTTGGGAACCACTTAATAAAAAATCATAAGATTACATAGATCTACCATAAGGAGAAGGATATGTTGCAAATTTTCACATGCATGTGAAACTTACATCAATCTCCTCCTTAATCCTGAGGATAAGACAGTCGGACTTCCAACGTGGTGCCCTTTAGGACTGTGTCCTTTGATTTCATTTAATGCTTTTGCATCATCTGGCTAAACCAGTACAAATATAGTTATAAGAAGTGCTGATATGTGTACTACAGATCATAAATCATACTTCTGCATCTAAACAACAAGGCACCTAAATATTGATAATTTACAACCGCAATACCAAACGACAATGTTATCAAATAATCTAATTAATCCTAGTCGCCATGGCACCGATAAACTCGACTAATCGTGATTAATCGTGACTAATCCTAGTGCATAGCTGATTGCCATGGCACCGATCAGCCCAACTAATCGCAATTGATCACGATTAGTTACACGACTTGATAAGCCAAACAATACTCTATAACAGCAGAATACTACATGATACTTACTCATGGTATGAAAACCAGAAATATTCCAAGCACTAAACTGCGTGTAGTGTACACTATGCACCCCATATTTATCGAAGTTAACATATTAATAATAGAACTTAAAGTATTCATTACATTTACTAACATTTCATGAAGGTATAATATTACTAAGAATTTGATCATTAAACAACTTCATAATCTTTATGATAGTATGATAGTTATAGCCAAGGATATACTTTCGAATAAGATGTAATGTAACACTTCAGCCTTGAATGGACCTTGAATTTGACTACTTCCTTCAATATCGTCCTAAAAATGTTATTAAGAAAACTCTAATAACCATTTTAACATGAAACTTAAAAGGTATGGCAGGAATTGATTTGTATAAAATTCACGGTTGATTTGCACATTCAAAATCACAAGATGGCAAGAACAACTCCATAAATACCCATCCATATAGATGCAGTCCATCACATAACCAACCAATGAAAAATGGCAGTGGAGAATTTTGTGGGGCCTCAAGGAGATCCAAGCTCATACTTTATACAACAGTTAGACAGCAAAACAGCGAAAACTCATACCAGTTCAGGAGCAAGTATTGCAGCAAGTTCTTCAATCTTGTGTGAATATTCATCCAGTTTTGCTTTTGAAACACTGAATCAACAGGAACTCACGAATTAATAAATGTTCAGATGTTGCAGTAATAACACAAGTAATGACCGAAATAACAGATGTAAAAAATCACTACTCTGGATCACCAAACCAGTATTTTCATTATTCTGAATAAACAGGTCAAAAAAATGCTAGAATGTTTGGTGAATTCAAAGCATGCTATCTATTAAAGGACATAAATCAAAATATACAGTTCTAGAGTTTGCACAAGCCTATTATGCTTGTAATTATGTTTGTAAAGTGAGCAACTACATTAAAGCAAACATAAGACAAAAGGAAATATCTAACTTATTTAACACTTAAAAATGTGAGGTACCAAAATAATAAAATTGAATAAATAGCTCTTATTTTGGCATCCACAGAATGAACAAAGGGGATCAATGAGTCGATGGACTGCACTAGAAAAAAATATTGATTAATTTACGCATCATTCGATACTGTTTACTGAGTCCTTGCTTGACATATTATTATGAAGTATCCTTCGTGGCGAAACCTCATTCATCAGCACACAAATGAAATTGTTCTAGAATATAGTAATACGCCATTAGTGCATATTAGAAGCCAATTAATTTGTTAAAAACAGAGCTTCATTCTACTTCTTTGATTCATCTTGGAATATAGGTTGCCACCTAATGCATTGGTTGGATGAACCAGTGCAAGATAGGAATGGATTAACAGATAGGTTTGCAACTTACTTAACAGTCACATGCAGACTTTAAGCACTATAGTGTAGGAGAATGATTAATGTACATTAAGTGATAACAAATCAGAACTAATAACAGCTAAATTGGACTAATGCACAATGAATAGCATCATACTGATGCTAGCATTCTGGATCCTTGACTAAAACAAGCTTGGTGAGTGGTGACAGATTGTAAGCAGTCAACATCTACAATATAGTCCATCTAAATTCAAAGATACCTTGATATCCCTTCTGTAGTTTCTGCTGCCAGCTGCTCTAACAGTCCCTGGGATGTGGTGATATACTACAAATAGAGGCTGCAAATTCTAAGAGAATAACCAAATTGAATGTGGTAAAATGGACACCCATTTAGGCTCATAAGTTATAAATTAACAAGGTACTGGAAGGGTTGGTAACTCATCTAATAAATCAGCAAATAATTCAAGATGTGATTGTAATTTTAAATTTTCACTGTAAAATGGCCCCACATTTCCTTAACTATTTGTATAAATCATCATGTTATCTACTCCCTCAGTCCCAAAAATACTGTCGTTTTCTCTTCCTGAGAATCAACTTCGACTAAATATACATAAAAGAAGTATTAATATTTATGATACATAATTAGTATCATTGGAAAGATCTTTGAATCTAACTTCTTAATAAATTTATGTGGAAATACAAATGTTGCACGTATTTTCTACAAATTGAGTCAAACTTGCGGCACAAGTCCTAAAAATGCCAATCTTTTGGCATGGAGGGAGTAGTTCAAATTGGTCATGCAATTCCAAATTACTTGTATGGAAAGGGCAAAGGATCAGGTCATCTGACATAAGCTTGTTACTAATCTAGGGAACACCTGTACTTACATGGATGAGCTTAGCCTGATTCTGCTGCTGCGGAGCCGAATCAAGCAACCTTAGCAGATTAATTTCAGCCCTGCTGATCCCCATCGCAGAACAACTGGCAAAACATAGTACGGTTAACTACCAATAATAATATATGCTATTTGGGTTCCATAAGAATATTAGCTAAAAAACAGAATTCAAGATAGCACCTGGCCAGGAAAGAGCAATGTACTTCTAGTAAAACTAAACTTTTTCTGATTTTCCTAATGATAGATCAGGGACGGACCCAGTAGGGCATCTTGTACACATGTAAACCCGATAATATTTGCCAAAAAAGTGAAGTTAGTAGGATAGGGTTTAGATCGTTCGAATGAGATGGAATCCACACCAGAAATTGTTCCAAGTGTTCAAAGGTTATAGAAATTAGCTAAATGATCAAGTAGGAATAAATCTAGGTGATGATTTACTGCCAACCGAGCGAGCCCTAAGTTGGAGGTACGGAAGGGGTAGGCGTACCTGATGAGTGCTCGTGGCCGGCAAAAGGCCGGAAGAGACCTGGGCACCTGGCGAAGAGGGAGGGAGCGGACGGGAGAACAAAATGCATTTCTTAATTTCACTTTTATTTTAAAAAAGACCACTCAAAAGCCTGTCTTACAGTTACATACATAGCTCAACGCTGGGTTTGGCATTAAGGAACGTTCACGATTCTCAATAGAATTACTGGAAGACAAAAAAGGTTTTAGAGAACATCACATAGAACGATTCTTGTTTTGTACTAGTATACAGAGAAACATCCAAAGTTCGGTTTCTGCTAACGAGTTGGCCAAACAGAATCAAGAGGTAGTTTCGGGACATTTACAAAATTAGCATTAGAACCGATGGCACTCATCCGATTCCTATTTTTAGAATCACACTTACAAAGATACTCAATATAAGAGAAACGAAATCTTATAAGTTTTACTAGGAAACATGCCCGTGCGTTGCAACGGGAAACTTTTTCAAGTTTTTTTTGGTGTCCCTTGTACACTGGGCAATGGAGCTTGTAGATTTGGCTAGTGCAGTAGGTGTCGACGTGTCGTAGCAGTGCTCTGTGCTGCCGGACCAATTAACGGTGCGCGCATTGCGACCAGCGATCCGCTGGCGTAGCGCTAGTCCCAGAGCTCAGCTATGGGCGGGTTGTCCAGGTGTCGCAAGCATGCCTATATTGTTCGCCCATGTGTCGTGCTCATGGTCTCGCCGCCGTCGTTGAAGCTCTTCGGGGTGATGTTTTGCAACAAACCAACATAGTTCGGCCTATGGAAGTTCTCAATCTCCGCGTGTGTGGTAGGCCACGTGTCTCGTGTGAAGGCCCCTTATGAAAGCAGGCAGTAGGGAGCGGATAAGCGCGTGCGCCATGTCGGTTTGGCAAGGCACCATGTTGTGGTCCTGAGCGCCATGTCCATTTGGCAAGGAGGTCCTCAGCGTAGTCAACGTTGGCGATGCCGTCGTAGTAGTAGCACACATCCCGCTTCTTGCCGTCAGAATACCACAGGAACAGCAGCGAGTTGCCGGTCATGTTCATCGTCAATGTAATTCAAACGCTAAGGCAAGTATGAAATCGGTTTTGTTCTGTAACTGATGATGCTTTATAGTGGATATGGGTGGACGAATCAGATACTCGGTCCCTACCGTGTTGGAGGCGATATCCAGGTGAAAGATGATACGGTTTCCTGCTTGTCTAAGACTACAAACCGTTGCAATTCTGTAATTTCTATTTTTAAGAACAAAAAGAAAATGAAAAAAAAATCGACGGATCCTGTGGCCCGTCCCCGTGACCCGTCCTACGTCCCTGTTCGTGTGGGAACAGCAAAATAATTTAAAAAGTAACTTGTAAAAAAATGGAGGAAAAAAAATAAATGCAGCCTCCATCCAGAAGCGCCCGTGACCCGGTCCCTACTGCTGCGCACTCATTCCGTCTTGGCCACCCTCCACATATCCACTCGTGTTCCTCCTCCTCTTCCACTCGTTCCTCCTTCCCTTCCCCAAACCACATCACATCACATCACAAAGCACAGCCGCCAGAGTTCGATCCTTCGCTGCGGTTCCCCTATGCGTGCATGGCGAGAGGGGAGCAGGATCCGTCGTCGTAGTCGCCGGATGCATCGAGTTGGCAAGGCGGGTGCTGCCGGGGACGCTGTAATGGAGCCTCGTGGCGATGATCCGGTGCACGGGCACGGCCGGCTGCGGTTCGCGACGGCAAGGCCCCGTCCCCCCGGGCGGCGGCAGCTAGGGCGCATCCCGGGCCGTGCTCGCGCGGATCTCGCTGGACCGGGTGGCCACGGCCTCCACGGGCGAGGGAGGCCGTCGGTGAGCAGCGGGTCTTTGGGACTTGGTCAGGCCTAGCCTCGATTTGCTATGTATTTGGTCTCGATCCGGAGTATATATTTAGTATTGTACTCTATTTGGTCTCAATCTAAATCATGATGGCCCTGATTCCGTTCTCTATTCTCTTGATTTGGTATTGGTCTTGATTTGGTATTGTATTCTATATTTGGTCTCGATCTAAATCATGATGGCCTTGATTCGGCTCTATGCTCTCTTGATTTGGTATTGTACTACTATTTGGAAGTTTTGAGTTGGAGATCTGCACGTATCTTGGGTAAGAAGGCCAGAAATTTCACCGTTTACATGAGCCTGAGTGCGAGACCGAGCGGGATTTAGATTGGCTCGGACGGGCAAAAAAAAAAAGTCTCGGAGAGGGAGAGGCGGACAGCAGGCAGGCAGAAAAAAAAGGTGAAACAGAAATTTTCTCTGACAAGCCGGACGAAAAAAAGCTGGACGAAAATTTTGCCGGACGAAAAGCATGGGCGGAAAGTTGTGCCTCTTTATTATTAGGTATAGATATAGATAAAAAAAAGGGTGTTTTTACTTACATGGCATGCCAGATCAGGTCCCATAGCTCCTCTCCCTCTCTGACAAACATGTCTCATAGCTCCTCTCACGGTCAGGTGAGCTCCACTCGTCAACTCTGTCTTCCACCTCCAGCACCTGCATCGGAGCGCTAAGAAACCCTTGACGAACCTATAGAGCAGCCAATCCCGCTGTGGTCAAGGCCCTCGGTGGTGCCGGTCCACCGAAAACGTTTCGCAACAGCAGATTGCAGCGCCCAGGTGACAGCGGTGCAACCTGGCATGGGCAGGGGGGCGCGTGGGCAAGAGCGATGCGGCCAGCAGCAGGTGAGGTCGGGCGGGGCGGGCCGCACGGCTCTACGAGTGGGCAGAGCAGGGCAGGTGGGGGTGGCGCCATGTCATGCGGGTGAGATCGGGTGCAGCTAAGAGCGTGTACGTTGGACGCGGTTGGGGGCGGTGTGGCCGTTGGTGCTCTACGCGTGGTGGATGGAGACGAGCACGGTCTGTTTCCTATCCAGGATCTTGGAGGTGGAAGACAGAGCTGACGAGTAGGACCTACCTGGCAGTGAGTGGAGCTATGGGACCTAGCTATAGGAGAGGGAGGGAGAGAAGCACCAGCTTTGTTTTCTCGTAATGCACCTACACTTTGACATTGTGACCTAGCGCGCTATGCACACAAAATACACGCTTTTGGTAAACTTTGTAAGATTCCATTTCTCTCATCTAGTATATGTGTCACTCTAAGGATGAGAATTGGATGAGTGTTGTTCATTATAATGGTAAATATGTAAATGTCCTAATAATTTTGATTCAATAGAAACGTTTCTAGAGATAATCTGGAACTAACACATTTTTAGCATAATCCGGCTCTCTACCAAGCACGTCTACCAAACAGACTTTTACTAATAAGTCACTCTGATTGTGCCGATTGTTCGATTCGAGAATATGGTTGTCTATAATGAACAGAGTTTATCTTAAAAATTATAAAGTAACTTTTTTTATTAGAAAATCGGTTTCCACATAATTTGAAACAACAAAATCTCTACCAAGCATACTCTTAACTTTTTTGGTTACAGGTTAGGTTATCGCTCCCTGAATAATCAATGTTATCTTAATGACATTTTCAATACAAATCTACTGATACATATTTTATATTTTAAACTTGTATATATATTTAACTTATTCTAAGTTGAAGTTCATAAAATTTGATTTTTTCCCCAAGTGGATGGAGTAGTGTCAAATGGCAAGCAAGTTAAGTCGTCGCAGCTCTCCCAAAAAAGAATTTTATAGTGTTGAGTTAACATAGGAAATAGAATTTAAAAAAAACTTCAAAAAGAATATGTGTGAGAAGTGGTAGCATAGACAAAAAGGATATGAAAAAGATGCATTAAAGGCAAAGGAGAACAGAAGTGCCAAAAACGCAAAGACAAAGTTTCTATTATGACATCAATATTAGTGGCCATTGCCAAAGGGTGCTAGATCGGTTGGCCTAGTCACTCCGGCGGCACCTCTTAGGTCTGGAGTTTGAATCCTAGTTGAAGCGAATTTCAGACTGAATTATTAAATATGGGGGGTCTCCTCTACAGTCCTTACGTCAAAAAAAAATATTAGTGGCCATTGCCTATGCTATTAACGCATCTACCGTTAAATCCATCTTGTGCTATATTTGACTATCCCTCATATCTTTATTTTGATCATTAATGATAAGAGTATTTACTAGCAACATGTACGTGCACAATAGGACCCAACATGTCTTGTAATTCGATCTCCTATCATTGGATATGAGTCGTTCTAACTCGTATGAGAATTGGGCATAAGCAGTCTAGATTGGATATAGGGACATGGAGGGCATAAAGGTATTTTGAGAATAAAAAAAATAGGTTAGAAGAATCATTCACTCTTTAGTAAATTATAGTTAGTGATATCACTATTACACAATTCTTTTGGATGTTCAAGAAAAAATATACACTAAAAGTAGTTAGCAGGGATTGATTATTGTTTAATGTGATTGTATCGGCTGGTGTGTTACACTACTGTAGACAGGGCTTTTAGTCCCGGGCCGTAAGGGCCTTTAGTCCCGGGCCGTAAGGGTTTTAGTCCTGCCCGAGCCGGGACTAAGGAATCGGGACTAAATGTCCCTCTTTAGTCCCGGTTTCGAGGCCCGGGACTAAAGGTCCATTTTTAGGCCCGGTTGGTAACACCAACGGGACTAAAAGCCATTTTTAGTCCCGGTTGGTGTTACCAACCGGGGCTAAAAGTGTTTTGTTTTTTTTTACTTTTCTTTTCTTTTCATTTTTCATTTAGGGTTTACAATTACATTATTATTTTCGAATGCGTATTGTTATTTGCTAGTTTATGTATACGCACACCTATAATTTATATAATTTAGAGCATTATATATAAATATACTATAAAACACTATATATATTGTACATATGTATAGGTCCATAATATAATATTTACACATGCATCACGGATAAAGTATTTACAACATAATTGTTCTCCGCCACTCAAATATCGTACAAATATTTATCTTGGTTTGGTTTCATTGGTTCATCAGGGTTGAAGTAGAACTCGGCGCCGGGCTTTAGGACATGGTCGTTAAGAAATCCTACGATTATCTCCTGAATTCCTTTTAGGTGGACCGTATCCAACACTTGTTCCTTCAACCACGTCTCCTTTAATAGACATTAAAGAAAAAAGTATTAATTTACATAAGATTTATTAAGTAGCAACAAATAAATGAAATGGACTTATTATATATACATGTTACATACTTTTAGGTGCTCTAGATTAGTTCTTTTGGCATAGATCGTCGAAACTTCAAAAACATAGTAGCCACACAAATTGTTGCCCGGTGGTCGCCGTGAGAACCCACTAAAGTAGGATAGGATTCGAAAGTGGCGGTCTTCTCATAGGACAGCTTCGAGGAATAATAGTTTGTTTCTTTTCTGAGGCTTTCTTCTTTGGCGGTGGGGCGGCCGACGCCTTTGATTGTGTGGCCGGCCTCTTCTTTAGGGGTGGGTCCACCGGTTTTGGCGCTGGAGCCACGCGTGGAGGCGATGGGGCAGCCGGTGGGGGCGTTGGAGTCCGATGTGGAGGCAATGGGGCGGCTGATGGCGGCGTTGGAGCCCGAGGTGGAGGCGATGGGGTGGCCGGTGGCGGCGTTGGAGCCTAAGGTGGAGGCGATGGAGCGGCCGGTGGCGGCGTTGGAGCCCGAGGTGGAGGCGATGGGGCTTCCGGTGGCGGCGTTGGAGCCTGGTGTGGAAGTTGAGGGGATGCAGCCGTGTCTTGCACTGCCTCGTCATCACCCGCAGCACTATGACATGTTGGTGACCACCTATGAAACCAATAAGGTATATGAGTAAACCGCTAATTAAGCCAATGCAAAATAAAGTTAGTGAATAAATGTATCGTCAACTTTCATCCGCACCTAGGGTTAGGTTGATGACGAGGAGGTGGTGGTAGATTACTAGGTGATGCCCTAGGAATAATGATGTAGCGCTTGCGCCAACAAATGAATGTCTTCTCTGCTTCTCCTAGAGTCTTCTCTCCATCACCTCCTTCTATCTCAAGCTGCACATTGCTGAAACCTCTGACAACTCTATCCACCGAGACACTAGCATATCCAGGTGGAATTATTGCCCCATGGCATCTTGGTGTCTTCATAGGGTCGATAGGAGATACAACACCGACAGCCACCATGACTGTGGCAGTCCCCTATGGAATGTGCAGCTCACATGTTGTCAGAGATTCAGTGATGTCATCCACCGGAAAGCGCAGCCCCACGTCTCCGTGGAAGCTCAACTGCTTTTCAACTGACCGGAGGGCTAATGTTGACTCCTGGCTCTAATGCAGTTTGCCTTTGCATGGAACTTACTGCCATCTGCACTTGCCTTTTGATTTCCTTGTTCATTCTCTCTTCAAGCGCTTTCTCTCACTGCATTGCTTTATGTGCCGCTTCACGTGACTCCATAACCAATTCCTCCAACCTACGCATCCGCTCTGCCTTCTCGTCCTTCTTTCTCTGGTGGCTTCTATATGTCAGTCTGTCTTTAGGGAAGACATGCTCCCACGACACCTCCCCATAGCCTCTTGTTCGCCCACCATGTTCAGCACTCTCCAGGGCGTATGTCAGCTCATCCTTATCTCTGTTTGGCTGCCAGCTGCCACTTTCAACCAAGCCTCGGGCATAAGCCATTCTCTCTCCTACTCTCTGTAGCTTTTCGCCATACACTATTTTTCCAATCTCTAGGTCTAGGGCTCCCCCATGACTGAAGAACCAATACTTGGCACGCTTCGGGCCGGTGCATTGATTTCAGTTCGATCCCCTTGGCAAGAATATCTGTTTCAGTCTTTGCCACTTAGGAATAGCACCCATGTAGCCACCTGAACCCAAGTGATGGTGGTTTTGCTTTTGTCTAGCATTTTTCTGGTTCTTTATCATCCGTTTCTTACCCTCTTCTGAGTTCTTAAACTGTACGAACTCATCCCAAAAAGGCCTCCACTTGACATAGGCCTTAGCGGTGAAATCTGGTGTCAGGTCATGCGCAATAAAAGTCTTGTACAGTTTCTTCTTCCAAGCCTAGAATTGTTTGGCCATCTTCTGCATAGCCTAGATTTTAACCTTCTCCTTCAAAGCTGCATCCTGTGTATCGAGCGTGAAATGTTGAAGGATATCTTGCCAAATCAGTTCTTTGTCACGATCTGAGACAAAACTAATATGTGGAGCATCTTTTCTTTGCCTCCATTGTCGAGCACTTGATCGGGATCCTGTCCCTTACAAGGTACCCACAAAGGCGCAACAAATTTCTTTGAATGTGGCCCAAGTACTTTGCCTGTACCCTCTTCGAATTCTGATAGAATGTACCGACCCTCCAACGGCTTCTTGAGGCTTTGCACATTTCTACTCTTTCCGAAGTTGTCGCCGATCCGGAGGGCTATATGTATGTAGAAACACAAAGAAGTATAAATATATTTATACAAATGCCATTTATTTTAATTTTATGTATATACATATATAATAGATTGTAGATAGACGTCATCGGGATTATCTTCCACAAGTTCTTCATAATCGAAAGAACACGACTCCCATCATCTTCACCATGGGGATTTAGATTGGCGCTATTGTTGATTATGTCCATCATTGCATCATTCATGTTGTTATTCGGATCGGTCATTTCTGCAAATATATATAAGCTGTAAAGTCGTTAGAATTCAATTTGTTATGGTAAAAAGAGAAATAGGTGTATGCAAACGTATTATTTAATAAGTAACATAATAAAGTTACTTGACATAATAAAATTACTTATATTGAGTCAGGTGTTTAATTATATTAAAAGTTACTTGACATAATTATATTATAAGTAACTTATATTAAAAGTTACTTCACATAATAAAGTTACTTGACATAATAAAATTACATAATAAAATTAATTATATTAAGTCAGGTGTTTAATTATATTAAAAGTTACTTGACATAATTATATTATAAGTAACTTATATTAAAAGTTACTTCACATAATAAAGTTACTTGACATAATAAAGTTAATTATATTGAGTCAGGTGTTTAATTATATTAAAAGTTACTTGACATAATATATATAAGTACCATTAATAAAGTTACTTGACATTATATTATAATATTACAAGACTTTTATTTTAAAAGTTACTTGTAATCCGGTGTGTTGACACCTTTTAATGTTATCCCCAAAGAACGGCGCCAAAAATACTTGTAAGCAGAGCATCGCTACTAGAATATCAAGTTGTCATCCCCAGCATAACACCAAGAGATGTGGTATTAAATCATGCCACCATTTAGAATATAGAAATAGTATCCACACGCGCACAGATCAAATACCATTGTAGCATTTTACACGGAGTATTACCGGGTTGTCATTTATATTTTCCCAAAGGAAGGTCTATATGGCTTGCGTGTAAAGGTAGCGTGATAACCTAGAGTGTAATGGATAGGCATAATAGGCATAATCATGTCCTCACTACTCAATGCTGGGGTAAGTCACAAGATAAATGATAAAGACAAGTATATAATCATCAGCATAAACAAATAGAGACTCCTAGCTATGTCGTTAGGGTTACTAGCAGAACATGAAGAGATATTCCTGTGTTATTTCTAGCTACATGTCAATGTATATTATGGTTAGTGCAATTACACCTAGTAGTCAAAGCTAAGGTTAGCATTACATCTATTCATAGTGGACATACTAGGGAAGTTTGAGAACATAGCACGCCCTTCCTTCGTACAAGAGCTCTACTGTGCCTATAAACGGGGTTTGGACTACATAGGACTCAACAGGATTGTCACACCCACGATCTACCAAGCCCGGCCAATAGGGTACATTCGCAGATAAACAACGTATAAGCACTATGCTTACACAATATTTACCACTCACCCAACGATCAATTAGATGAGCGCTATATGAACCTATAAATAAGTATAATGTCAATCTAGCTATACTAAGCATATAACCACAATAGACAAAAAACAATATAACTATGAATATAAGTAGATAAATATTCATCAATTCAATTGTAGCAATCATATAACTATACAATGATAGAGAACAAAGGCGAGAGGAGGTAAGAACTATACCAAATCTAAGCTCTTGATGGCTCCAGAATCCAAGCCTTCGCTTGCCTCCCTCTAGTTCTATCTAGCTATCTAGGCCCTAGCTAAGGAGCTCTGATTAGGGTTTTTGGCTGATGATCGAACTTTGAATGAGGAATGAATGAATGTGTCTCTCCCTGGGGAGGGTCCTGCCCTCCTTTTATAGCCCTGGACGATGATCGTGAGCCATTGGATGGAACCAACATTGGCGGGACGGCCGAGATTGATCCTCAAAGGCGGTGGGCGAACGGGGACGAAGCGGGCCGCCCGGTGGGCCTGAGCCGGACCGGCCGGTGCAGGGGTGGGACCCGGCCAGATCTGGGGTGGGACCGGCCGGTCCCCACAGTGGTGGCCCGGCCCCCGGCTCGGTGTGGTGCCTTCTCGTCTCTTCTAGAATGTTCTGCGTTGCCTCGGTGTCCGATTTCCCGTTCTTTATTCCGATAAGCTCCTAGGTTTTGCGTCTTTTCCGGTTTACACTGCGAGAAACAAGTTGAAACACCAAAACTTCGTAGAGTTCTCGATTGTAACCCTATATCTACTTTGGTGATCGCAATTGCATTCTTTTCCATGGCTAGTTGACGGTTGGTTTCATATAATAACGACCATCAACAACTCCCCCAAGCTTAACCTTTGCTAGTCCCTTAGCAAAGAAAACTTAGAAAAAGTTATTGTAAGATATCTATGTTTGAGCATTGTAGCCATCTCGGAGTAACTCCCTAGAAGTATATACTCGATCGGGGGGGCAGAAATTCTCCTCCAAGTTAAGCAATAACTGAGCTGACTTTCAAACTTACCCATATTACCTTTGACTGTGGGGCTTATTAGCTCTTCCTTGGGTCTTGAGTACTTGACAGACAGAAAGATCCCATCTAAGCACTATATCTCTAGCTCTTCGATCAACTATCATTCTGGAGTTTTTAAAGGTTTTTAAATAAAACTCAGAGTTTCCCATTTATGACACTCTCAAGTCTCTCAATATATATGGTATTTGTGGATTCTCACTAAGGCAGTGATGATGGTTCCCTTTCTTTTCCATCCTATAACTAAAGCTTATGTGGAGCTCATAGGTAAGGAGAAAACTGAAAGAGCAAACTTGCAATACACATGTTGTAAAGTCAAACAATGGATCTATGGAGAAATAAGTCATACAGTTGAATCAAGATATATAGGTGGATGGATATGGTGGATATATGGTGGAACCTAATTCTACTCAGCTACTTGAATGCATATCTCTCCTTTGAACTTTGAAAACTGGCCAAAGGTCATGAGCTATCTTTTTTTTTCTTTTTCGGGGGAGTCGAGCATCTAAGTACCCATTGTTTAGCACTAGGACACTTGTCCATTTTTCTTCTTCTCCCTTCTTCTCTTTTTTTCAAATGTATTTTTGCATAGCTCATAGCACTCCTTTTGGCATTGATGGGAATTGGAGAGATAACAACAGGAACATAGAGCATTTATTGGGTGGCTATCCTAATAGAATATTTTTTTAGTGTTCCCTCCTAGTGTAGGAGAAAAATATTTTTGGAATGGATATAGGTGGAATGGCATGTTGTTGCGCCTACTCCAGTGTAGAGTAGTGCATATGGAGGTGGATCTTGATTCAAGAGCATGATAAATTTCTCACCAGGGTCACAAAGGTTGACAAAACTGAATGCAAGACAAGCAGCGTGTATGTGGAAGTTTAACTAGCCTATCTCATCATGTTTGGCACTGGTGGGAATGTAAGCTTTGTCATATAGGAACTCATCATGTTTTTGCATTTTTTAAAAGATAAATCTTTAGAACTCTAGTGTCACTTAGAACAAGATAGATAGCAGCTCGGACTTTCTCAATCTTATCAATCAGGTACCTAGACTTAGTTCAAGCATATGCAACCCACAAGTTTCAGACTCAAAGCAAATTCTCATGTCAAAACAGTTAAACCTAAAACTTGGGAAAACTTTTGTCTCAACTCTAGGTATTTTAGAGGTGTTGTAACAGAACAGCTTATCATCAATTCAAATCATTTCAAGAGCTTCCTTTTTATTGACTCTAGACAAACAAACATTTTTATTTGGTTTTTTAGTTCTAAGACTCATACTACATAAAACTCTAAAGACTCTAAGAACTCTAAAAAGCATGGACCTTCATGTGCCCATATATTTTTGGTATTTTTAGGTTTTCTTATGATACTATGGTGAACCTTCATGTGCTCACATATTTTTGGTATTTTTTATTTTTATGACTGACTTGATAATCGCGTAGGTACACTTACCTGGGTACCTAGGGGATGCCTTCCCCCAAACTGGTTGTTGTCGTGGTTGACCATTGAAGCTGAGCAGTCCTCTTAATGGAGCTCATGCTTGCAAGAGCTAGTGTAGCCGGGAACCTTCATCTCATCCAACTAGAAGTTGCTTCCTTCACATAGTGGTTAGCTGTGTAGGGAAGGTGTGCTTTGAGTGATGAAGATGATTCCTAGGTGGACTAGCTCTTAGAGTCATCCTGCAGCAAACATCTCACAAAACACCAAAACTTGTGGAACGGATTAGGATAAACAGTTAGTGGTTAGCCGTTTTGCGAACTGGTTGTTGTGAGAGGTTTTCGAAGGTTGTTATAGTGTATACAGTGCAGCAAGATGCTCAATGATTATTTTTGAATTTTTTATCAAACAGAAAGGAAATATGCATGCTAATTTTTATTTTATTTTTAGACCACCACAGTGAACACTCCTTTAGCTTGCACTGCAGGTATGTCACATGGGGCTTTGAGGTTTTCCAAATGTTTTTGTGATTTTCCATAAAGATGAGAAAAACTAACTAAGAATTAAAATGCAAGAATGTAAATAGATAACTACCATTGTTACCTTATGGCAAGGGTTTAGAGTTTAGAGTCCTCCAGACAAGACTTCTCGTCGTCGTCACCCCTGGGGTGCTTCATCGGATCCCAAGGATGGGGACCCTGACGTTGGATCTCCTGGTGATAATGACTCAGTTGAGGAGGTTACCTTTTTTTTCATACCTTTGTAGGTTGTTGATGTTCCTTTGGTGCTGTAGATTCTTCTTTAATTGCCTCCTCCTCAACATTGCTCTTTTGAGAGAGATTCCTCCAGCGCTGACGTCTTCTCTTGGACAGGGTGAAAGCTGCTAATCCAGGAGAGTTATAATCTTTAAATTGACAGCGTACCTTTTCTTCTGGAAATTGAAAGTGGACTTGGCCTGATCCATTGTGGATGATGGCATTGGCGGTGCTGAGGAGCGGCCTCCTAAGGATGATGGGTGTCTCATCTTCTTCTTCCATGTCCAGTATCATGAAGTCGGTCGGGACATAGTGAGTGTGGATTTTGACCATGATGTCCCTCGCTACTCCCTCTGGAAATCTCGTCGTGTTGTCCGCCAGCTGCAGCTGCATATAGGTAGGATATAGAGGTGTATTGAATAGTAAGTCATATACCTTTTTAGACATGATGTTGACAGCTGATCCAGTGTCACAGAAAGCATTGTAGAAGGAGCACTGTCCAATAGTGCAGTCGATGGTCGGCATGCCTGGATCCTCCCTCTTGATTAGGAATGGTGAAGCTAAGAGGTGGTCATGCTTGTACTCATCAGCCTTCACTACTTGGACTTGCTTTCTCACTTGTCTTCTACTCTTGTTCTTTCTCTTTCTATTTGAATTCTTCTTCTTGGCTTCTTCAGTTATTGGCTTGGCTGGGAAGTAAGCTCCTCTTGGATCTACAGGAGCTTCAAGTGTCTTATTTTTGAAACTGAACTTCTCTTTATTATCCTTGATGGTGAAACAAATCTTGGCACTATCCATGTAGATGACAGCCTTTGCAGTACTCAGGAATGGTCAGCCAAGAATGATTGGACTCTTGGGATCTCTGCCGGTATCCAGGACTACAAAGTCTATAGGGACATATGATTTTCCGATTCGTATGCACACATCATCTAAGATTTCTTTAGGGTACTTAACCGTCTAGTCTGCAAGCTGCAAACATATATTCATGTACAACAAAGATGCCTATGGAAAGACTTGGTCAAAGATTACCTTAGGCATGATGTTGACACTGGCGCCTAGATTGCAGACAACTTTAGGGGAGTCATGCTGTCCAATAGAGATGGGGATCACAGGTCTCCCTAGATCTCCTCTCTTGGGTGGCATGGACTCATCCTTCCATCCTGATGATGCTTCAACATAATAACCTACATAAACATCAACAAGATTCGTGGTCTCGGGCTCTA
Source organism: Chrysopogon serrulatus (assembly GCA_015844335.1). Taxonomy (NCBI): domain Eukaryota; kingdom Viridiplantae; phylum Streptophyta; class Magnoliopsida; order Poales; family Poaceae; genus Chrysopogon; species Chrysopogon serrulatus. Next base: position 60,264 of record JADLZL010003073.1, read on the forward strand.
GAGGTTGCTCTTGAATCTTACCTTCATTGGTCGGTGGAACAGCAGAGGTAAAGCTATCCATTTTAGTATTTATGTTTTCTAGCATTTTATCATTGGATGCTACCTTCCTAGATAAGTCTCCATAATTTTATTTTGGTTGGAGATCACTTCTCTCAAAGACAATTAAGCATTGCTATTATAATTAGTGCCTTGAAGTTACCTGGAAAATTACCTTGATAGTTGGGTCTTTGCTGATTCCATCCTTGATTTTGAGGACGATAATTGTTGTTGTTGTTGATGAAGTTCACATCCTCACGGGTCTCAGGGCAGCTGTTGCCTGAGTGTCCCATATTGCCACACACTTCACAAGTCATGCATGAATCATTGATCCGCATGACGTCTTGTTTCATGCTGGTCTTGTCTTCCAGCTTCTTCATGAGCAGATCTATCATGGCAGACAGCATGTCTACCTCCTTAAGCTGGTGCATTTCTTCACTTCTCTTGCGGGTTGTTTGGCGCTCTTCACTCCAATCTTGATTGGAGGCCATCTTCTCCATAAGAGCAGTAGCTTGTGGTATGGTCAATGGTATAAATGCACCTCCAGCAGCGGCATCAACATTGTTACGGGTGCTGTTAGTGAGCCCATGATAGAAAGTCTGTATGAAGAACCAATTCTCCATCCCATAATAAGGACATTCTGTTATGTAGTCTTGAAAGCATTCCCATGCCTCTGGGACTAACTCATCATGTTGTTGCTAGAAACTTGAGATCTTCCCCCTTAAGGCACTTGTCTTATCCATAGGAAAGAACCTTGACAGAAAAGCTGTGGAGCACTTGTCCTAAGTTGTATGATTGTCTTTGTTAGCGTAGAACCATTGCTTTGCCTTTCCCAACAGTGAGAATGGGAACAGACGCAGCAGGATGGCATCTCTTGGTACATCCTTCATCTTGAAAGTGCTACAAATCTCCAGAAAGTGTTGGAGATGAGCACTCGCATCTTCATGTGCTTTTCCACAGAACAAGTTAGCTTGCACCATGGTGATAAGAGCTGGCTTGAGCTCGAATCTATTCTCCCCAACTTCGACGTTAGGTCCGGTGCGGATGTTGTTGGTGGTTGGAGCAGAGAACTTCACTTGAGTGACTTATCACCCATTTTCTCAAAAACTGGTGCTAAGTTGCCTTCTTGTTGTTCTTCTTCTTCACTTACAGGAGCTTGCTCCTCCAAAGAACAAACCTCAGCAGTAGGTGTCTTTGATGGAGATTCAAAGATTTCCCTCACTTGCTGGAATTTTCTTCTTCGAAAGAATTTCTCTAGATTTTCAACGTAGTTATCTGGCAGATCAAAACCACTCATTTATTACCCTGCATAAGATATCACAAAGATAGAAAGCACAAGGGTAAGCCTGCATTGAGTCGGGGTCTATGGTTTTCTCTATCTCATTAGTGTGTTAGGTCTATCGCTACTCCTTTAATCGCCAATTGCCTTCCCCGGCAACGGCGCCAAAAAATGCTTGTTGACACCTCTTAATGTTATCTCCAGCAACGGCACTAAAAATGCTTGTAAGCAGAGCATCGCTACTAGAATTTCAAGTTGTCATCCCTAGCATAACACCAAGAGATATGGTATTAAATCATGCCACCATTTAGAATATAGAAATAGTATCCGCAAGCGCATAGATTAAATAACATTGTAGCATTTTACCCGAAGTATTACCAGGTTGTCATTTATATTTTCCTAAAGGAAGGTCTACATGGCTCTCATGTAAAGGTAGCGTGATAACCTAGAGTGTAATGGATAGGCATAACCATGTCCTCACTACTCAATGCAGGGGTAAGTCACAAGATAAATGATAAAGATAAGTATATAATCATCAGCATAAACAGATAGAGATTCCTAGCTATATCATTAGGGTTACTAGCAGAATATCAAGAGATATTTCTGTGTTATTCCTAGCTACATGTCAAAACATATTATGGTTAGTGCAATTACACTTAGTAGTCGTAGCTAAGGTTAGCATTACATCTATTCATAGTGGACATACTAAGGAAGTTTAATAACATAGCACGCCCTTCCTTTGTACAAAAGCCCTACTGTGCCTATAAACGGGGTTTGAATTACATAGGACTCAACAGAATTGTCACACCTGCGATCTACCAAGCCCGGACTATAGGGTGCATTCGCAGATAAACAACATATAAGCACCATGCTTACACAATATTTACCACTCACCCAACGATCAATTAGGTGAGTGCTATATGAATCTATGAATAAGTATAATGTCAATCTAGCTATACTAAGCATATAACCACAATAGACAAAGAACAATATAACTATAAATATAAGTAGATAAATATTAATCAATTCAATTGTAGCAATCATATAACTATACAATGATAGACAACAAAGGCGAGAGGAGGTAAGAACTATACCAAATCCAAGCTCTTGATGGCTCCGGAATCCAAGCCTTCGCTTGTCTCCCTCTAGTTCTAACTAGCTATCTAGGCCCTAGCTAAGGAGCTCTGATTAGGGTTTCTAGCTGATGATCAGACTTCGATTGAGAAATGAATGAATGTATCTCTTCCTGGGGGGTCCTGCCCTCCTTTTATAGCCCTGAGCGATGATCGTGAGCCATCGGATGAAACCGATATTGGCGGACGGCTGAGATTGATCCTCAAAGGCGGTGGAGCGAACCGGGCGAAGCGGGCAGCCAGCGGGCCCTGGGCCGAACCGGCCGGTCTGGCGAGGGACCGGCCGGTCCCACCTAGTGGGCTGGCCCTCCCGGCTCGGCGTGGTATCTTCTCGTCTCTTCTAGAATGTTACTACGTTGCCGCGGTGTCTGATTTCCCGTTCTTTGTTCCGATAAGCTCCTAGGTTTGTGTCTTTTCTAGTTTACACCTGCAGAAATAGTGAAACACCAAAACTCATGGAATTCTGTTAGTGTAACCCTATATTTACTTTGGTGATCGCAATTGCATTCTTTTCCATGGCTAGTTGACTGTTGGTTTCGTACAATAACGACCGTCAACATAGTGTCAAGTTACTAGACATAATTATATTATAAGTAACTTAGTCTAAAGGTGCCAGGTCATGCGTAATAAAGTTACTTCTTTATCTAGATGTATTGAGTCGTTGCTAGGTCGCTAGGTCATCGCTAGGTCATCGCTAGGTCATCGATTGCCGTTCATGACAAGAAGTCGTCATGTTAAGGTTCACAATTAGACTTAATTGTTTCGATTGCCGTTCATGAAAAGAGGGGGAGGAGGTCGTTAGGGTTTTGAATAAAACTAATTGTTTCGATTCGCTCATAAATATCGTTCATCATGTAGGTGCTCTCTTTCTCTCGCCAAGTCCTTCATGGAGATGCTCTCGGCTCGATGGCCGGCCACAACACACATACACGCATCATCCTCGGCTCGATGGCCGTCCACAAACATACAAACGCGATCGACTTGATGGCCGATGCAACACAAATACAACACAGCATGCTCGCTCACGTGGCGGCGCTCACCGTCAAATGCGTGAAGGCGGCGTTCACGGGACGGGGCGGCGGCTCTACGCTCTGGGACGACAGCGCGGCTCCGGGGACGACGCCACGCGCTTTCTCTGGCCGGCATGGTGCGGACGGCGCACGGCTAGGGGAGGAGGAGGACGCCAGCGGAGGATGATGGAGGGCGGCGCTCCCTTTGGCGGCCATGGGGCCGACGGGCGCGGCTCGGGGGGGGAGAGGCGCTGCTCGGCGGCGCGGTGCTCCTCTCGGGGCGCGCGCGGTGCGGGGAGGAGGCCGAGCGTGGGCGGGGAAGGAGGCCGACGGGCGGGCCTCGGCCGTGAAGAAGGAGGCGGAGGCGCGGCTCGGGAGACGAGGACGGCCGGGCGGAGCTCCTCTAGTGGCGGCCGGGGAACGACGCGCGACTCGGGGAGGAGGGACGCGCCCACGTGGAATGCGGCTGAATTGGGGCCGAGATGGAGGCGGCGCGGCTCGGGGAGGAGGAGGCGGTGGCGCGCCCGGGGTGGCTGCGGGGGGGAGGTGGGTGGGCGGCGTGGGAGGCGGCGGCGCTGGAGACGGTGGAGCGGTGGCTCTGAGGGCTTACGCCGTCGATCTGGATGGAGGTGGAAGAAGACACCGCTTAAATACGTGCCTACACCTTTAGTCCCGGGTGGGGTTAAGCACCGGGACTAAAAGATCTTTAGTCCCGGTTTGTAGCTAGTACCAGGGACTAAAGGTGGCCTTTAGTCCCGGTAGGTACTAGGGACCGGGACTAAAAGGTACCTTTAGTCCCGGTTGTTATGACGGCCCGGGACTAAAGGTTTATTTCCACACGGCAGTTTACATTTATCTATGTTTAAAATAAATAGATTATTTTTGTTAATTGCATAGTAAATAAAAGAATAGGTATTAATTTTTTTAAAAATAACAGTTCTATTTCCTTTTGTCTAATTGCTTATTTAAAAATTTGGGAATATAAAATCATTTCATACCTTATAATAACAAACATAAATATAAAAAATAATTAGTATTTTGTTAATGCAAAAATGGCTGACTTAATTAAAATATCTTAAATTAGATGTTTTCGAGAGGAAATTTGTTTTTGCATTATTTTAACGTAAATTTTGTTCATTTATCATCATTTATCTCCAAATACGTGATATACAAATTCACCATTAAATCGGATTATTTTTTGAAGATTTTTTTCTTTTTCCAATGCCAAATTGGTCTTACACTTTTTTTCTTAGTGTGCACATGCTTAGCAAAAAAAAAATAATATTGTTGAGGTCCACTGTTGTCATTCCATACTCCTTATCGATTGTTACCCCGCCTCCCGTCGGCTTCACCCATTGGCACCGGAACAAAGGGACTTTAAAATTAGGTGCGTAGTCTAGTTCTCAAATCTCCTCTATGCAGCCATAATATGTTTGCCTCTTTCGATTCGGGTCTGTGGCATCTACGTGAACACCACTATTTTGATTCGTGCTTCTTTTATCTTGGCCTAGGGTGTAAAATATATTTCCATTTATCTCGTACCCTTTGCACATGAGGATGTGCCATGATGGTTGTCTAGCCAACAAATACAGTTGTTCATCAATCTGGTCATTACCCTGACATTCTTTTCATAACCAATCGCTGAAAGTGTCCATACGCTAACGCATAATCCAAGCTTCATTCTTCCCTGGAAACTGGGATCGTAGGAAGTCCTTGTGTGTCTTGACATATGGCTCCACCACAGAGGAGTTTTGAAGAACAGTGTAGTGCGCTTTATTGAAATAATCGTCCTCCATACCGATATATATTTTCTTCCCTAGTGTTCCCATTCCAGTCAGTCTCCCCTCATGTCGCGATTCAGGAACACCAATTGGATCAAGTTCAGGAATAAAGTCAACATAGAACTCAATGACCTCCTCTGTCCCGTAGCCCTTTGTGATGCTTTCTTCTGGCCGAGCACGCTGGTGAACATATTTCTTTAGGACTCCCATGAACCTCTCAAAGGGGAACATATTATGTAGGAACACAGGACCAAGAATATTGATCTCCTTGACTAGATGAACTAGGAGGTGTGTCATGATATCAAAGAAGGATAGAGGAAACACTAACTCAAAGCTCACAAGACATTGAACCACATCATTCTGTAGAGTAGCTAGTTCCAGTGGATTGATTGCCTTCTGAGAAATTGCATTGAGGAATGCACATAGCTTCACGGTGGCCAGATGTACATGTGGAGGTAGAAGTCCTCTTAAAGCAACAGAAAGCAATTGCGTCATAAATATGTGGCAGTCATGCGACTTTAAGTTTAGAAATTTCTTCTCTTGCACATTAATTATACCCTTTACATTAAAGGAGAAACCAGATGGAATCTTGATACTGCTTAAGCATTCAAACATGATTTCTTTCTCTTCATTGCTCAGAGTGTAGCTAGCAGGTCTTAAGTAATGGCGTCCATCATCTATCTTCTCTGGATGAAGGTTGTCTCGTTCTTTCTGCGCTGCAAGTCCTGTCGTGCTTCAAGTGAATCTTTAGGCTTCCCATACACTCCCATGAATTCTAAAAGGTTGACACAAATATTTTTTGTTAGGTGCATGACATCAATCGCGTTGCGGACCTCTAGGACTTGCCAATATGGTAGCTCCCAAAATATTAACTTCTTCTTCCACATGGGTGCGTGACCCGTTGCGTCTTTCGGAACAGGTTCGCTGCCCTGTCCCTTACCAAAGACTACTTCACATCTTTGACTATCTCAAATACATCTTCCCCAGTTCTGTTGCGAGGTTTGCACTGGTGGTCTGGCTTACCTTTAAAATGCTTGCCTTTCTTTCTAACTAGGTGATTCATAGAAAGAAATCGATGATACCCAAGGTACACGACCTTTCTACATTTTTCAAATATATCTTGTCAAGGTCATCAAAACAAGTGTGTGCATGCATTATATCCCTTGTTTGTCGACTGAAAGATTACTTAGTTTGGCTAATCATTGATTGTCACGAACAACAATACTCGCAGGTCGAAGTGTTCCTGTTTGTACTCATCCCACACATGGAGACCTGTTTCGCTCCATAAAAATAGGAGTTCCTCAACTAATGGCCTCAGATAGACATCGATGTCGTTGCCGGGTTGTTTTGGGCCTTAGATGAGCATTGGCATCACAATGAACTTCTGCTTCATGCATAACCATGGAGGAAGGTTGTAGATACATAGAGTAACTGGCCAAGTGCTATGACTACTGTTCTGCTCTCCGTAAGGATTCATACCATTCGTACTTAAGGCGAACCTTAAGTTTCTTGCGTCTTTTGCAAACTCCAAAAATTCCCTGTCAATTGCTCTCACTGGGACCCATCAGCAGGGTGTCTCAACATGTTGTCAACCTTACGGCCTTCTTTGTGCCACCGCAACCACTTTGCATGGTACTTGTTTCTGAAAAGATGTTTCAGGCGTGGTATTATAGGAGCATACCACATAACCTTGACATGGATTTTCTTCCTGGAACGTTCTTCCCCCTCAACATCGCCAGGGTCATCTCGCCTGATCTTATATCGCGATGCTTTACATACGGGGCATTCATCCAAATTCTCATAGTCCTTACCATGGTACAAGATGCAGTCGTTAGGACATGTATGTATCTTCTGGATTTCTAATTCTAAAGGGCGGACAACCTGTTTTGCTTCATACGTAGTAGTGGGCAATTCGTTAGGCTTTGGAAGCATCTTTTTTGGGATTTTCAGTAATTGCCCAAATGCCTTATCGGATACACCATTCTGTGCCTTCTATTTTAACAACTTCAGTGTTGTACTCAATTTTTTTGCCCATCTTGGACGGATGGGTATAGTAATTTCTTGTAATCTTCTAACATGTGGTTAAACTTTGCCTTCTCTTTTTTACTTTCACAATCTTTCTGTGCATCACGAATGACATCACCAAGAGCATCATCTTTAGCAGGTGTGCCTTCTGCACCTGCCTCTTCTTCAGCTTCTCCCATTGCAGTATCATCGAAGTCACCGTATTGAGCAATAATGTCGTCAGGCTCCAATTGTTCTTCTTCACCTTCTTCCATCATTATCCCGGTTTCTCCGTGCTTGGTCCAACAAATATAGTTTGGCATGAAACCCGACTTCAACAAATGTGAGTGAATACTTCTATAGCTAGAATATTCCTTTAAATTTCGACACAAGGCACATGGGCAACATATGAATCTATCCCGCTTGTTTTCCTTGGCCACTCTTAAGAAATAATGTAAACCATCAATGAATTCTTTGGAGCCGCGATCGGCATTATACATCCAATGACGTGTCATTTATGCGCATTATATGGCATATTCCACAATTAAATAAAATTAAATACCTCATTTTCTACATAAATAAAATTTAAAATAAAATACCTCAAATGACATATCACATAATCTAGCATGCGTACTAGCAAATGGAAGGTATTATTAATTTCTAAGTTTTTAAACACAAATTAAACTAACAAATAACCTAAAATTCGCTATTCCTTATTTTTCTAAACAAATAAAATTAAAAACCACAATATAATCTAGTTGTCTAACTAATCTATAAAATGTGGTATACATAATAGTTATAATTAACTAATTAATATAATCACAAATTATAATATAATGTATTACAAATTTCTATTTATTTATATACAAATTAAACTAACAAATAACCTAAAATTCTCCATTTTTATTTTTTCTAAACAAATTTTTTATTCATACTTAGTTATAATTAAATAACCATTTATTCATACTTAGTTATAATTAACTAATTAACCCGATCATAAATTATAAACTAAAGTATTATAAAATTTTAATTATTTAATAAACTAATTATAATAAAAAAACCATAAATTTAGTATTTTTCTAACTAAACCATAAAATGTGGTAGACATAATAGTAATAAATGGTGTATACTAATTTTTAGGGTACTAATTATAGTTACTTACATTGAAATATTCAAACGATAAAGTGATTGGAATTTAAAATAGTGTAGAAATCAAAAAATAAAAAATCACATATAATAACACCACAAAATGACATAATTTGCTGCTAAAACTTGAGAAGATAAAACTAGTGACCTCTTAACAAGTCGATGACGGCGTAGAATTAACAAAATGAATCAATGGCCGGAGATGTGAGCAAAAACCAAGCAAGAACACATGAAGAATAAAGAACAAGTGAGAGCTCAGGCTCAGCCAGGGGAGGAAGAAGGATTCAAATATAGGGGGGACATTTAATCCCGGTCCCTAACACCAACCGGGATTAAAGGCCTATCTTTAGTCCCGGTTGGTGACCCCAACCGGGACTAAAGTTTTTGTTCCGGTTGGTGACCCAAACCGGGACTAAAGATAGGCCTTTAGTCCCGATTGGTAACACCAACCGGGACTAAAAGTCCTCACTGCACATGCCTGACACCATAGCCGTTGGGCAGGGGACTTTTAGTCCCGGTTGGTGTTACCAACCGGGACTAAATATGTTTTCTGTCCCGGGCGTAATTGTGGCCGAGGCTAGTGTTCATTCTGGCGAAGTCACCAAAGGCCTGTTCTGTAGTAGTGTTATATGTAGGAATAGTAACAACTTAATGCTCTAGAACTAGTACTAGTAGTTAGCTTTAGTCAATTGGACAAGTTAATTATTCAACTGTTTGAAACATGCTCTTATGATCAGTTGGGACGCTCCCATGTTCAACTGCTCGATCAAGAGCCTTACCGGGCAACCACAAATTATAGTGGTAGACCATGGCTTTTGTACTGGAGTATTCTTTTGTACTGGAGTATTAGTACAAAAATCTGCCTAAAACTACTTTGACTTCCATGTGCATTCCCACCTAGCCGACACAGCAGGTAGCTTGGTTGGCCGTGGCCCGTGGGCGACGACTGAAGTCTTCAGAGCGCAACAGATCGAGCCAAAAGCTCCATTATCTGTGTCTGTCCTTGTCCGATATACTTCATGTCACATGCATATATTCAAACATTGCTGCATTTCAAGAAAAAAACAAAGCAAAAAAAGGGACATTCCACGTCAGGACCATGCTCTGTCGGCTATACTGGATGCATGTTATTATTCAATGGATTGGAATATCTGTGCCTCTATAAAAGGAGAGTGAGCTAGAAACCCAGCGAAGCACCATCTTGGCTGCTCGATCATAAGTCTTCTTCTTAGTCTTAGCCATTAATTTTTGGAAGTGGAGAGAGCAAGCGTTGAGTGAGTGACTAATCAACCTACTAATGCATCAACTTTTCTTTGCTACAGCCACACACAATAAACGTCCTCCGCTGAAAAGCCCCTCCTCCATCCACCCACGAAATTGTACCCAGAAAACCAACACAATTAAAATGGACAGCCCAGATTTAATTTCATAGATCCTCTCTCCTTACTCATTCACATCAGACGGTCCAGATCAAAAGTGTCACACATCCTCCCCTCTACCCTCGTGCGCCCATGATCCTCGCGGCGCCCTACAGCCACGGTTCGATCCCTCATCACTTTCATACCTCGTAAGTTTATCCCCTTTTTTTCTGTATTCTTCGCTCGATCTAAGCGCGCCGACTCCTCTCCCTCTCTTCCCCACGCGGCAATGGCCACCAGGTCACGTGAGACCGCCACCGGGCGAGGCGAGTCCACGGCTAGGTGCGCGGTGGGCAGGGCGCCGTCGCCTATCTGCAGCTACTGCTGGCCTGGCTGGGGTGTGCCTCCCCCGCAGCCGATGGACCTGCCAGGCCACGACCGCCTCCTACATGCTGTAGGCCGATGACGGAAAACCTCGTGCCGATACGCGTCGATGTCGAGGCGGACGACCAGCGCTACAGAAATGCTTTCACTGGAACCAACGAGGCACTCGGCCTTCTCCTCTAGCTTCATTATTTCCGGTTCGCGTCGTGTTCTCGCCCAGTGCCTGCGTCACGGCCAGACGACGACGTGACGTCACATTTATGCAGCGGTACCCGTCTGATTGGACCTGGTGAAATTGAGTTGCTGATTGCTGATTGGGATCTGGACACACAGAGGTTGAGTGGGGATCGAATTTGTGACAGTAGGAACTTCAATTTGTGGTATTTCAATCGGAATATGAAAAAGGTACGTTTTTTATCCAGTGAACAGTGATGAGCTATAGTTGTTTGCTGCAGTCCAATGGCAGTATTTCTGGTACATGTACGCGTCTATAAGTTCTATTTGGTTTAATAAGATCACTATATTAGTGAAGGACAACAAATGTACCCAGTGGACAGACTGATTCTACTGACAGGTGGCAATATTCTTTTACGTTAATGAAAAAAATTCTTGAGCACTGAATATTAGCATTCATGTACAAACAATATGGATTAATCATATGGCTGAATTTTTAGTTCTAAATCTATTTTTTTCAGATCACTGAATATCTAGGTCTGAATCTTTGTTGTCTATTCACTGAGAGAGCGGTGATTTTTTTTTCAGGACAATAAACATCTAGGTCAACAGCAATTTTCTATTCAAAATTCTAATATAGAAAACACTTCACAAAATGGAATAAAGGAGGTCAATGAAGGGATGAAGGAGGCAGATTAATTTGGGGGGCATGATTAGAGTTCCATTCATGGATAGCTATGACGCTTCACATAATGGAATAAAGGAGAACAACGGTGTTGTTACTGAATGGATACATCAAAATTTTGTTTTAACTGGATGGTACATTGATTACTTCGGAGGGCCAGCAAGGTCCAGCAAAATGAAGCTCAAAATGTATATGCCTCTCCTTTTAATGTCTGACTGCTGATTTGGAGGGCAGAGGAGTATATGCCTCAAAACGTAGCTCATTTTCATTTTTAATTGTAAATTGAAAAGGATTGATTGGTTCAACAGCACCGAGTAGCTTTAATTGAAGAAGCAGAGGCCACTAAATAGTGACACGTCATCATTTGTAGGATTGTTGTAACTTCAGAATATGCAAGATGAGACGATGGATCTTATCAATGTGAGCAATGAAATCCAAAATGTTTTTACTTTTATATGTTAGGTATTGCAAAAATTATCGTGAAGTTATTTAATGATTTGTTTTTTCAAGAGCCGTAGCGTTAGCACGGGTAATATACTAGTAAGGTAATAGTAATACTATGATGAGGAGGAACAGGCTTCTCGCACTCTTCATTTGGGCAATGGCTGCACTCGTCTTTGCTGTGGCCACGCCGACAGCGGCAAGGAGGGACGGTATCCACCCGCAAGGTACGCATATCCATCTTTTCTACTGTATTGCATTGCTTAGCCCTTTTGGTGCACTTCTTCGATGCATGTTAAAGGTCTATTTGGATCCAATAAACTAACAACTAGTTCAAATAATTAGGTTTTATAGACTAGCGAACTAGTAACTAGTTGGACCTTGAATTTTTTATTAACTCATTCACTAGTTCACCTGTTTGAATCTTTATGGACTAATTATTAGTCAATTAGTTGCTACTTACTAGTTCGTGAGATTCAAACAAAGATCATATTTAGATCCAATAAACTAACAACTAGTTCAAATAGATAAATTTTGTGGACTATTGAACTAGTAACTAGTTGAATTTGGATTAGTTATAAGTTCATCTAATAGTTTACCTATTTGGATTTTTATAGATTTAATTGTTAGTTAACTAGTTACTAGTTCATAAGATCTAAACAATACCTAATTAAGTTCCTTTACTAGAAATCGTATGTGCTTGTATACATATGTGTATAGATATACAAAGAATCCACACATACATATAGTATGTACTCCCTTCATCCATAAAAAATGTTATTATAGGACTTTTTAAAATTCACTTTTAACTATTTATTTTATTCAAAAATTCTATATATATTATAAAATAAATAAATTATTATTAAAATATCTCAAATGATAAAATAAGTTATAACAAGATACATGATATTTATATAATTGAATAAGATAAATAGTTAAACATAATTTTTAAAAATCCTAAAATAACGTTTTTTCTGGACGGAGGGAGCATATCTCTAATCGCTAATGTGAAAGTATATATGCATGACAGGGTGCCGGTGCTGCTATTTCACGTGGAACAAATACAACTTGATCCAGTGTGGCAAGGCCTGCTGTGGCTCTGATGACGAGAACTGCTGCCTTGGAAGCCACTAGCGGAGGAGCAGCTTGTCATGCTGTTGAGTGTTATTATTATCTACGGAGTATTTGAGTATTTGTCATCGACCGTGCATGCAGATGCAGTGCATCTGCTGTAGGCCGGCGCGCAAAATAAAATCCAACAAGCTAGGCTTCCTTTTCCAGTCCTCCTCCCCGCCCCCCGGGAAAATGTGGATATACTACGTATTGTCCTCTTCTTGAGAATAATATGTATACTCAATTATATTGTGCGGAAAATGAGAACAGTGAATCCAAAAAATATATATGTATATGCATTTGTTCTCAAGACTCCCCTTTGCCTGGACGGCTGTGGACAGCACTGATGAATTCTCCTTTTCTCTTGCCAGTGAGGCTACGGATAGTTATATTTTCATTCGACCATATGAATATTCATGGTTCGTACGTGACTCCTAAGCATAATTCATGATGTGGACAATAATACTTTTTTTTTGTAAACACAGACAATAATATTTGTATACAGTTTGACATCATCATAAAGGGTGCCCGCATGAAAAAAATAATTCATATTCACGTTATAATAACTGGTGACCAGTTATTATAATGTGAATGTGAATTATTGATGGTTGAACCTAAGAAAATTGACTCTATCTCATAGACAATTTACTTTCCAATATCTTGATAAAATTTTAGTCTCATAAAGTGAGACATGAAATTCAGCCAAACCACGGTCCGAACTCTCACTAAAGAAATATCTAACTATAGCTAGTTATTTTGAAATACTAGGATTCGTCAATGATTGGTTTTGTTCCACTCTTTAAATTCGAGTTGGGACCCACTTGTATCCTGATCCATACCTCCTTGACAACTAAGTTAGCAGTGATAAAGGGGCTCATCAGTGCTGACTTTAAAACCTACAGCTATGAGGTGTCTAACCCAAAGAACGGTCCAAAAAGATAGAAAAAAATTTATGGTACCAAGAGAGACCCCACTAGGCTAATACACGGTCGTGCATACATCCCCAAACCACTCCACCTATAAGACATTTATGTATATTCAAAATATTTATTCTAGCTATTTATATTCATCTAATTTTGAAACGAGTATGTAGGACCTTAAATGAATTCAAATAAAAAAAGCTGTAAACTTCATAACTTTTCGTGATCTGCAACTTTGGTTTAGGTCATTTCTCCATCTGTATTCATTTAAAGAATTTGAATTTCAGATGTGAGAAAATTCAATCATAATTTTTGTTAGATAGATGAGTTCAAATGTAAAAGTTATCAACTACAAAGTTAATAACTTGTCGAGATCTAACTTCTATTTTGATTGTTTCTCTATCTAATGTTATTTGAAAATATAAAATTTCAAATGTGAGAATTCAAACATAGTTTTAAATCGGATGGATGATTTCAAAATTAAAAGTTCTCAACTATAAAGTTGCATATCTTTCGAGATCTACAACCTTTTTGTTTTGGTTGCTTCTCCATCTTATATCCTTAAAATTTTTTTGAGGCAACCGGCAGGGAAGGCCCCTACCTATTTTTTTTTTTTTTATTGATTGGAAAAACGAATACAAAGAATGGGAAAAAATTATAGAGCCTTCAAGGCTCAAATAGAAAAACGGTAGACATAGCTAAAACCTATTCTCGCACCAAGTTTTGAGGGGTTCAGCAATCCTCTTCTTGGCTTTGATACACACAAGACCAAGTTCCTCCTTAAGATGAATCTTCCATACCCTGGGTGCACATCCGCTTATGACTATAAACCATATGGATTCGTTTGGTATAAACTTCAATAAAATCTTGTGAATAAATATTTGGGTCTTGAGCGTTTTACTCCTGCTTTAGTGACCATTTGTGATTTTGCCCTTTTTTTAACTTTGTGATTTTACCCTGCTTTTTTTTTATAACGAAGGGTTTGCCCCCTGGTCTGTTATATGCCTCTAATGGTGTTAACTTTTTTGGACAGAAAGACAACTTTGCCCATGTATTTTTACCCCTGTTTTATTATGCCATTTTGTGTTTTTACCCTTGTTTTCGGCAAATTGACATTTTGTATACATAATTTGTTTTTGAAAAATTCAACAACATTTTAGTCGGTAATCCATATAAATAGAATTTAATATCACACAACAAATTAACATCACACATAATTCCATGTAAACAGAATTTAATATCACACAACAAGTGCACCATTGACTGGAGCATCGAACTCATACATTGTGAATGTTGGAGGACAATCAACAATTTTGTCACCTGGTTCGAGCACACATATCTAATTGCACCATTTATGAAATAAAACAATAACTGACCTTTTGGATGAAGATATCAGCAAAAGTTAAGAGTATTGAGCTATAAATGAGCTAGATGCTAACCTCATAACTGCACCATATCCAGGCATCCAGCAAGTAAGTACTCGGATTCAAGTCTAGAAACCAGAAGCTTCTGCGAGACTCGAGAGCAGCAAGCAAGTGGATCAGGGTGCACATGGCGGAACTTGAAAGTTGAGACTACCTAACGCAAGTGACCGACTGCAGCGTCTCGGAGGTGGCCGACTGGAGCCGCTGCTGCAGCGGGACTGAAGGCCACTGTAACGACCCGGATTTTTTCGTAAACTAAAAAATGCGAACTTCTAAAAATTTTCTTGCAAACATGTGAAGCATGTAGTCGCTAGGGCAAACATAGGTCAAACATGGAAGAGTATGATAGCGAAACGTTGCATCGCATGTAGAATTGGTTGTAGAAAGTGTGCCGCGATTCTCGATTCAAATTCCGATTCTGTGTTTGTTGGAGTTGGAGAGCACAAATCCGTAGCAAACACCTTGAATCACAATAAGGAAAGGTCCCCTTTTCCTTTTTTCTATATATAAATATATATTCTTTCTAGACCATAAACCAGTCTCTCGAAAAACTCTCTCTTTACTACCCGGGGATTTATTCCCACAACCTCCATGCCCCTCTCTCGTAAACCCTGAGTCGAGTAACTCCAATCTCGCCCCTACGATTGCCAACGTTTGTGCGAAGAACCCCTAAACCTTGGGCAACCCTTAGTTGACACCCTCTAGAAGGCGTACACTATGTCCGTACGTGTAGTTGCATGGACAAGCCCTTATCTCCCCCTTTGGGCCTAAGTCACTAGCCAGCCCCTTATTCCCTCTTTTCCTTTATATTATTATTCAAGTTCCTCTCTTTCAAATACCTCACAAGATCTCCTGTTAAACTTCCCTCAAAGTTGCCCTCTATGGAAATAGGAAATAGGAGTAAAGAAATGGGGAAATAGGAGCAAGAAAATGGAGAAGCCTTTCCTAGCACTTGGGCTCAACCCAACCCGGTCCTCCCTCCTCCCACTGTACCAGCCCAGCAGCAGAGGCCCGCTCGGCCTCCCACCCCTCACTTCCGCACAGGCCACGGCCCAGCTCGCCTGTGCCTTCCCCACGGCCCACGACGGCCCGATGGCCCGAGCCGCACGTTCCCCGAGAACCCTAGAACGAGCAGCGCTGCCCTAAGCCTGGAACACCGCCGCCACCAGAAGAAGCCCCTAGATCAACGTCGCGTGCCTCGAAGCAGACACGGACATCGAGGATGACCACGCTCCCCTTGGTAGCCGTAGCCGCCGCCTATAAATGCAGTGCCGCAGCCGCCGCCCCGGCCTTCTTCCAATGCAGCCGCCGCCTCCTTTCTCCCACCGCGCCCGGCCCAGCGCCAACATGCGCCGCACCCGGCGCCGATCCCACCGCCCCGAGCACGCGACACCGTCCGGAGCACCGCGATGTCCACGCCTCGCTAAGCCGCCGGCGTCCATGCCGTGCGTTACCTTCACCAAGCACAGCCGCCTCTACGCCGAGCCGCGGAACGGCGGCGTCGATCGGAGCACACCGCGCCCGCCCGCTTCCTGCTCCTGCTCGCGGCGGCCGATACGACCGCCCACTGCACGCCCAACGTCACCGCGCCCACGGCCGGGCCTCGGCGCTGGAGAACGCAGCGCGATGACGCCGGAGTCGTTAACCAGCGCCTCGGACCTGCCGCGCCAACCGCTGCCATAACGTCACACTTGCCGTCTCGTTCTGCGTCGGCTGGACCGCGCTCCACGCCGACGGCGCCGCCACGCTGTACGCTGCCCCCCCTGCGTGTCCCCAGGCTTCACCACGTGCACGCCGTCGCCATCACCGCCATAGAGCGCTACCATCCCGAGCTGCAGCAGAGCCACGTCCTCGACACCGCCACACACCAGCCGCGCGGCCTCGACCTCGTCACGTCGACGACCACACCACGCTGCCACACCATCGTTGACGCAGCGCAGAACCATGACCAGCACCGTCGCCTTCACGACAACACCATGAACGCAGCCGCTACATCCATCTCGCCCATGGACGAAGCTAGCGGTGGGGCTGGTAGGGCTCCAGCCCCCCTACCGCTCGTGAGCAAGTGAAGTTTTATAAAGCTTTGTCTGAAATTTTAGCCATAAAATATATAGGTAGGAGGGGCTGAGATTTGCTGGACTACTTCTCTTACAAATTGGGCTAGATGCAAGTAGGACGAGCTGAGATTTGCTGATTAGACTAGATCTATAGAGTAGAGAATTATACAGACAAAGCTCAATTTAAGGTCCAATTAGTGAAAGGAACCCTATCTAAATTCCTAATTCATTGTGTCTGTTTCCAACCCATCGAGCGGCGGTTTTAGGTACGGACTTGCCACGCCTACGCCTACACTATAGGGACGCGACCACTCAGTGTCTCGGGCGAATGGGGAGCGATCGAGTGGCCAAGGAACGCCAGGCGCGATTGGTGAGTGGTGAGCGGACAACCAGGCACGATGGGTGGACGGGCGAGTGGGCGCTAGCGATCGGTGTCTGATGGATACGCCGATGTCGTTGTTCAACCCCTCCTAAATTTTTTCCTAGCTTCGTCCCTGATATCGCCATGACCGCGTTCCGCACCTCTGACCACACGATGCCGGTGAGCACCCAAGCCTAGAAATGCTGCTTTCCTTCCTACCGAGCTCGTGACCGCGTTTCCGCCTGACACCGGCCATCGTGCCGCGCTCCACACCCTACAGACGACCGCCGCCAACAGCCGCCACCTCCGGGCACCTACAGCCACGTCCAGCCAGCCTCTGGCCAGCCCCAAGCCACTGCCGCCCAGCCACAGCCAGCCGCAGCCGCCGGTAGCCAGCCGCGGCCAGCTACAGCCAGCTGCAGCCGGACAGAACTGGCTGCAGCCAGCCACAATTGGCCATGGGTGGCTGTAGCAAGCCACAGCCGGCCAGGGATGGCCACAGCTGGCCATAGCCTCTCTGGCACCTAGATGCAGCTCCGTGAAGCCCTGCCGAACCCGCCACGCCAAGCCAAAATCCATGACCTCGACATCACGCGTACTTCAACTCTCCGAATACCATCGATGAGCCTCCGAAACTCCGTGACCGGCCTTCGTGCCATTGGCCACACGGAACACAAACGCTCACACGCACGTGACCGACCATAGTCGAATAGATCCACGGTGTCTGAGACGCCGGGGAGGACATGATGCCCGTGACCCCGACGTGAGCCTCGAAACTCTGGACGCTTAGCCGTAGCTTGGACATCGTAGTATGGTGCTAGTCATCTTAGACTGCAAGAATTCCCCCTTCGGTTGCTTTAGTGGATCTGTGGAACCCTAGCCCTATCACTCTGAGTCGCCATTGCTCCAACCACCTCGAACCACGAGGACAAGCCGTCGAGAGTCCCTGTGACCCTTGACCATCGCAAGCTGTTGCCCTCTGGTCCCCTCTGTTCTCCTTTTACTATTCCACATACATATCCCTACAGTTGTACCCTATCTTGATGACCTCTATGTATACATCTATGATACAAGATCCATCTATCATAATGTTGGTATATTTAACGCACACAGAATAATCAAAGAGATAAATCCGCAAGCACACATATACCGCTGTAGCTTTCACCTAAGAGTATTCCAAGGTATCGAATTTCCATGAAGAACGTGAAGTGATCTAGTAACAAATCAAGAATGTCCAAGGATAGATAAGATAAATATTTTTGGTGGGTAGAGAGGGGCTAACTAAGGTGATCTAGATAACTAAGAATTAGACTTACGATACTTATCTACTTTGGAGCAACAGTACCTTTCCAACTCTTGAAAGATGAGAAAGAAGTAGCTGGGGAAGGCTGCCAAAAGCTCTACGAAACACCAACTCTGACGTGATGGAATACGAAGGCCAACAAAGCTATCACCTCTGAAGGCTACCACAACTAACCGTAAGAATTGGGCGCAAACTCAGGTAAACCCTAGCGTAGACACCACGTCTACGCTATCGATTACTACTCTAGTCATATACACTAACTAGAGCACTCAATACGAGCTAAGATCCCATAAACAAAGTAAAGTAAGAACAAAACTTAATCAAATAGAAAACTTAGAGTTACCAACTGAAGAACTTAAAGATGAACTGTCTCCATAGAGGTACAAAGTTGAGGAAGATCTGACAAGCCGACTCCTCTTCTACTTCTCCCTCTCCTCTCTCCTTATTTTCTAATTTACAAGAGCTCCAAATGAGCTAAGTCTTCTAGCTCTCTAAACGAATTGATAAAATGAACTAGGGTTTCCCTAAGGGGGAAGGCCTGTATTTATAGTCTGGTGGGATGCACGACAGCCCGTTTGATCAAACCGACTTAAGGTACGGTGGATATTAACCCTCAAAGGCGGTGGAGGAAGCTTCCAGAAGGGCGTAGGGGTCTCTTTTGGGGGGAGGCCTCCCGTCATCTCTCCTTGGGCCAGCCGGCCCTCCACCTTGGCCTTTGGGCATCCGCTTCGTCGTGGTGTTTTCTTGGTCCTTGTAGAGCCTAATAGTGTATGTTTCCATCGCGGTTAAGTTTCGTTACTCCGTTTGATAGTTAGGCCCTTTTCTGTAGTTTTTTAGAACAATCCCTAGAAAATAATAATTCAAAACTTGTGGAATTTATCAGATAAAACCCTAGACTTCTCTATTTACAAGTGTATTGATCATTTATCATGTTTATTGCACTATTAAATGTTGACTCTATCCACCGTCAACACATAATGCTATGGAATTGTGCTATTCTGATCTTGTTGAGTTGTGTTGTGTCTTTTATCATGTCGATGGTTCTTATTGCTGGTTATTGTGTGTATATATGTGGACCGTGCCTTCGAGCCGGCTTAGGGATCGTACCTCATTCGGACGTTACGATCGTGGGATTCCTCGTTTTAGTTGACTTCTTAGTACCATGAGTGTTAGCTCCTAGCTTCGGCCCTAGGACATAGTTGTGGAGGACTCGAGATCGATATCAAACTCGACGCAGATCTTACCAGCTCACATCAAGTCTTTCGTGACCTAGTCCTGTGGGAGATGATCTTGTAGATGACAATCGTGGGACGATGGATGTCAACACCCGATAGTGTAGCTTGTGGCCATGAGTTTGCCTCGCCATGACCATGGAGCTATACTTTTTCATTTGCCTTTCATTCGCTCTTCGTGCACAAACCCTTGTATGCTTGTACCCTATATGACCATTGCGTTTCTTTGATTCTCACGGTGGCAACTGCACCGCTACGAATTCGAGAGATATCCTAGTGCCAGTGCACCTAGGTTGGGTACCCTATGGGTGGTTTGCGCACTCGTATTCTCGGTATGTTACTCCCGACCAATGCTCATTTGATACAGTGATGTATGTGTTGATGGTCGTTAATGACCAAATTTACCTGTCAACTAACTCTTAAAAGAGGCACATTTACGATCATCAACATAGACTTAAGGTTTACACTAACGGAATTCCATGAGTTTTGAAGAATCTATGTTTCTATAGGTACATATCAGAAAATCTATCAAAAAGGACTAATATGATAGATTACAAGCACCTCAAATGATGAATTAGAATGCACCATTGTGAAGAGCTCATTGAGACGATCGAAACGGACATATCATTTGCCATTTTTGGAGTTTCGGATGAAAAGATATCAAATCCACGGCAAAGGCTGCACTAGAAGACTCCAAGAGACGCAAGAAGACACCATACTGAAGCGGAGGACCAACGGCCACCAGGCCAGACTGGCCGGTCTAGCCCTGGACCGGTCGGTCTAGGCTCTGGCCCGTTCATGGCCCACTTCACCCAGGTTACTCCACCGCCTTAGGGCTTCAATCTCAGTCGTCCGCCAAAGTCGGTTTGATCCGATGGCTCACGATCATCGCCTGAGGCTATAAAAGCAGCCCACACCACCAGTGGAAGGCATCTCCATGAAACCCTAATTCATATTCTCTAAAGGAGGATCAGAGAGGTGTCCCTTGAATGGATAACCTCTCAAGGGTTAGCAATTAAGGAGACTAATCCTCGTTAGGATCTAGTCTTAGAAATAGAGAGATAGAGAGGGGAAGGACTTGGGAGGAGGTGCCGGCCTATCGGTGCTACCTCCATGGCTTGTACCTTGGCGGAAGTTAATCTACGTCTAGGATTTCTCTGGTAATCATCTTCGTCTTTCTTTAAGCAATTGTGTTTATATTATTCTTCTGGTCGCGAGTCTCTTTTGAGCGCTTTAATCTATTGCAATAGGTTAAGGTATAATTCGTAGTGTAGGCGTGGTGCTTAGACTCAGATTACTCGTAGATGTACCCTATCTTCCAGATTGGGTGGTAGCTCGCAGAGGTGACTTTATAGCTCCATTGAATCCTATGTATCCCACTATCCCGTTGGTAGGCCGAGCAGGAGTATAATTGATAGGAAGGTCATAGCTTTGCCTGTGCTCTTTCTATGCAATTTCCATAGATAGGACATATAAACATAGCTTATCGAGAGTAGAACGTGTGAACCTTAGCAGTCTCCTCTATATTCTTAACCTTCTAAAGATCTTGTTGCTACTCCGGGTTGAGTTAGCTGTCGTAGTTAACCTCACTGTTTCCTTGTGGATATGATATTTAAAACCTCCGGGTGAAGTGCTACAATAGTAACCATGCGCTTGCGGAATATTCAGTAGGCATTAACAGATATCAACAAGCATTTCTGGGGCCATTGCCAGGGAAACGGTTTGCTGAGTTATCTATGAATCTATCTTAACCTTATATTATACTTTTCCTTTGTACCATAAATCTCTTTACCTTTTCTATCCTTAAATGGATCCCATAAATTCCACTCCTATCTTTTACCTTGCTAAACCTACAGGAGCAAGCTTAGAGCCATCAAAAACCTTAGAGCCTATCAAGGCATCTGGCCATGAGCTTCCCTCACATTTAGTAAACATGATTAGAAAATAATCCTTCTTGGGAGAAGATGATAAAAATCCATACTCACACCCACGGGAGTTTGATCTGACCTGTGCATGCTTGCATATCGCTGGCATGTCTGATAGGACTTTAAGATGGAAGTTTTGGTACGATCAGACCGTAGGAAGTGTCCAAGGAGATTAGGTGATGTTATGCTCTAAATTTTGCTCAAAATTCTCTCCCATCTCTACAGTGATTTCCACTCGAGAGGAGATTCTAACTTTTAGACAACTAGAAGAAGAATCTCTAGGAACATCATGGGATCATTTTAATGACCTCACCTTTGACCCGATGCTTCTTCAAAAATTTTACTTGGGTCTTAGTGAGAATGCTTGGCAATCCCTTGATGCAGCCTCTGGAGGAGTTTTCCTCTGTTTGAGCCCTAGAGAGGCAAGGTCTGTACTTGATACAATTAATGGAAAGACCTCTTGCCCTAGCACTTACCATAAACTCCTCAAGGAAAAGAAGGAATCATCTCCCAAACAAGAAGAGGAAGTTTCGATAGCTAAACCGTAATCATTCCAATCTCAAGATTTAGCTATCAATTATGAACCATCCATAACTCGAAATCCTCCAAAGGAAGAAGAAATTTAACCTTTGAAAATCTCTCTTGACAATAATGATAATCTTTTAGAAGATGATTTTGGGGAAAGCATACATTTAGAGCCCTACAAGAGCCTTGCGCGTACATATAATTCACTTTTTCTAGAAAAAGAACCTCTTGAAAAGCATTCTCTTTAGGATGAATTCAAGGATGGCATGACTAGTGATGTCGTAGAAGAAGAGCCAAGTTATTTTGACATCAGTCCTATCTTCTCCCCTTCTATGCCCACGACAGATGCCTCATCTCAATCCATCTTTAATCCCATTCTTGACCCAAAGAATCCTTTGACACTCATTCTCCTAAGTCTCATGATGATCCTAAAGATCCACCAAGACAATCAAAGCATAGGAGTCATGAAGACCACGAGGATGACCAAGAGATGCTACAAAAATGGCTGGAATGTGTAGAATGGATGGACAAGAAAGAAGACTTGACAGAATCTAGCCTCAGCTTAGATCCAAACGATGAACCTATGACTCACCCAAGTTTGGAAGAGGCTTCTAACGAGACCAATTTGAGTGCTACCAATCCCAAGGAAATCTTGGACCATAAAATGACTAATGAATATCATAGGCATAGAATGAAAGAGACAATGTTTTCGTCTATAGACATTCATGAGGAGTTACCCTTGGAGAAAGATGACATCAATGAGCATAGAAGCTACTTCGTAAAGACCCCATCAAATCCATGCTCATATGAGAAATTTTCTGAGTCAATTGGTCTCTCTACCATGGCTTCACACGAGATCTTCAACCCCCTCATTCTTGCTGATCCTAAAACTTTAGCAAGGATGGCTATTGTTGGTATATTTAACGCACACAGAATAATCAAAGAGATAAATCCACAAGCGCACGGATACCGCTGTAGCTTTCACCTAAGAGTATTCCAAGGTATCGAATTTCCACGAGGAACGTGAAGTGATCTAGTAACAAATCAAGAATGTCCAAGGATAGATAAGATAAATATTTTTGGTGGGTAGAGAGGGGCTATCTAAGATGATCTAGATAACTAAGAATCAAACTTACGATACTTGTCTACTTTGGAGCAACAGTACCTTTCTAACTCTCGAATAAGACTGGAAAGAAGGTAGTTGGGGAAGGCTGCCAAAAGCTCTACGAAACACCAACTCCGACGTGATGGAATACGAAGGCCAACAAAGCTGTCACCTCTAAAGGCTACCACAACTAACTGTAAGAATTGGACGCAAACTCAGGTAAACCCTAGCCTAGACACCACGTCTACGCTAACGATTACTACTCTAGTCACGTACGCTAACTAGAGCACTCAATGCGAGCTAAGATCCCGTAAACAAAATAAAGTAAGAATAAAACTTAATCAAATAGAAAACTTAGCGTTACCAACTGAAGAACTTGAAGATGAACTGTCTCCGTAGAGGTACAAAGTTGAGGAAGATTCGACAAGCCGGCTTCTCTTCTACTTCTTCCTCTCCTCTCTCCCTATTTTTCTAATCTACTAGAGCTCTAATTGAGCTAGGGCTTCTAGCTCTCCAAATGAATTGATAGAATGAATTAGGGTTTCCCTGGGGCGTTTGGCCCTATATTTGTAGTCCGGTGGGATGCACGATGGCCGTTTGATCAAACCAACTTAAAGTACGGTGGATATTAACCCTCAAAGGCGGTGGAGGAAGCTTCCAGAAGGGCGTAGAAGATTGTTTTAGGGGGAGGCCGCCCAGCATTTTTCCTCAGGCCGGCCGGCCCCACCACTTCACCGTTTGCGCTCCGCTTTGTTCTGGTGTTTTCTAGATCCTTCCTGAGTCCAATGTGTGGGGTTTCGTTGGCGTCAAGTTTCGTTACTCCGTTTGATAGTTAGGCCCTTTTTCGTGGTTTTCTGGAACAATCACTGGAAAATAATAATTCACCAAAGCTCGTAGAATTTATCAGATAAAACCCTATACTTCTCTATTTGCAAGTGTATGGATCAATTCTCATGTTGATTGCACTATTAAATGTTGACACTATCCACCGTCAACAAGCTCCCCCAAGCTTACCCTTTGCTAGTCCCTTAGCAAAGCCTAACTACTAAACTTGGATCAGGAGTTGCTTCAATGCTTTCACACCTCAAAAGTACACATGCCTTCAAACAGAAATTCTCCTCTGAATTAGACAAAACTACTCTAACTTTTAAACTTACCCATTTTACCGTTAACTTATGGAGCTTTTCAACTTTCGCGTGGGTCTTGAGCAATTGAAAGATAGAACAATCAAATCAAGCACTATGTCTCAAATTCTTCACTCAACCAATATTCTGGAGTTTTTGTAAGTTTTTAAAATAAAACTCAGAGCCTAATTGTATGACACCCTCAAGTCTCTTATATATGTGGTATTTATGGATCTCACTGAGGCATTAATGATGTCATACCTTCCTACAGCTAAGGATTATAGTGAAGTTTATAGGAGTGGCATTAAAACATGGATGAGCATACTTGCAATTCATATATTGTAAAGTCAAACAATGGATCCAAAGAGAGTCAAGTCATACAATCAAACCAAGATGTTCATGTGTATGGAATATGGTGGATAGGTGAATATATGGTGGCTAAACCTAATTCTACTTTTGCTCTTTAAAAATAAATCTCTCTCGCTCTCTTGGACTTAGAACATTCGCAGGAAAACATGGGCTATCTTTATTCTTTTTCTTTTCTCTCTTTTTTCTTCTTTTTTCTCTTTTTTTTCAGGGAGGTGAGCATTGAAGTACTCATTGTTTTTTACTCCCTCTTTTTTTCTAATACTTTTTCTTTTGTATAGCCACATGCATCCTTTGGATACAAAATAATTGGAGAGATAACAATAAAAACTTAGAGCATTAAATAATGGATTGTCCTATGGGGTATATTTTTGGTTGTTTCCTCCCAGTGTAGGAGAAAAACATTTTTAAGGTGGATCTAGATGAAAGTGGAAAATGATTGCACTTACTCCTAGAGTAGGAGTAATGCATATGTGGATGGAGTGTGTAAGTGATCTTGATTTTAAAAGCATGACAAGACTCTCATAAGGTATTCAACAAAGATTGACTGAACTCAATGCAAAGCAAGCAGCATGAATGAGCAAAGGTTTTCCTATTCTAAATGTATATCATATATGACTTTGGTAGGAATTCAAACTTTGTCATACAAGAGCTCATCATGTAACATTTTTAGAGTTTTCAAAAGATAAATCTCTAGAACTTAGTATCGTTAGGAATAAGATAAATAGCAGCTCAAACTTTCTCATATCATATCCCCCAATCACCTAGACTTAGCTTAAGCATATGCCTCCACAAGTTTTAGGTTCAAAGTAAATTCTTATATCAAAAACAGTCATATCCAAAACTTAGGAGAATTTAAGGTTGAAAACTAGGCACTTGAAAGGAATTACGACAGAGCAACTATTCATCATCTCCAAGACAAAATTTTATTGTTCTTCAGTTTTTATTTGATTCTTAATAAACTAGATAGAATTATAAACACACTCTATGATCACACCTTAATAAATAACTAAAGTATCTTTATTTGGTTTTAATGATTTTTCATCTTTTTATTTCTTTTAGACTAACGGACTCATAAAAGACTCAACAGACATGGACCTTCATGTGCCCACATATTTTTAGTATTTTATGACTATAAGATAGACTCGATAATCGTATATGTATACTTACCTGATAACTAGGGGATGCCCTCCCCTAAGCTAGATGTTTGCTTAGTCTTTATTCACTCTTGTGGCCTACATGTTAAGTCTCACTCTTCTCAAACTTCCAAATCCTGCAAAACTCAAATAGACACAAAACTCGTGGAACAAATTAAGTGTTAGGCATATAAGTTTCAGTTGTCCAGAGTTTTGGTGATTGAATCCTTTTTTTAGATAGGATCATTAAATTGCAAAAATTCAATCATGTCTATCTCTTCTAAATTTTTAGTTTCAAGGAATATTTTTAAATGTTGGCCATTTACCTTGAAGATGTTACACGAGTCATCTTGAATTGTAATGGCACCATGTGATGAGGTTTCAACTACCTGGAATGGTCCTTCCCATTTACTTCAAAGTTTTCCATGGCCAAAGAGCTTGACTCTTGAATTGAACAGCAAGACTTTGTCACCAGGCTTGAACTCCTTGTGCTTGATTCTCTTATCATGCTATCTTTTTGTTCTTTCTTTGTAAATCTTAGAGTTGTGATAAGCCTTCTCTCTCCATTCTTCAAGCTCAGATATTTGCATTTGTCGGTTCTTGCCAGCTAGATGGATATCCATGTTCCATTTTTTGATTGCCCAGTGAGCTTTGAATTCCAATTCAACAGGCAAGTGGCATGTTTTACCTTATACTCGCTGATAAGGTGTCATGCCTATGGGTGTCTTGTATGTAGTTCGGTAGGCCCATAGTGCATCAGAAAGTTTGTATTTCCACTTCTTGCCCATTTCATCCATGGTCTTTTGTAGAATATTCTTGATTTGTTTATTTGATGTTTCAGCTTGACCGCTTGTTTGGGGATGGTATGGAGTTGCAATGTTGTGCTTGACTCCATTTTGTGCTAAGAACTGTCGAGAATCTTTTTATCAATTAAATGTGGTCCTCCATCACTTATGACCAATCTAGGCATTCCGAAACATGGAAATATTACTTCGTTGAATATTTTCTTGGAGTGCTTGGAGTCGGCAGCTCGATATGGTATTGCTTCTACCCATTTAGACACGTAGTCAACTGCCACCAAGATGTATTCAGCATCTCCTGACTTTGGGAGTGGTCCCATGAAATCAATTCCCTAGACATCAAACAGTTCTACTTGGAGGTTGTTCGTGAGCGGCATTGCATCCCGAGTATTGATGTTTCCATGTTTCTGGTATCTCACACATCTTTTGACAAACTCCTTTGTATCTTGATACATCGTTGGCCAAAAGAATCCACTTTGCCAAATCTTAGCATGTGTACGAAATGCTCCATAATGTCCTCCATAGGGTGATGTATGACATCTCTCAATGATTTTCATTCCTTCAACTATTGGGACACACCTCCGTAGCAACCAATCGGCAAGAGACCTGTAAAGATATGGATCGTCCCACAAGTGGATACGACTTTCATACTTGAGCTTTCTCTTGTCTTCCCCTGGTGGAACATAACCTGCAACCATATAGTTGACAATATTTGCGTACCAAGGATCGGAGTCCGTTACCGTGAGGAGCGTGTCATCCCTTAGATAGTCATTAATAGGTAGCTCATATGTGTCTTTATATTGAAGTCTAGATAAGTGGTCAGCTACTGAATTTTCTACTCCTTTCTTATCTCTAATTTCTATGTCAAACTCTTGGAGCAGAAGAATCCATCGGATTAATCGAGGCTTAGCATCTTTCTTAGTGAGGAGGTACTTAAGTGCTGCATGATCTGTATAAATTACTACCTTTGCTCCTACTAAGTAAGATCTAAACTTGTCTATTGCAAAGACCACTGCCAACATCTCTTTTTCAGTGGTAGCATAATTAAGCTGTGGCCCAGACAAGGTTTTGCTAGCATAGGATTTAGCGTAATGTTTCTTATTTTTAGTTTGTCCTAAAACAGCACCAACTGCAAAGTCACTAGCATCACACATGATCTCAAAGGGTAGACTCCAATCAGGTGGTTGGATAATTGGAGCTGAGATGAGTGCCCTCTTAAGAATTTCAAAGGCTTCAAGGCACTCAGTGTTAAAAATAAAAGGTACATCTTTAGCTAGAAGGCTAGTCAGAGGTCTAGCGATTTGAGAAAAGTTTTTGATGAATCGCCTATAGAACCCTGCGTGGCCTAGAAAGCTGTGAATGCCTCTCACATTTGTGGGAGGTGGAAGTTGTTCAATAACTTCAATCTTTGCTCGATCCACTTCTATCCCACATTCGGACACCTTATGTCCTAGCATAATTCCTTCCCGAACCGTAAAATGGCATTTTTCCTAGTTTAGGACTAAGTGCTTTTCTTCACACCGTTGTAAGACCATGTCTAAATTCTCTAAACATTCATCGAAGGTTTTGCCATAGACGGTAAAATCATCCATAAACACCTCCATGATTTTCTCGATCATATCGGAGAAAATAGACATCATGCATCATTGAAAAGAAGCTGGAGCATTACATAGCCCAAATGACATTCGTTGATATGCATAAGTTCCATATGGGTATGTGAAAGTGGTCTTACTTTGGTCATCTGGGTGGATTGGAATTTGATGATATCCGGAATACCCATCAAGGAAACAAAAGAAAGAGTGATTTGCAAGCCGTTCCAATTTTTCATCAATGAAGGGTAACGGGAAGTGATCTTTCTTTGTAGCCTTATTAAGTTTTTGGTAGTCAATGCACATACGCTACCTAGTAACAGTACGTTGAGGGATGAGCTCATTCTTCTCATTCCTAACGACCGTCATTCCTCCTTTCTTTGGCACAATTTGGACAGGGCTAACCCACTCACTATGAGGTATAGGATAAATAATCCCATCGTGTAAAAGCTTAAAGACCTCTTTCTTAACAACCTCTCGCATTGCATTATTAAGTCTCCTTTGTGGTTCCCTCGATGGTGAAGAATCAGGATCGATGGGAATACGATGAGTACAGAGAATGGGACTAATTCCCTTGAGGTCTTGGAGTGAGTAGCCTATGGCTGGTTTATGTCTTTCTAGAACAGTGACAAGTTGATGGGTTTCTTTTTTAGAAAGTTTGTCACTTATGATCACAGTAGTTTCTCGATTATTATTAAGAAAGACATATTTTAAGCCAGAAGGAAGGGGTTTTAACTCAACTGATGGTTGTGATGGTATCTCAATTTCATCTAACTTGACAGGCTTTGCCAACTCTTCCTCTTCTTGAATAAAGTGTTCATCATCAAGAGTTGATTGGGCCATGTCTTTTAAGGATGCCATTAAGACTTCCTCAACAGGGTCTGGTTTAGGCTTGGGTTCTACTATTGCATTATTTGAGCGTGCAAGCGAGATAGTGATAGGAGAACTTCCTAGTTTTACATCTAAGAGACCCTGATTTGGTCTTTCTTGAAAGAGTGTCCCAAAAGGTACATCAATCAAGATGGATGTGTCTGAGATGTCAAATATATGAAAATCTAAACGATACTCAGAACATTGTATTCGTAATGGAATAGACCTTATGACCCCATAACTTTCAAGAGTAACTCCAGAAGGAATTTGTAAAAGCTTATGAGATGGGATCAAGAACTCGTTGGGGAAAAGTTGTTCGACTAACGCCTTTAAAATGATATTCATCCCAACGGTTGGACTGTAGTAGCCCTTCATGGTGGTTCCCTTAATGATGCAAGTGATAACATCTGAGGGGGCATTGATTCGGGCTACCTCAGTGGATAACTCCGCTTCTGCCAACCACTCATGACTCATGATGGCCGATAGTCCTTTAATATGGTCCATAAGGAAAGAATCATTATTTGGGCCATCATCACCCTCATATGACATAGAGTGTGTCAGAGGCTTCACTTGAACTGGTAAATTTGAGGCATTGCCAAAATCTTCAAAAAGACCATCCTCGATTTCAAAAGGGAACGTGGAAGGTTGAAGTTCATCATCTTCTAGACTATGTTGTGTTTCCACAGTTGGAGGTTCTTTAACAACCAAATCATCTAAACAAATTTAAAGGAATTTCAGATTTGGTTGTGTCTGTCTCCTCTTGTTGGTCGGGGCTTGGCTTGACTTCTTCTTCTTTAGAAAATTCATCAAAGATACCAGTGTAAGGGGTGTTTTCAAGGATTTTCTCTAGTATAGCTTTTCCCTCACTCATGGTGTTGTGCGAGAATGAACCTTCAGAAGATAAGTCAAGATGTAGAGCAGCTTCCTTGTTAAGACCAAAATGAAAGTGGTAAAGAAGCACGTGGTCTGGTAAGTGAAGGGTTGGACCGGTATTGATAAGACTTAAGAACCTAGCCCAAGCTGCTCCTAATGTCTCTTTCTCCTTTTGTTTAAAGGTAAGAACTTCTATTCGAAGAGTGGCGATCCAAGAAAGAGGGAAGAAAGCAAGACAGAATTTGTCTCGAAGTTCATCCCAATTTCCTTTCACTCCTCCTACAGTATGAGCATACCACTATTTCGCTCTACCCAAAAGGGAGAACGGAAACAATTTTCATTTAATGGTCTCTTGTGTCATGCCAGCAATATTCAAGCAAGAACACAATTGCTCAAACTCTCTAAGATGGGTGTATGGATTTTTGTCTTCTAATCCAGAGAAGGATTGCTCCCGAACCATGGCTATGAAAGCAGGGCGAAGCTCATAACCATCTGTGAGTATAGGATGTGATGATGGTGGAGGCTCCAACAACTCACCCTTTGGAGCCGAAAATTAAAAGATAGGCGTGGAATCCATAGGGTAAAGTGTGGTAATAAAAAGGAAAATAAAAGATACACGGACGAACTTGGCTCGATCCCGAGCGAGCTACCGTTCGGCAAGCAACGGCGCTTAGAAAGCTTGTTGGTATATTTAACGCACGAGAATAATCAAAGAGATAAATCCGCAAGCGCACGGATACATTTGTAGCTTTCACCTAAGAGTATTCCAAGGTATCGAATTTCCACGAGGAACGCGAAGTGATCTAGTAACGAATCAAGAACGTCCAAGGATAGATAAGATAAATGTTTTTGGTGGGTAGAGAGGGGCTATCTAAGGTGATCTAGATAACTAAGAATCAGACTTACGATACTTGTCTACTTTGGAGCAACAATACCTTTCCAACTCTCGAATAAGACTGGGAAGAAGGTAGTTAGGGAAGGCTGCCAAAAGCTCTACGAAACACCAACTCCGACGTGATGGAATACGAAGGCCAACAAAGTTGTCACCTCTGAAGGCTACCACAACTAACCGTAAGAATTTGGCGCAAACTTAGGTAAACCCTAGCCTAGACACCACGTCTACGCTAACGATTACTACTCTAGTCACGTACGCTAACTAGAGCACTCAATACGAGCTAAGATCCCGTAAACAAAGTAAAGTAAGAACAAAACTTAATCAAATAGAAAACTTAGCGTTACCAACTGAAGAAGTTGAAGATGAACTGTCTCCGTAGAGGTACAAAGTTGAGGAAGATCCGACAAGCCGGCTCTTCTTCTACTTCTTCCTCTCCTCTCTCCCTATTTTTCTAATCTACTAGAGCTCTAATTGAGCTAGGGCTTCTAGCTCTCCAAATGAATTGATAGAATGAATTAGGGTTTCCCTGGGGGGGTCTGGCCCTATATTTATAGTCCGGTGGGATGCACGATGGCCGTTTGATCAAACCAACTTAAAGTACGGTGGACATTAACCCTCAAAGGCGGTGGAGGAAGCTTCCAGAAGGGCGTAGAAGATTGTTTTAGGGGGAGGCCGCCCGGCATTTTTCCTCAGGCCGGCCGGCCCCACTACTTCGCCGTTTGCACTCCGCTTCGTTCTGGTGTTTTCTAGATCCTTCCCGAGTCCAATGTGTGGGGTTTCATTGGCGTCAAGTTTCGTTACTCCGTTTGATAGTTAGGCCCTTTTCCGTGGTTTTCTGGAACAATCCCTAGAAAATAATAATTCACCAAAGCTCATGGAATTTGTCAGATAAAACCCTATACTTCTCTATTTGCAAGTGTATGGATCAATTCTCATGTTGATTGCACTATTAAATATTGACACTATCCACTGTCAACAGCTATAGATGCATATGTTTATCACAAATATTGTAGATCTTGATATGTGAATCTTGAGGTAGGTATAGAAAGATTGGTGTTGGAGGGGAAGCCACTTCACCATCTTAAAGCACAATCTTGAGGCTTTCCAAAAATGAGCTTTGGACAAACGTTAGAGCTTTTAGGAGAAACATGAACTTTGACCTTGTATGCCTTGTGAAATATGGATAAAGATATAATTATGAGAATATTCCTTCAGGTATCTTTGCACTAACCTTCCAGGTTTGAAGCAAAGAGAATGAAAGATGATGGTGCAAGGTATGTCCAACCAATTATCATGCAACATTAGATCACATCCATCCAAACTTGATCTTGCCTTGCAAGAATTCAAGGGTGGGGGAGGAACTTGTCTAAAAAGAAAATCATATGCCTTGTTGTTGATCTTGGTTGTCTCTACCTTTAACCCATGCTCAATCATGATCTTCATCTCTATTTGAATGAATCTCTATAGTGCTCTCATGCTACCTTTGCCTACCCTAGTAAGTTTTTGTTTGGAAGTACTGCACATACTTTCATAGGCATTTAAATTAAGCATGGTGCTTAGGTTAAATAGCCTGCCTTAATTAAAATAGACATGGAGTCTAGTTTGGCCATTGAACTAAAAATTGCTTGTGTAGACATTGGATATTTTGTTGGACTAACCCCTACAAGAAAATCTCTGATCCAATCTGGTAAGTAAGAGATGAATTCAAAGCGAGATGAAGCAAAGCACATGATGAACTCCGATGACTTTGCACAATGAAGACATAGCTCATTCATCATTGATGGAAGAACTATAAGTATCAAAGATTATTCACTTTGTCTTCAGCTGCAAGTTATCTTTGCCTTCAGCCATGCTTATGCACATAGTTTAGGGACAACAATCCTCTATTCAAATTGGTATATTCCTTTAGGTATATGTTGTTCACTAATCCTATGTAGGCATAAAACAGAGATTGAGATAGAAGGCCAAAATAGCAAGATTAAAGATGGCATGACAAACAATAAGAAGGAAGGAGCACAATCTAGGAAACAAAAGACACTATGAACAGTAAGATGTGAGGCTAACCAAGCAAGGAAAACATCAAACAAAAGGGAAGGACCACACGAGTCTTCTGCTCTTCATCATAGGGTGTCATCGCACTCCAATGATAAAGGTAGCATCCGAAGGTAAATGGCCACTACTTAAAAAGTTTCTCCTTGATTCTGGTATGAACATAAACAAAGAACCTAATATATTTGAGCAACAACTATCAATGATCAATCTTGATTAACTCAACATGTTTAGGTCTTTAGCATCACTCTCTTGATCTCATAGTCATAACCAAATGAGCTAAAATGTTATACACCTTATACTTGGAAGATGATAGTCATGATTATGTAAAGCTTGACACATCATGTACAGATAGACAATCCTTCCATAGGTTAAGCATTTCAACTCTTGTAGCCTGATGAACTTAATTGTTACATTCATGCTCAACCTTCTGATCTTACCACTCATGCTAAGATTAAACAATGCACACAACATGAACCACATCTTATTCAACATGACTAAGGTTAGAGGAGTAGAATAAAAGTTTTGGTTCTGTTGCTGTTTTCCCACCAACAGAGCCCATGCACTTGATCTCTACCTTGTCTCCATGAGCAGGACACACTTCAATCCAAGTGTGGAAGAGTCAATTCCCCACTTTGGTCAAGTGGAGGTCCTAGACCTGCTAAAGAAAAAGAAATAAAAACTCAAAACCAAGACAGGTTTGGTAGAAGAAGGTGACACATCATCAAGGGCACCATCATAGAAATCTTTATCTTCACTGAAAGAGCTAGTTTGGAGAAGAAGCACTCCCATGCGCCCAACCAAAGAAACTCTATGCCGTGCCAACACTAGAGGAATCAACGAGAAGAGAGAAGTCTTGTCCGGAGGACTTTAAACTCTGAACCCTTGCCATGAGGAAACATTGGTAGTTATCTATATTTACTTTATTACATTACATGATTTATTTTTTTGTTAACATGTTTACTTTCCAGCATTGCATAGAAAAGAACAAAAATAATTATGCACTCATCAGACTACATTCATGTAGCTTTAAAAAATGAATGAAAAAATAAAGCCCCATGTGAATAGTCCTATGGTGTGTAAAAGCCTGTAGGAGTCTTCACTGTGGTGGCATAAAAATAACAAAAATAATCATGCATACATATTTTCTTTCCTGCATAAAAAATAAAAAATCCAAAAATACTCTGTGAGCATCCTGCTATAACTCTGCTATAATGGAAATATATTTTGAGACTTCCATAACAACCAATCCTCGAACGGCTAACCACTAACTATTTATCCTAATCCGTTCCATGAGTTTTGGTGTTTTGTGAGAGTTTTCTGTAGGATGACTCCAAGAGCTAGTCCGCCTAGGCATCTTCATCATCATCACTCGAAGTACACCTTCCCAAACACACAGCTACTCACTGTGTGGAGGAAGCAACTTCTTGTTGGATGAAATCAAGATTTTCAGCTACACTCGCTCTTACAAGCATGAGCCCCTCCATAAGGATCGCTCAGCTTCAATGCTCAACCATGACAACAACTAGCTTAGGGAAAGGCTTCCCCTAGGTACCCAGGTAAGTGTACCTATGCGATTATTGAGTCAGTCTTTGAGTCTTAAAAATAAATACCAAAAATATGTGAGCACATGAAGGTTCACCATAGTATCATAAAAAAACCCAAAAATACCAAAAATATATGGGCACATGAAGGTCCATGTTTGTAGAGTCTTTAGTGTTTTATATAGTAGGAGTCTTAAAATGAAAAACCAAATAAAAATGTTTGTCTAGATAGAGTCAATAAATATCCTTAAAGATGAAAATGATGAAAAGCTGCTCTGTTATAACACCTTTGAAGTGCCTAGTTTTTAGATATAAGTTTTTCCAAGTTTTGGCTTCGACTATTTTGACATGAAGATTTACTCTAAGCCTAAAACTTGTGGGTTGCATATGCTTGATCTAAGTCTAGGTAATTGATTGATTTGATTGAGAAAGTTTGAGCTATTGTCTATCTTGTTCTAAGTGACACTAGAGTTCTGGAGATTTATCTTTTAAAAAATGCAAAAACATGATGAGTTCCTATATGACAAAGCTTATATTCCTACTAGAGCCAAACATGATGAGATAGGCCAGATAAACTTCCACATATATGTTGCTTGTCATGCATTGAGTTTTGTCAACCTTTGTGACCCTTGTAAGAGATTTGTCATACTCTTGAATCAAGATCCACTTACACTCCACCTACATATGCACTACTCTACACTAGAGTAGCCACAACAATATGCCATTCTATCTACACCCATCCAAAAAATATTTTGCTTCTGCATTGGGAGAAAACACCAAAAATATTTCCATTAGATTAGCCACCCAATAAATGCTCCAAGCTTTTGATTGCTATCTCTTAAAAATCTTTAGTGCCAAAAGGAGTGTTATGAGCTATACGAAAGATATTTTAAAAACAAGAAAAAAATAAGGGAGTTGAAAAAAATGGACAAGTGTCTGAATGATAAAAACAATGGGTACTTAGATGCTCGCCTCCCGATAAAAAAAAGAGAGAAGAAAAAAAAAAGATAGCTCATAACCTCTTTCCAATTTTCAAAGTGCAAAAGAGAGATAGGCATTCAAGGAGCTGAGTAGAATTAGGTTCCACCATATATCCACCATATCCATACACATGCATATCTTGATTCGATTGTATGACTTGTTTCTCTTTGGATTCATTGTTTGATTTAACAACATTTGCATTGCAAGTTTGCTCTTTCAAGTTTTCTCCTCACCTATGAGCTCCACATAAGCTTTAGTTACAGGATGAAAATAAAGGCAAACATCATTTACTGCCTTGGTGAGAATCCACAAATACCAGATACACTAAGAGACTTGAGTGTCATACATAGGAAACTCTGAGATCTATTTAAAAACCTCTAAAACCTCCAGAATGATAGTTGAACAAAGAGCTTGAGACATAGTGCTTAGCTGGATTATTCTATCTTTCGATTGCTCGAGACCCAAGTAAGAGCTGATAAGCCCCATAGTCGAAGGTAACATGAGTAAGTTTGAAGGTCATTTCAGTTATTGCTTAGACTTGGAGGAGAATTTTTATCTAAATGCAGGTATACTTCTGAGGAGTTACTACAAGATGGCTACAATGCTTAAACTTACACATATCTTTCGATAGCTTTTATGAGCTTAGCTTTGCTAAGGGACTAGCAAAGGTTAAGTGTGGAGGTGTTGTTGATGGTCGTTAATGACCAAATTTACCCATCAACTAACTCTTAAAAGAGACACATTTGCGGTCACCAACATAGACTTAGGGTTTACACTAATGGAATTCTACGAGTTTTGGGGAATCCATGTTTCTACAAGTACATATCAGAAAAGCTATCAGAAAGGACCAATATGACAGATTGCAAGCACCTCAAATGATGAATTAAAATGCACCATTGCGAAGAGCTCATCGAGATGATCGAAACGGGCATATCATTTGCCATTTTTAGAGTTCTGGATGAAAAGATATCAAATCCACAGTGAAGACTGCACTAGAAGACTCCAAGAGACACAAGAAGACACCATGCCAAAGCGGAGGGCCAACGGCCACCAGGCCAGACCGGCCGGTCTGGCCCTGGACCGGTCGGTCTGGGCTCTGGCCCGTTCGTGGCTCATGATCCGATGGGTTATGATCATTGCCTGTGGGTCCCACCAAATATGCCGGGTGGCACCCCCCTGTGGGTCCCACCTGTCATCTTCTGGAGTCTTCCTCCACTGCCTTTGAGGATCAATCTCAGCCCTATGTGAAGTCGGTTTGATCAAACGGCTGTCGTGCGTCCTACCGGGCTATATAAGCGGAGCGAGACCTCCCCCTGGAAACCCTAATTCATTACCTCATTCAAGTCATTCAAGGTTGAGCCAGTTGAAGATCAAATCATCTAGAGCTTCAAGTTCTAGTTTCTCATAGCCTTCTAGTTCATAGTTTAGCATAGTTAGATCTAGATTAGAGGAAGTCAAGGCGTATTAATCAGTCTTGGATTCCGGAAGTTGTCAAGAAGAGAAGAGTCTGGTACAGTTCTTAAGCTTTTCTTTCTTATTGTATTTATCTACGTTTGTATGGTATTTACTAGCAACATTGTTCTTTATCTTAGTTTAATTATTATGTTCATTGTCTACTTCAATACATCTAGTTTAGTTGGTATGCTATTATATTCATGCACTGGTTCGTATAGCGCTCATCTAGTTGATCATATGGTGAGTGGTAGGCAATATGTAGACATGGTGTCTAGATGCTTTGCTTATTTGCGGATATCCCCAGTTGTGCTAGGTAGTGAGGTAGATCGTGGGTGTGACAGACCCATTGAGTCCTTTGTAGGCCTTCCCCCGTACGGTGGATTGGTAGAGTGGGATTATCAGGTTGAGAGGAGGTTCCTGTACTCATCTTTGCCTATACATTGCTCCGATGTGTTTGGGAACTATAGTAGTATAACTTGACAATGATTTCTAGATGTACTTGCACTAGTTGACGTAGCTTTGACATGTAGTTAAATACATAGAAGTTATTTCTCTATTACTTGATTAGACAACGCTGACATAATTAGAGTGCTATGATGGATTAGTATCATTAGGAGATGACTGATTAATGGCTCATTATCATTATTATATTTATTATTATTATTTATCTTGTGACTTACCCCTGTTATGAGTGGAGGGTATGACATTGGTTACATCGTCTATTCAATGCATATACATATATATGTTATTAATACTATAAAGTAGCTTCTTAGCAATACCTCCCAGTGGTAGAATATAAATGATAACCTAGTAATGCTCTAGGTAAAATGCTACAATGGTATAATTATCTGTCCACTTGCAGAATTGTTCTTAGTTTATATTCATATTTATTTATTTACGCCTAGTCACATAAAATGATAAGATTTAGTACCGAGTTTATTTCTAGCTTTACAATTAGGGATGACAACCTAGTTTTACAGTTAGGAGTAAGGGTAGAGAGGCTAGTGGCTAGTTGCTAAAGGCAAGTTAATTAATACTAACATTTCTAGTGTCCTTTGCGTGGGATAGAGATTTGGGTTTTATTGCGGTGACGTTAGAAATGCAACAAGCATTTTTGGCGCCGTTGCCGGGGAAGGCTAATAAACTTAGAAAAAGTATTGATAACATATATGTATTATGAATAAGACTGATCACCCAATTGACCTCTAACTCCTTGTTCTATTTATTTGTATATCTTATGCAGGGTAATGAATGAATAAACGGATTTGCTCTTCCAGATAATTACGTTGAAGATCTAGAGAGACTTACGAAGAAGGAAGTTTGCTGATACGAGGGACATCTTTGAATCACCACCAAGAACACCTCCACCGAAACTCAATCTTCAAGGAATCAAGCTCTAACATCCGAAGGAGAAGAATCAGAAGAATCAGGAAATTTAGCACCAGCTTTTCAAGCTATGGTTGAGAAGACGCTACGCGAGTTCTCTACTCCAACAACCGCCAACATCCGCACTGGACCAAATGTCAATATTGGTGACAATGGATTTGAACTCAAGCCTGCTCTTATCATTATGGTTCAAGCTAGTCAATTTTGTGGAAAGGCTCATAAAGATGCAAGTGCACATTTTTAACACTTTCTAGAGATTTGCAGCACCTTCACTATCAGAGGAGTACCAAGAGATGCTATTTTACTCCGCCTTTTCCTATTTTCCCTTCTAAGAAAAGCAAAATAGTGGTTCTATAATAACAATACAACCAACATTACATGGGACAAATGTTCTACTGCTTTCCTAGTAAAGTTCTTTCCTACAGGCAAGACCAATGCTCTACGTGGGAAAATCTCAAGCTTTCATCAACAACATGATAAATTATTCGCCGAGGCATGGGAACGTTTTCAAGATTATATTGCAGAATGTCCTCATCATGGGATGGAGGATTGGCTACTTATGCAGACCTTCCATCATGGGCTAGTCTCTAGTAACCGTGAATCCATGGATGCTGCAGCTGGAGGAGCTTTCTTGTCACTTAAGCTCACCGATGCAACAGCACTGGTGGAGAAGATGGCCTCAAATCAGAGCTGGAATGAAGAACATGTGCAACCCCGTAAGAGAGGAGGAGGCATGCATCATATTAAGGAGATTGACATGGTCACTGCAAAACTAGACCTCATAATGAAGAAGCTTG
Source organism: Chrysopogon serrulatus (assembly GCA_015844335.1). Taxonomy (NCBI): domain Eukaryota; kingdom Viridiplantae; phylum Streptophyta; class Magnoliopsida; order Poales; family Poaceae; genus Chrysopogon; species Chrysopogon serrulatus. Next base: position 99,525 of record JADLZL010003073.1, read on the forward strand.
ACAGCAAAAGTAATGAGAATAGAGAAGTCATGCACATTGATGACTCATGCATGACTTGTGAAGAATGTGGAGATATAGGACACTCAGGAAGCAATTGCCCTACGCTCTAAGAGGATGTGAACTTCATCAACAACAACACCAACTATCGTTCTCCGCAAAATCAAGTATGGAGTCAATCAAATCAATGGTGGAATTAACCCAATCAAGGATGGAACCAGCAAAGGCCCAACTACCAAGGTAACAATCAAGGTAATAATAATTTCAATAGCAATTTCAATCAACCACCTTTAAGAGAAGTAATTTCCAATCAAAATAAAGTTGTAGAAAATTTGTCTAAGAGGGTAGCATCCAATGATAAAGTGCTAGAAAATATAAATACTAAAATGGATAGCCTGGCCTCTGCTATTAAGAACTAGCTGAGCTTTAATAAAATGTTAGAATCACAATTAGCTTAGCTGGCGGCCGCTGTTCCCCCGATCCATGAAGGTAAGATTCCTGGGCAACCCCTAGAGCTCGAAACCGCAAATCTTGTTGATGTCCGTGCAGGTTACTACATAGAAGGAATGTCAGAAGGATGAAAAGATGAATCCATGCCACTCAAGAGAGGAGATCCAGGAAGACCTGTGATTCCCATCTCTATTGGGCAACACGATTTCTCTGAAGTCATCTGTGACCTTGGTGCTAGTGTCAACATCATGCCAAAGGTAATCTTTGATCGTATTTTTCTATGGGCAACTTTGTTGTACACGAATATGTGCTTGCAGCTTACAGATCAGACAGTTAAACATCCTAAAGGAATCCTAGATGACGTATGCATAAGAGTGGGACAATCATATGTTCCAGCAGACTTTGTGGTTTTAGATACCGGCAAAGATCCGAAGAGTCCTATCATCCTAGACCGACCATTCTTGAGTACTACAAAAGCAGCTATCTATGTAGACAGTGCAACAATATGTTTCGCCATCAAGGGCAATGAAGAGAAATTTAGTTTCAAAGATAGGACCCTTGAAGATCCTATCAATACGTACTATCCAGAGAAGCCTATGTACAAAGAAAAAGAAGTACGGAAGACCTGTCCAAAGAGAAAGAAGAAGAACAAGAAGCAAGAAGGAAAGAAGACTCAGATAGTCAAAGTAACGGAATACAGATAGGGTCGTTACTCAGCTTTGCCAGTCTTAGCTAAAGATCCTGGTCTACCATCAATAGAGTGCACCATTGACGAGCTCTTTCTACTCGGCCGTTTTGCGATTAATTGGATCAGCAAATCAACATAATGTCAAAAGAGGTATACAATACACTATTTAATGAGCCTATCGACCCTACATATATTTTGCATCTGGTAGACAACACAACACGAATCCCGGAGGGACTGGCAAGAAACATCATGGTTAAGATCCACACCCATTCTGTCCCTACCAACTTTATGATCTTGGACATGGAAAAAGAAGATAAGACACCTATCATACTTGGAAGGTCATTCCTCAGCACCACTAAAGCTATCATCTACAATGGAACAGGCCAAGTCCACTTTCACTTCCCAGGAGAAAAGGTACGCTGTTATTTTAGAGATTATAACTCTCCTAGATTACCAGCTTTCACCAGGACCAAGAAGAGAAGCCGGCGCGCTTTGAGAAGAAAAAAAGTTGAGGAGAAAGCAAAAGAAAAATCAACTACATCTGAAGAACATCCACAACCAACAAAGGTATGGAAGAAGAAGGAGATCCCCTCAACTGAGTCGTCAACATTAGAAGAGGCAACCTCTAGGTCCCCATCAGGATCCACTGAAGAACCCTCAACATGATGACTAAAAGAAGTCTTGTTCGGATGACTTTAAAATCCGTACCCTTGCCATAAGGTAACAATGGTAGTTATCTAATTACTTTAGTATATTTACTCTCTTGCATATTTAAAAATAATAATAAAAATTCTTTACTGCTTTATTATAAAACTTTAAAAAGCTCTAAAGGATTAGGCTTATGGTTTACCCCGTAAGAATAGTCACAATGGTAGCACAAAAATAAATTTTTATTTCTCTGCATTATAAATAGAAAAGCATAAAAATATAAGAATCATGCTACACATTCATATCTGCTCATAAGAATAATCAATTACTCATCCGGGTGACCGCTAACCCATTATCATATTCGAGCCTGGAGTTTTGGTTCTCTTTCTTGGAGTACACCTTTACAGGATTATACTATTAAGGAGTGAGACGGTGGGTCACCACTGCTAAGCTTACTCTAAAAGATAATTCAAGCGAAATATGGCAAACATCTAGCTTAGGGGAGGAGCATCCCCTAGTTATCCAGGTAACTATACCTATACGATTTATCGAGTCTGTCTTATAGTTATAAAATACCAAAAATATATGGGCACATGAAGGTCCACGTCTATTGAGTCTTTTAAGAGTCTTTAGTTAAATAAAATCTAAAAAGCAATAAAAAGAAATTTTAATTAATCTTAGAGTGTGTCTAGAGTCAACTATGAACTAGAAATTTTGTCTTGGAGATGATGAATAGTTGCTCTGCTAGAATTCTTTCAAGTACCTTGTTTTCAACCTTGAGTTCTAAGTTTTGGACATGATTACTTTAACTTGATAATTTACTCTGAACCTGAAACTTATGGAGTAATATGCTTGAGCTAAGTCTAGGTGATTGACGGATATGATATAAGAGAGTCTGAGCTGCTATTTATCTTATTCTTAACGATGCTAATTTCTAGAGATTTATCTTTTGAAATTTCAAGCATTTACATGATGAGCTCTTGTATGACAAAGTTGAATTCCTACCAAAGCCATATATGATACATACTTAGAATAGAAAACCTTTGCTCATTTATGCTACTTGCCTTGCATTGAGTTTAGTCAACCTTTGTCGTATACTTAAGAGAGTCTTGTCATGCTTTTAAAATCAAGATCACTCACACACTCCATCCACATATGCATTACTCTTACTCTGAGAGTAAAGCGCAACCATATTCCACTTTTATCCATTTTTCACCTCAAAATGTTTCTCCTACACTAGGAGAGAACATCTAAAAATATACATAACCCCATAGGACAGCCTTTGTTTATTTGCTCTAAGTTCTTTATTGTTATCTCTTCAATCAATTATTATATCTAAGGATGCATGTGGCTATGCAAAAATAAGAAGGGAGTAAAAGATGGACAAGTATCCTAGCATTAAAACAATGGGTACTCAGATACCTATCTCCCAATGAAAAAAAAGAGGAAGGAAAAGAAAAAGAATAAAGATAGCCCATATTTTCCTGAGAAGTTCTGAAAGTCTAAGAAAGAAGAGAGATTCATTCTGAAGAGCAAAAAGTAGAATTAGAATTAGCCACCACATATACACCTATCCACCATATTCCACACACATGCACATCTTAGTTTCATTGTATGACTCGATTCTCTATAGATCCATTGTTTGACTTTACAAGATATGAATTGCAAATATGCTTATCCTTATTTAATGCCACTCCTATGAACTCCACTATAATCCCTAGAATTAGGAATGCATAACATCACGGATGCCTCAGTGATCCACAAATACCACATACTTTGGAAGATTGAGGGTGTCATACAATTAAGCTCTGAGTTTTATTGTGAAAACTTGTAAAACTCTGGAATACTAGTTGACTGAAAAATTTGAGATGTAGTGCTTAACTTGCTTGTTCTGTCTTTTAATTACTCAACACCTATGTGATGGTTAAAAGCTCCATAGTTAAAGATAATATGGGTGAGTTTGAAAGTTAGAGCAGTTTTGAGGGCATGTGTACTTGTTATAATGAAAGCATTGTAGCAACTCTGAAGGGTCGAGATGGCGGACTAGAGGGGAGGTGAATAGTCCTTTCTAAAACTAATCGCAGCGGATAACCGAATTAAATGCGGAATTGAAACTATCGGTCTAACCAAGACTTCACCCCTCTATCTAAGTTCAAGCACCTTACAAAGTAATCCTAGATTGAGCAACTAAGGTGCAAAGCTAGGTAGTGCTCGCCTATCCAATACTAGGTTGTAAGGTCACACAAACCTAAGCAACTAGTACTCAATCAAACTAGGGAGCACCTACATATACTAGTAAGCAAAGTGCACAAAGCCTAAGCACACTAGTAGTTCTCACTAGCACGGATACACAAGCCTAACTAGTGAGCTCAATTGCTTAGCTACACAAACTAAGCAATGTGACTAACAAGGCTACACAAGCCAATTAGCCACGCAATCGTTACTTCTAAGCTACACGAGCTAAGAAGGTAACTAGCAAGCGACAACCACTACTCACTAGCACAAGTAATGAACGAGTAAATGCAAGCTAGTGAATGCAAACCGACGAGAAGAGTAGACAAGTTGACACATCGATTTTTCACCGAGGTTCACTTGGTTGCCACCAAGCTAGTCCCCGTTGTGTCGACCAACTCTTCGTGGTTCGGCGGCTAAGAGGTGTTTCACTAACCTCGTCCACAATTGGACACCGCAAGAACCTACCCAAGAGAGGTAGCTCAATGACACTCTTTTACTAGAATTGCTCTTCGCGATCTCCCGCGGGGTGAGCACAATCCCCCTCACAATGTCACTCCACGTGACTAGCAATCGGAGCACCACTCAATCTCCGAACGTGCTACACAATGCCCACAAGCCTCCAAGCCGTCTGGGAGGTGGCAACCTCCAAGTGTAATAAGCACCACCGGCTTGCAACTCTCTCACCTAGTGCCACACCACACAAAGCCACATAGGCCCAAGGGTGCTCATCCACCAGCCAAGGCCGGCCAAGAGTGCTACTTATAGCCCCAAGGGCTAAAGAGCCGTTGCCAACTTTCCTCAGCCCGCACGAGGGCATCGGACGCTCAGACGCTTGAGCATCGGACGCACGCCCCAACGTCCGATGCACACACAAGCGCCACGTGTCGCCATGACTTCAAACTAGCCGTTGCCGCCAACGGTCAGCTCACTCACGCGCGCGGCACGCACTCATCGGACGCTCCGATGGACGCCATCGGACGCAGCCTCCTCTCACCGGACGCAACTCAGAGAGCTCCGAAAACGTACACCACCGCATCGGACGCATCCGACGCATGGGCATCGGACTCTCCCTGCGCATCGTGCTCCCTGCCTCTACAAAGCGCTGCGGCGCTGCTTTGCACGGACACCACGAGACGCCCGAGGCGTCGGGACGCCGGAATGCAAACTTTCGGCAGCGCTCACCGCCAACAAGCCATTGGACGCTGGCCCAGCGTTCGACGCTGCTGCCACCAGCGTCCGATGAGTGTTTCTCGAGAAACACTCCTACGACTTCGCCTCCAATTCCGGTCTTCGGCGCAATGGAAAATGTGCACTTCACTTTCACGAAAATGCCAAATCCCGCCTCGCAAGCTCGGCGGGAGGGAGAGAGGATCCCAACCCCTCTCTACCCGGCAATCACCATCCATTTTGCAAATGTGCCAACACCACCAAGTGTACATCACCATGTGCAAGTGTGTTAGCATTTTCACAAACATTTTCTAAAGGGTTTTCACTCCTTCTCACAACGCCACTCGATCCTAGCAACACGATGCTAAGTTAGATCGCTCAAGTGGCACTAGATGACCGATGTGCAAACAAGTTTGCCCCTCTTGATAGTACGGCCATCTATCCTAAACCCGGTCATCAACTTCTCTACACACCTATGACCGGTGAAATGGAAAAGCCCTAGGTTATACCTTTGCCTTGCGCTTTCCACTCCATCTCCTCCAATGTCGATGCAACACATGCACCGACATCCATATGAATGATATGATCCACTTCATATCATCACGTGGCCTTTGGTCCATCGATCTTGACCTCACTTGCTCTTCACCATCACTTCGGTCCTTCGGTGCCAAGTCTTTGCTCAAGCCTCCCGACACTCGGTACCAACGGCTTTAAAGCCTCCAACTTGCCCTTCACCATCACGATCGGTCCATCAAGCCAAGTCTTGTCTTGATCTTCATCTCTAGCCACATGACTCCATATCATGTACCATGCATTAAGCTCCTTCATCACCATATGTGTGAGCCTTGCAACAAATCACACCACCTCCATGGCATAGTTGCTCACACATATGTACCTGTGGACTAAACTTCTGTAAATCTCACATAAGCACAATTAGTCCACCTAGATTGTCACTCAATTACCAAAACCAAACAAGGACCTTTCAATCTCCCCCTTTTTGGTAATTGATGACAACTCTACAAAGATATAGAAATTAAGTTTTTTTGGGATTTTATGCCACTTATCCAATATTTAAGCTCTATGTCTATGATTTGGATAAGCACCATAAAATCAACTTGGTAGTATTAACTCCCCCTACATGTGTGCTCAAATGGTTTGGTTTCAAGCTTGCACACATGCATAAATATAAAATTTGTGGGAGCATTACCACTACTAAGTGATGCTAAGGTATACAAGATAGAGAATAAACCTTTGTAGCATGTATACCAAGTTTTTCAACATCCATAGCATCAATCCTTGCTAGAAACAAGTGAAACTAGATACCACATGAGACCAACATTATAATCAAGGTTCTAGTTACCACTTGCTATACCAAGACTAGGCTCTAGATACCACAAGATATAAAACATCATCCAAATCTTAGTTCTTTCAATCACTTGCACACAAGCATGTAGAAATGTAAGATAAATACAATGCAAGCAAGCAAATGTAATGCACAATCAGATGCAGCAAACATGTATTTATGAGCTTGCTCCCCTGTTGGTATTTCTTATGCACAATTAAAATATGAAGGATTCCGCAAGCGCCACGTAAAAACCATTGTAGCATTTTACAGGGAGTATTCCAGGTATCGTTATTTATATTTTACCTTTGGGAAACAATGGATAGAGACATTGATAGTTCACCATCATGTATCTACTAACTAATACACCAACTAGATTAAAGTAGGGGTAAACGATAGATTGATGATAGGAATTATGTATATACGACACACACGAGAGAATTCTATGATAAAAGAGTAAATAGCTAAAGTGAGAGGACAACGGGAGAGTTCAAGGTTCCTAAATACTTCTCTATTACTAGGGTTCTATAATAACTGATTCATGGTTGGTAAAGCAATCACACAATAACACTTCGGGACATCAGAACACTAGTCACGAAAAGGGGTGAGAAAGGGACTAGGAAGCTCCGACTACGGTCCTACAAACACCAACCCTAACATGGTGGAATACGTCGGCCGTCGTGGCTGTCACCACACAGGGCTATCACAACTATAAGTTGGACTGGGTGCAATCTCAGGTAATATATAGCCTAGACTCCATGTCTACACTACCAATTACTACCCTAGTCACAATTAATAACTAGAGCACCCGATACGGGCGGAGATCCTATGCTAAAGTATAACAACTATACTAACCAATTAAATGTAATGCATAAAAGTAAATAGAGAAGATAAAATATATTAAAGTATAAGTCTTACAAAGAATAAATACAAAGACATACCAAAACTCTAATGACTCTTCCGAAGACTCCTCCGGAACCCGGGCGTAGCGCCGCTCTCCCTAACTCTCAACTAGAACTACATTGGCAAGTCTAGCCCTAATTCTCTAGAGATGAGAGGTCATCCATTCGAGGGACGCCTCTACATCTCCAATAATGTGGTGCCCCTAGGGAGGGGGGTCTACTTCTTTATTTATAGTCTAGAAAAGCCTCCACCTCTTCTAGACAGGCGATGTGGGACTAATTCGACTTCGGCAACGGTGGAGATGCAAACCCTAAGGCGGTAGGAGACCATCCATCAAAGTGGGCCTCTATTGGGCTCTGGAGGGCGCCGGCCGGCCCCGGGGTGGGGCCGGGCGGCCCCACCCTGTAGCAGGTGGGCCCCACCTTTGGTACATCGCCTTCTGGTGCCTTCTAGAGTCTTCTAGTGTTGGTTTCAGTGTAGAATTGATATCTTTTGATTCCGGACTCCGAATATAGCAAATGATATGTCCGTTTCGATCGTCTCGACGAGCCCGTCGCATTGGTGCAGTCCAATTCCCCATTTAAGATACTTTTATTCTGTACAAAATTGAATATACCTGCAAAACAACCGAGAACAACACAACTCGTGGAACTCGTTAGAATCAAACCCTACAACTATGCTTTATGGTTGATATTATGTTATATTGAGCAATAGTTGATGGTATAAAATAGGCATTAAGGACCGTCAACAAGTTCCCCCAAGCTTACCCTTTGCTAGTCCCTTAGCAAAGCCTAACTACTAAACTTGGTTCAGGAGTTGCTACAATGCTTTCACTTCTCAAAAGTACACATGCTTTCAAACTGAAATTCTCCTTTGAATTAGACAAAACTGCTCTAACTTTGAAACTTATCCATTTTACCATTAGCTATGGAGCTTTTCAACTTTTGCGTGGGTCTTGGGTAATTGAAAGATAGAACAATCATGTCAAGCACTATGTCTTAAATTCTTCACTAAACCAATATTCTGGAGTTTTTGCAAGTTTTCAAAATAAAACTCAGAGCTTAATCGTATGACACCCTCAAGTCTCTTATTGTATGTGATATTTATGGATCTCACTGAGGCATTTATGTTGTCATGCCCTCCTATAACTAATTATTATAGTGGAGCTCATAGGAGTGGCATTAAACAAGGATGAGCATACTTGCAATTCATATATTGTAAAGTCAAACAATGGATCCAAAGAGAGTCAAGTCATACAATCAAACCAAGATGTGCATGTGTATGGAGTATTGTGGATAGGTGTATATATGGTATTTAGTGGCTAATCCTAATTCTACTTTTGCTCCTTGAAATAAATCTCTCTCTTAAACTTTTTATAGGAAAACATGGGCTATCTTTATTCTTTCACTTTTTTTCTTTTCTCTTTTTTTAGGGAGGCGAGCATCTAAGTACCCATTGTTTTAATTGCTTGGACACTTGTCCATTTTTTAACTCCCTCTTCTTTTTTTCAATACTTTTCTTTTTTCATAGCCACATGCATCCTTTTAATACAAAATAATTGGAGAGATAATAATAAGAACTTAGAGCATTAAATAGGGGTTGTCCTATGGGGTATATTTTTAGGTCTTTACTCCTAGTGTAGGAGAAAAATAATTTTAAGGTGGATCTGGATGAAAGTGAAAAATGATTGCACTTACTCTCAGGGTAGGAGCAATGCATATGTTGGTAGAGTGTGTGAGTGTGATCTTGATTTTAAAAGCATGGTAAGACTCTCATAAGGTATACAACAAAAGTTGACTGAACTCAATGCAAAGCAAGCAGTATAAATGAACAAAGGTTTTTCTATTCTAAATCTATATCATATATGGCTTTGGTAGGAATTCAAACCTTGTCATACAAGAGCTCATCATGTAAGATTTTTAGTTTTTTTTAAAAGATAAATCTTCAGAACTTAGTATTGCTAGGAATAAGATAAATAGCAGCTTAGACTTGCTCATATCCTATCCCTCAATCACCTAGACTTAGCTTGAGCATATGCCTCCACAAGTTTCAAGTTCAGAGTAAATTCTTATATCAAAACAGTCATATCCAAAACTCAGGAGAATTTAAGGTTGAAAACTAGGCACGTGAAAGGAATTACGACAGAGCAACTATTCATCATCTCCAAGACAAAATTTTATTGTTCTTCAATTTTTATTTGACTCTTAACAACTAAATAGAACTGTAAACACACTCTATGATCACACCTTAATAAATAGCTAGAGTATTTTTATTTGGTTTTGAGTGTTATTCATCTTTTTATTTCTTTTAGACTAATGGACTCATAAAAGACTCTACAGACGTGGACCTTCATGTGCACACATATTTTTGGTATTTTATGACTATAAGATAGACTCGATAATCGTATAGGTATACTTACCTGATAACTAGAGGATGCTCTCCTCCAAGCTGGATGTTGTCGTAGTTGAGCATTAAAGCTGAGTGGTCCTCATAGAGGAGCTCATGTTTGTAAGAGCAAGTGTTGCCGGGGAATACTTCAATCTCATCACTCAAGAAGTTACTTCCTTCACACGGAGGTCACCGTGTGTAGGAGAAATGTGCTTCGAGTGATGAAGATAAAGATTCCTGGGTGAGTTAGCTCTTGGAGTCATCCTGCAGAAAGCTCTCACAAAACACCAAAACTCGTGGAACGGTATTAGGATAAAACGTTAGTGGTTAGCCGTTTTAGAGGATTGGGTGTTGTGGAGGTTTCAAAGTATGTTTATGATAACAATATTGCAGCAGGATGCTCAATTAATTTTTTTTTGAATTTTATGGGTTTATATGCAGAAAGTACAAATGCATGATATGTATTTTTTATTTTATAGGCCACCACAGGGAGAATCCTATAACTTTTTACGCTACAAGGGTTTCATATGGGGCTTAAAGTTTTTTTAAGATGCATGAATGCAACCTAATGCATATCTTATTTATTTATTATTTCCTATGTAATACTAATGTAGAAAAGTAAATATGGTTAAGAGAAAATAAATCATGCAATGCAAGAAAGTAAACATGGATAACTACCGATGTTACCTCACGACGAGGGTTCGATGTTTTGAGTCCTTCGAATTGGACTCCTCCTTGCAGTGGTTTGTTGATTGAGTACTTCGGTTTGCTCCTAAGGATGAGGATTGAGGTGTTGTTTCCACTAGTGGTGCTTCCAATAGTGGTGCCACCTTCTTCTTTTTTTTTTTGTTAGCATCTCGACTCCAATCTTATGTGTATCCTTATTACTAGTTTAGAGCTCCCACTTGTAGAATTTGGGGAATCTCCCCGCACTTTGCTTGAAGTGGGTTCTGCTCATAAAGGTAAGGTAGAGATCAAGTGCAGAGGCTCTATTGGTGGGAAAACACCAACAGAATCAGAAATTTATTCATTCTCTAACCTTAGGCACAATAAGATTGATGTCTTTTCATATTGTTCATTTACATCTTGGGTGAGAATATCAAAAGTATAAATATAGAATTTAAGTTTATGAGATAAAAGAGTGGAGTTACTTAACCTATGGAAGGATTGTTCATCTTTATAAGTTATCAAGATTGATATGATGACTACCATCTTCCAAAAACAAGATATATAACATTGTAGGTCATTTGGTTAAGACTGAGATCAAGAGAATGGTGCTAAGATGTGTACTCCAAGATCAAGAGGATATGATGATCACTTACCTTTAAGATATTACCTTTATTACTAGAGCGTGATGACTCCATATGGTAAAGGATAGATTGAATCTCAATGGTCTTTTTCTTCCCTTATGTCTTGCAAGATGATTGGTCCACTATCATGGTAAAGTGTAGAAGGCGTTGAAGTGTTCTTTCATCTATTTCTTTCCATCTTAGTCCTTTCTATACACTTGTTCTCTTTTTTTCATTTTAAACCATGATCAGACATTTATTCTTTCTTCCCTGCATAAATATTAGTGGACACATACCCGAAGGATTGCAACAATTTTGGCATATGGGTTATGATCCATATAATTTATGCGAATTTCATCTATACTAATGAAAGGATGTGCTTTTAGAATTACTTTGGCATAGATTTCTTCTAACAATTTTTATTGATAGCTGCACTTTTATATGGTTCAAGGCAAAGGTAACTTGCAATAAAGGATTAAATATATAAACTTTGATACTTATAGTTCTTCCATGGAGAATGAGCTGTGTCTTCCTTTTGTGCAAAGTTATTGGACATCGTCACATGCCTTGATTCATCTCTAATGTGAGTTCATCTCTTGACTTACCCGAATTGAATTTGGGAATTTCTAGTAGGGGTTAGTCTAACAAGATATCCATTGCCTACTAAAACATACTTTAAGTTTAAAAATCAACCTAGACACCACGTCTAATTTGATTTAGGAAAGCATTTTAACCTAAGCACCACGCTTAATTTAAAAGCTTTTTAGAAGTAAACTAAACACACCTTATGATTCAAAAACCAAACTAGACACCATGTCTAATATAATTTAAGAAGGCGGTTTAAACCAAGCACCATGCTTAATTTAAAAGGTGTATGAACATACTTCAAAACCTAAGCATACAATAGCAAACAAAGATAGCATAAAAGCACTTAGAGGTTTACTCAAATAGAGATAAAAGCATGATCATGTATGGTAAGAATATATATTTTTTTTCATTTTAAGTAGAGATGAAAGTGATATGCATATGTGCAAGGAACTGAACATGCTGTGGATTTGATATGAGATGAGGTAGATGCATGGATTATTCAAAGTAAACATGCAGTGGAATGCAACAGGATAACTACTCATCAAATTTAAAGCCTATGAGCAAGACTTTCTCACCTTTCTTGATCATAACTACCATGACTCACAGTGAGTTGTGCAGCGTCTTTATTCATCACATATGATGAACTTTGACATCTTGTGACGATGATTTTTTTCTCCAATCTACACATGGTTAGTGAAATATATAAAAATGTTTATACATACCTGTGAGATGGCAGGGCTTCATTATTGATGGATCATGTATGTTTAGGCACCCTGGGTTCTTCAATATCTCCCATGTACGTCTTCTTCTTGTGAAATTTCGCCAGAAGATTGGAACGGTTGATATCCTGCTTATTCCACAACTCAACAAAACAAGGGGTAATCCTACTAAAGCTAGCGACATACTAGATTAGCAGATATCAAGATCATTATCAAAATCTTTACGCCAATTGTTTCCCCAGCAACGGCGCCAAAAATGCTTGTTGGTATTTCTTATACACAATTAAAATATGAAGGATTCCGCAAGCGCACAGAAAACCATTGTAGCATTTTATCGGGAGTATTCCAGGTATCGTTATTTATATTTTACCACTGGGAAACAATGGATAGAGATATTGATAGTTCACCATCATGTATCTACTAACTAATACACGAACTAGATTAAAGTAGGGGTAAATGATAGATTGATGATAGGAATTATGCATATACGACACACATGAGAGAATTCTATGATAAAAGAGTAAATAGCTAAAGTGAGAGGACAACGGGAGAGTTCAAGGTTCCTAAATACTTCTCTATTACTAGGGTTCTATAATAACTGATTCATGGTAGGTAAAGCAATCACACAATAACACTTCGGGACATCAGAACACTAGTCACGGAAAGGGGTGAGAAAGGGACTAGGAAGCTCCGACTAAGCTCCGACTATTAAAGTATAAGTCTTACAAAGAATAAATACAAAGACATACCAAAACTCTGATGACTCTTCCAAAGACTCCTCCGAAACCGGGCGTAGCGCCGCTCTCCCTAACTCTCAACTAGAACTACATTGACAAGTCTAGCCCTAATTCTCTAGAGATGAGAGGTCATCCATTCGAGGGACGCCTCTACATCTCCAATAATTTGGTGCCCCTAGGGAGGGGGTCTACCTCTTTATTTATAGTCTAGAAAAGCCTCCACCTCTTCTAGACAGGCGATGTGGGACTAATTCGACTTCAGCAACGGTGGAGATGCAAACCCTAAGGCGGTAGGAGGCCATCCATCGAAGCGGGCCTCGATTGGGCTACGGAGGGCGCCCGGCCGGCCCGGGGTGGGGCCGGGCGGCCCCACCTCAGAAAGCAGTGGGCCCCACCTTCGGTACATCGCATTCTGGTGCCTTCTAGAGTCTTCTAGTGTTAGTTTCGGTGTAGAATTGATATCTTTTGATTTCGGACTCCGAATATAGCAAATGATATGTCCGTTTCGATCGTCTTGACGAGCCCGTCGCATTGGTGTAGTCCAATTCCCCATTTAAGATACTTTTATTCTATGCAAAATTGAATATACCTGTAAAACAACCGAGAACAACACAACTCGTGGAACTCGTTAGAATCAAACCCTACAACTATGCTTTATGGTTGATATTATGTTATATTGAGCAATAGTTGATGGTATAAAATAGGCGTTAAGGACCGTCAACAAGTTCCCCCAAGCTTACCCTTTGCTAGTCCCTTAGCAAAGCCTAACTACTAAACTTGGATCAGGAGTTGCTACAATGCTTTCACTTCTCAAAAGTACACATGCTTTCAAACTGAAATTACCAAAACCAAACAAGGACCTTTCAAACTCCTGATCCAACTCTAGGTTTTGCTAAGGGACTAGCAAAAGGTAAGCTTGGGGGAGTTGTTGATGGTGGATAGCGTCAACTTTTTATATATCAAAAAGGCATGAAACATACATCAATATCTAGAAGGTTAGGGTTTCATCTAACAATTTCTATGAGTTTTGGTGATATACTAGTTTTCAGGGATTAATCCAGAAAACGCCGTAAAAGGGGCACAATTACAAATCTACACCACGAAATTATCCGCAACTCAGGAATACACCAAACTACTCTAGAAGGATCCAGAAGACACCGAAGCGAAGGAGAGGAGGAGCCACCTCCAGGTGGGGCCGGCTAGCCCCACCAAATATGCCGGGCGGCACCCCCCTGTGGGTCCCACCTGTCATCTTCTGGAGTCTCCCTCCACCGCCTTTGAGGATCAATGTCAGCCCTACGTGAAGTCGGTTTGATCAAACGGCTGTCGTGCGTCCCACCGGGCTATATAAGCGGAGCCAGACCTCCCCCTGGAAACCCTAATTCATTCAATACCTCATTCAAGTCATTTAAGGTTGAGCCAGTTGAAGATCAAGTCATCTAGAGCTTCAAGTTCTAGTTCCTCATAGCCTTCTAGTTTATAGTTTAGCATAGTTAGATCTAGATTAGAGGAAGTCAAGGTGTGTTAATCAGTCTTGGATTCCGGAAGTTGTCAAGAAGAGAAGAGTCTGGTACAGTTCTTAAGCTTTTCTTTCTTATTATATTTACCTGCATTTGTATGGTATTTACTAGCAACATTGTTCTTCATCTTAGTTTAATTATTATGTTCATTGTTTACTTCAATACATCTATTTTAGTTGGTATGCTATTATATTCATGCTTTGGTTCGTATAGCTCATCTAGTTGATCATATGGTGAGTGGTAGGCAATATGTAGACATGGTGTCTAGATGCTTTGCTTATCTCTTGGATATCCCCAGTTGTCTTAGGGGTAGTGAGGTAGATCGTGGGTGTGACAGACCCATTGAGTCCTTTGTAGGCCTTCCAGATGCGGTGGATTGGTAGAGTGAGATTATCGGGTTGAGAGGAGGTTCCTGTACTCATCTTTTCCTGTATATTGCTCCGATGTGTTTGGGAACTATAGTAGTATAACTTGACAATGATTACTAGATGTACTTGCACTAGTTGATATAGCTTTGACATATAGTTAAATACATAGGAGTTATTTCTCTATTACTTGATTAGACAACGCTGACATGATTAGAGTGCTATGATGGATTAGTATTATTAGGAGATGACTGATTAATGGCTCATTATCATTATTATCTTTATTATCATTATTTATCTTGTGACTTACCCCTGTTATGAGTAGAGGGTATGACATTAGTTACATCGTCTATTCAATGCATATACATATACATGTTATCAATACTATGAAGTAGCTTCTTAGCAATGCCTTCCAGTGTGTAGAATATAAATGACAACCTGGTAATACTCTAGGTAAAATGCTACAATGGTATAATTATCGTCGTAAAACTTGAGAATTGTTCTTAGTTTATATTCATATTTATTTATTTTTGCCTAGTCACATAAAATGATAAGATTTAGTACCAGAGTTTATTCCTACCTTTACAATTGGGGATGACAACCTAGTTTCACAGTTAGGAGTAAGGGTAGAGAGGCTAGTGGCTAGTTGCCAAAGGCAAGTTAATTAATACCAATATTTCTAGTGTCTTTGCGTGGGATAGAGATTTGGGTTTTATTGCGATGACGTTAGAAATGCCAACACATACTCGCAAGCATAACTAGGGGTTTATGAGGCTCAAATAAAGTCGACATCGGTTTCTTGCATTTAGCTTTTTATTGAGCAACATTTGAGGCATTAATAGCAACAAGGTAGTAGCAATCCCCCATAACCACATGATCAGGTGAACAAGAATAAAGAATAGTACATAAACAACATATAATAAAGCCATAACTCATTCTCAAAATTCATTATCATCATCCATCATTGAATATCTATTCCCTCAGTTTTCCGAGCCACCCGTATTCGTGGGCACGGCTCGTATACCAGATTATTAAACTCGCACGCACGAGAGGTGTACACTTTCACTGTGAGTCATGATTTTCAATGCATTGGATTAATTACTCCCAAGACACCAAAAATCATATAGAGCCACTCAATGGTTTATCTAACAAGTTAGGGCTATTAGATTCACTCGACAAGCCGATATAGGAACCCTCCTTTTCAGATGGCGCAAAAACCTTCCTGGCTGCTCAACATGAGACTAGAAGCCATCCTATACCCGAATCGTCAAGCCATTCTTACGCCACTTAAGGTAACCACTAACAAGCTAGAAAAGGTCTATTAAGCACCTAGAGCCAGAGCCATATAGCCCTCACAGCTGTACGATTTGTCCCAGCTTTTGCCAAAGGATAAGTCCTTATGGAAGGTCAAGAACATCCAGCAAAGGCTAGAGATCTTCTCACCCTTTTTGTTTCAGGTCACCAAAATCATCTTTTAATGTTTATGCATAACCCATTATTCATGTTACAAGATCATGGTTATAATCAGCACTAGCAGATACTACCCATATGCACATATCCCAAGGTCATCAAGGTATCTGATAAACAACACTAAGTCATCCTAAATGGGGAATCAAAGACATATGCACATGTAGTATGGTGTATATAGTGAATAGGTAACAAGAAGGTCCCAAGCTATACTTGCCTTGATCAAAAGTGTCCTGCTGGTACTACTGATCTTGCTCGAAGAATTGCTCTTGGTCGTTCATAAAGTGCTCACCGTCTATACTCGATCAACAGCAACAATCAAGCATCCACAGGCAAACATACACGAAGCAAACAAGCTATTATTAGAACAGTACACCAAACGGTATAAAAACAAGTTTAAAATCCTATAAAATTTATCTACACGTCACTACGATCACAAAAAGCGTAAATTGCACGAAAGTCGAATTTAAACTAATAAGATATGATTTACCGATGATTTTCTATAGAGAAATAAATAATTAACTAAGACCAGAAAATAAATATTCTCCAACCTTCTGGAAAATAGTAACACTGCGTAGAGCTCAAAATAATGAAACTAACGCAATTTGAACGGATCAATTTGGAGTTAAAATAGAGATTTTATAAACAAAATAAAGCAATGGCATTTCTGTAATTAACTGGAAATCGAGATTTCGAAATAAAACAAATAAAATCAGAATTCTTCATGTGGCCAGGGACGGAGGACATTAATTGCTAGAAACTGGGGGTCTCTTTAGCGAGATTGCCACCGAAAGGGTATGGTGTAATCTGGACCCTTGGATCAAATACGGATGGCTGGGATTATAAAAGAAATAGAGAGAGGGAGATGGTCGACGGCCGGAACAGAAGTGCCAGCACGGTGGCTCCATGGATTCCGGTGAAGTGCTCACCGGAGCTCACAGAACTCGCGATTTCGTGCGCCTAGGACCATGGGAAAAAGTCCGGGAGAAAGAGGACCTCGCAAACCCACCAAGAACAACCACGAAGGCCTAGAGCGGACGGAGACGCGGCGTGGCTCGAAGAGACAGACGGCGACCATCCTGTGAAGTTCAGCATCGAACTGTGAGTAACCGAAAGGGATGAAAAACAGGAAAACGGAGCAGGGGAATCCACCGACAATTGTGAATCTTGGCGACGAGTTCCTTCCGACGGAAGAGCAGCGAATTGACGAACTGAACATCGCTTTCGGCAGCTAGGGCTCGGCACGTCGCTCTTCGGGTTCGTAGAGCGGCGGCTGCTGCGTAGATGCAAAAAGGAAGGGGCAAGGAGGGCGATGGCTTTTATAGAGCAACCCCAACGTGGCTCAGCTGCACCAAAACCACCGAGAGTAGAGTTCGGGTCGGTGCGCCTGGTGCCGGTCGACTCCGTGTTTCCGTATCGTGCACAACCAGGTAAAGAAGGAAGGAGGCGACACTGTTTTGGCAGGGCCACGCATCAGTAAAATAAGGAGAGAAGAGGTGCTCCTACTGCTGCTGCGCAATGAAACGTTGGGCCTCTCGGCAAGAAGAAAAGGAAGCAGCTGCCCTGGCCATCTGGGCAGCAGCGGCATGCAAACAGGCCAGCAGGTAACCTGCCGAGAAGGAGTTCTGCACTTCTTTTCTGAATTTTCTAAACTAAAATTTCTCAAATAGATTTCAATGACATTTAAATTCAGTTTTGAAATTTGGTAGAAGCCACTCAAAGCAATAAAGTAAATGCAACAGCATGTATGCAACAACATGTAGCTAATCCTTATGATGAATTTTATTCTCACAAAAATATTATTTCCTATGTTCAATGCACAAATAAAAGCATATATAAATCAATTTAAGCTATCTCAAAAGGATGCAATTTTTCGGGTGTTACAAATTCTACCCCCCTTAAAATAATCTCGTCCTCGAGATTGAACTGGTGCTTATTCAAATAACTGTGGATATGACTTCCTCAGATCATCTTCTCTTTTCCAAGTTGCCTCATCTTCTGAATACCGATTCCATTGCACTTTGCACATTTTAATAATCCGACTCCTTGTGACTCTTTCTGCCCTCTCCAAAATCTTAGTTGGAAATTCCTCATATGTAAGATCATCTTTGATAGTCAGTTCATCTAAAGGTATTTGCTTCTCGGGCACCCGCAAACACTTCTTAAGTTGAGACACATGGAAAACATCATGCACACCGGACAAGTTCTCAGGCAATTCCAACTGATATGCCACTTCACCACATCTCTTCAAAATTTTAAATGGTCCAACATACCTTGGTGCCAGTTTACCTTTCATATTAAACCTTTTCATACTCTTTATTGGTGATACTTTCAAATACACATAGTCTCCTACTTCAAAGACCAACTCTCTTCTCCGAGTGTCAGCATAACTCTTCTGGCAAGACTGTGCAATTCTCAAATTCTCTCTTATTACTCTTACTTGATCTTCAGCGTTTCTAAGCACATCTGTTTCAAACACCTGAGATTCACCTGTCTGATTCCAAAACAATGGCGTTCTACACTTACGCCCATACAATGCTTCAAACGGTGCCATCTTAAGACTTTGCTAGTAACTGTTATTATATGATAATTCTGCATAAGACAAACTCTTGTCCCAACTTATCCCAAATTGCAACGCACAAGCTCTTAACATGTCTTCTAATATCTGATTAATCCTCTCAGTCTGTCCATCAGTCTAAGGGTGAAAAGCTGTACTGAAAGTCAATTTAATTCCCAAGGAATCATGTATCTTTTGCCAAAAATTGGACGTGAACTGCGTTCCTCTGTCAGACACTATCTTCTTAGGAACCCCATGCAAGCACACTATACGTGACATGTATAGTTCAGCTAACCTTGCTCGTGTGTAGGTGGTCTTGACTGGCAAGAAGTGAGCCACTTTAGTCAATCGATCAACAATCACCCATATCGAATCACATCCATTCTGAGTACGAGGTAACCCCACTATAAAATCCATTCCTATCTCTACCCACTTCCACTCGGGTATCTTCATTGGTTGCAACAATCCCGTAGGTCTTTGGTGTTCGGCTTTCACTCTTTGACAAGTGTTGCATATGGCTACATACTCTGCTACATCTCTCTTCATAACATACCACCAATATTTCTCCTTAAGATCCAGGTGATGAATAGAATAAGGTGATTCATGCGCCTCTCGCAAAATTGTATCATGAATAGCTTTCACTTTAGGCACACATATCCTCTTCCCAAACCAAAGTGTACCATTAGCATCTATGCTGAATCTTGGTGCCTTTCCAAGTACATGTTCTCTGCTATCTCCTTTAGTTTCTCATCCTCTAGCTGACCCTTCCATATCTCTTCCTCTAGAGTAGCAGTTACTTCTATCTCCACATCATTAAAAACAACCCTTAAGTTTAGATGCTCAAACTCTGCACATAACTCATCAGACACAGGTGTCACCTAAAGCTGGTTAGCATATTTCTTTCTGCTAAGTGCATCAGCAATGACATTTGCTTTTCCTAGATGATAGTGTACTTCTAGATCATAATCCTTTATCAACTCTAGCCATCGGCGCTGTCTCAAGTTTAGGTTAGTCTGAGTGAAAATGTACTTCAAACTCTTATAATCAGTATATATGTCACTCTTATGCCCAATCAAATAATGTCTCCAAATTTTTAGAGCATGAACCACTGCTGCTAACTCTAAATCATAGGTAGGATAGTTCAACTCATGTTTCCTCAACTGCCTAGATGCATAGGCTACAACTCTACCTTCTTGCATAAGAACACATCCTAAACCAAGACGAGAAGCATCACAATAAATAGAGAAACTCTTACTCAAGTCTGGCAATATCAACATAGGTGCAGTCGTCAGTCTCTTTTTCAACTATTCAAAGTTAGCTTGACATTTATCAGACCATACAAACTTAGCATTCTTTTCTAGTAAGGCAGTCATAGGCTTAGCAAGTTTGGAAAATCCCTCTATGAATCTCCTGTAGTAACCAGCTAACCCAAGAAAACTACGGATCTCACTAACATCAGTGGGTGGTTTCCAATTCAAAACATCCTTCACCTTACTAGGATCCACAGCTATTCCACCATTAGAGACAACATGACCAAGAAAAGAAACTTCCTCTAACCAAAACTCACACTTACTGCGCTTAGCATATAGCTTATGCTCTCTAAGTTTTTGCAAAATCAATCTCAGATGCTCAGCATGTTCTTCTTCTGTCTTAGAGAATACCAGTATGTCATCAATAAACACTACTATAAACTTATCAAGATACACCATGAACACCTTATTCATCATATACATAAAGTAGGCTGGTGCATTGGTCAAACCAAAAGACATAACTGTATACTCATACAATCCATACCTTGTGGTGAAGGCTGTCTTTGGTATATCAGATTTCTGAATCTTCAATTGATGATAACCGTAACGCAAATCAATTTTTGAGAACACACAAGCACCTCTTAACTAGTCAAACAGATCATCAATCCTAGGCAAAGGATACTTATTCTTGATAGTTACCTCATTCAGTGATCTGATAATCAACACACATCCTCTGACTACCATCCTTCTTTTCAACAAAAATAACCGATGCACCCTAGGGTGAAGAACTAGGATGAATAAAACTTTTCTCTTGCAACTCTTTTAACTGTTTCTTAAGTTCTTCTAACTCATTAACCCCCATTCTATATGGACGCTTAGCAATGGGTGCAGTACCAGGTAATAACTCAATTATAAACTCAATGTCACAGTCAGGTGGCATAGCTGGCAAATCATCTGGAAAGACATCTAGAAATTCCTCCACGACACGGTCCTGAGAATTGGCATTATCATCCATCTGATTCACTGTGGCTGTCGGTAGTTTCTTCACTATAACATCAACCTTAATCCGACCCCCTGTTGGTGATTCCAGTTCAACTGTATTCTCTTTACATTGGATTAGTGCATCTTGTTGCATCATCCAATCCATACCCAATATAAGATCAATTCCAGCCGTTCTCAGCACAATGGGGCTCACTTTAAACTCTACCCCCCTTAGGACCAGACTAATTGGGAAACATGAATATGAAGCTGGTATAACCCCTCTCGGTGAATTTACTATTATTGGGTTTTTCATGGCACAAACAGGTATACTATGCGATCTAATGAATGCTTGTGAAATGAAGGTATGTGAAGCTCCAGAATCAAAGAGAACGGTGGTAGAATTGGAATGGACATCGAACGTACCGAGCATAACCTCTGGTTCTGCCTGAGCTGTCTCTGCAGACACATGGTTCACTCTTCCAAGTGTTGGATGCTAGCTTCGATGACCTGCTTACGCCTCCCGAGGAGTCTGCTGATTTGGCTTCTTGGGGCAATTATTAGCGTAATGCCCAGGCTCACCACAACGATAGCACACCAAGGGAGTGCCAGGTGCACTAGTCTTCATAGGTGTGTTGTTGGAGTACCCTTGGCGAGGTGTCTACTAACTTCCCAGATACTGGATCTGCTGTCACTGATTCTAGAACTAGTTGCGCTGAGGGTACTGGCCACCATTCCACTGACTAACTGGTGCCTAGTACTTCTGATGAAAGCCTTGTTGTGGACCGAAACGCTGGCGGGTGTTACCCCTAGAGCCTTGTCCTATCATCTAACTCTTTCTATCTTGCTCCCTATGCATATTGTCAAGCACAATTGCACGATTCACCAAAGCCTCGAAATTAGCGTAGGTGTTACCAGCCAATTGCAACCGGAGTTCATAATAGATGCCCTTCATGAACAGACGTTGTTTTTCAGCATCTTCTCTAACATCATTAGGGACATAGCGAGCTAGCTGTTCAAACTTGTCATGATACTCAGCAACGGACATAGATCCAATCCTTAGTTGCCTGAACTCTTCTTGCTTTAGTGCGATTGAGCCCTCTGGAACATGGCGTGCCTTGAAAGCTATGCAAAAATCTTGCCAGGTGATAGCAGGAGCATTGTTGGGACGAGCAGCTTGGTAAGACTCCCACCAGGTTTGTGCAGCACCTTGCAACTGGCCAGAAGCATATAACACTTTCTCCAAATCAGTGCACTGTGCTATGTTTAACTGCTTTTCCACAGCACGAAGCCAATCGTCTGCCTCCAGAGGATCAGCAGTGTGAGAGAAGACCGGAGGTCATCCTTTCATAAATTCACCATGCTTGTCCCTCACTTGGACAGGTGGTGGTTCTCCTGCAGGTGGATTGTTCTGCATGTTTTGCATCATCAGCTGCATGAACTGATTCTGGGTCTGCATAAACTGCTCCAAAGTGACAGGGGGGTTATTAGGTTGATTGGGGGGTGAACCAGCACCTCTACCCCTGCCTCTGCCTCTGCCTCGACCTTTGCTTGCCATCTGTTTCCCAAAAATACAGAAATAAGTCTTAGTATTATCTCCATGACATATACAAGAGATAAATGAATCTGAAATTTCTGGGCGAATTCCAAAATCATCAGTGTAGAAAATCAACCATATCTTGAGTTTCAGAAGTCAAACAGAGGTGTTCTATACACCGTTGGAAAGCTTAAGAAATTCTCTACAACTTTCATTCAGACCACTTCAACAGATTCTGAATTTCCAGACTGCACAGTACCCATATATTCAAACAGTCATATCTCTCAACTCAGAATAGATAAAAATGTAATTCATATGGCGTTGGAAAGGTACAGAAGTCTAGTGTTTCCCACAAAAATTTCATAATTTTTACACATACGGATTTTAAATAATACCAGAAACATCACAGGCTACTCCAGAAAATAGCAAGGACAGGAAACGGATATAACCGAACCAACTCTTTATTTGAGACTAAAAACCTTAATATCTTTGACTAAGGAACTGGTGGACATGCCCAAAAAGTTCCAGCACGCATTACAAAAATCCAAATCACACATTAACACAATAATAATTCCAACCACTCATATAATTGTTCACACCCACACATGACACTTGACACAACCATCGTCACTACTAACGTTTCTGTTACATAAATGGACTCCTAAACTCTTAATGACTTAGATAGCATCTTCACGGATCTCATCCAAAGTTCTAGGCCTGCCAAGTTCCTCCGCTAGATCATCCGTTCAGTGCAAATGCTGCCGAGAAGCTCACCCCTTTTTTTATTCAATTCCTCCAGGAGGGTTTTCACTTGATGACATGGCCTAGGGGTTTCATTCACAGGTGGTGCCATAGGGGTGAACAAGACACGGTATGCTGGAGTAGGCATGCAGCGATGAGGCATCTATAGAACTTGGACTTAGGTTAGGTAGAGGCAATAAATTTTCACAATAGAATATAAGTAAAGAAGCATAAAGTAAAATTTTAACAAGTAATCAAGACCCTAGCAGGAAGCATGAAACAAGTGAAGTGTGGGAGGCTAATAATGACCTTTCTAACTAGGCTTGCGTCCTACAGTCAATAGAGCTTTGATACCAATTTGTCACACCCAAATTTGAAAGAATAAATAGGATGTATAAAAGACTCATGTGCGCCCCAGAATCAGTCGCACACACAAGTTGACAATTACATAAAGTATCATCACACTGTTTATTACATAGCGAATGAATATTTATTACATAGTCTTAAGTAATAATAGTAGCAACTAAAAAGAATAATTCTCAATGTAGCAGCTCCACACAGGGACGAACGTCGACTGGTTGACAACAAGCCTAATACTCATAGTGATAGTCCTCATTCCCATCATCATCTGAAGCATAACCTGAAGTATTGTGATATTGCAAGGGTGAGCACATGTCGTACTCAGCAAGCATAACTAGGGGTTCATGAGGCTCAAATAAAGCTGACACGGGTTTACTGCATTTAGCTTTTTATTGAGCAACATTTGAGCCATTAATAGCAACAAGGTAGTAGCAATCCCCATAACCACATGATCAGGTGAACAAGAATAAAGAATAGTACATAAACAACATATAATAAAGCCATAACTCATTCTCAAAAGTTATTATCATCATCCATCAGTGAATATCTATTCCCTCAGTTTTTCGGGCCACCTGTATCCGTGGGCACGACTAGTATACCAAATTATTAAACTCTGCGCAGAGGTGTACACTTTCACTGTGAGTCATGGTTTTCAATGCATTGGGTTAATTACTCCCAAGACACCAAAAATCATATAGAGCCACTCAATGGTTCATCTAACAAGTTAGGGCCATTAGATTCACTCGGCAAGCAGATATAGGAACCCTCCTTTTCAGATGGCACAAAAACCTTCCCGGCTGCTCAACATGAGACTAGAACCTGTCCTATACCTGAATCGTCAAGCCATTCTTACGCCACTTAAGGTAACCGCTAACAAGCTAGAAAAGGTCCATTAAGCAACTAGAGCCAGAGCCATACAGCCCTCACAGCTGTACGATTTGTCCCAGCTTTTGCCAAAGGATAAGTCCTTATGGAAGGTCAAGAACATCCAGTAAAGGCCAGAGATCTTCTCACCCTTTTTGTTCCAGGTCACCAAAATCATCTTTTAATGTTTATGCATAACCCATTATTCATGTTACAAGATCATGGTTATAATCAGCACTAGCAGATACTACCCATATGCACATATCCCAAGGTCATCAAGGTATCTGATAAACAACACTAAGTCATCCTTAATGGGGAATCAAAGACACATGCACATATAGTATGGTGTATATAGTGAATAGGTAACAAGGAGGTCCCAAGCTATACTTGCCTTGATCAAAAGTGTCCTGCTGGTACTGCTGATCTTGCTCGAAGAATTGCCCCTGGTCGTTCACGAAGTGCTCACCGTCTATACTCGATCAACAGCAACAATCAAGCATCCACAGGCAAACATACACGAAGCAAACAAGCTATTATCAGAACAGTACACCAAATGGTATAAAAACAAGTTTAAAAACCTATAAAATTAATCTACACGTCACTACGATCACAAAAAGCGTAAATTGCATGAAAATCGAATTTAAACTAATAAGATATGATTTACCAATGATTTCCTACAGAGGAATAAATAATTAACTAAGACCAGAAAATAAATATTCTCCAACCTACTAGAAAATAGTAACACTGCTTAGAGCTCTAAATAACGAAACTAACGCAATTTGAACGATCAATTTAGAGTTAAAATAGAGATTTTATAAACAGAATAAAGCAATGGCATTTCTGTAATTAACTGGAAATCGAGATTTCGAAATAAAACAAATAAAATCAGAATTCTTCATGTGGCCAGGGACGGAGGACATTAATTGCTGGAAACTGGGGGTCTCTTTAGCGAGATTGCCACCGAAAGGGTATGGTGTGATCTGGAACCTTGGATCAAATATGGATGGCTGGGATAATAAAAGAAATAGAGAGAGGGAGATGGCTGACGGCCGGAACGGAAGTGCCGGCACGGTGGCTCCATGGATTCCGGTGAAGTGCTCGCCGGAGCTCACGGAACTCGCGATTTCATGCGCCTAGGACCATGCGAAAAAGTCTAGGAGAAAGAGGAGGACCTCGCGAACCCACCAAGAACAACCACGAAGGCCTGGAACGGACGGAGACGCGGCGCGGCTCGAAGAGACAGAAGGCGACCTTCCTGTGAAGTTCGGCATCGAACTGTGAGTAACCGAAAGGGATGGAAAACAGGAAAATGGAGCAGGGGAATCCACCGACAGTTGCGAATCTCGGCGACGAGTTCTTTCCCACGGAAGAGCAGCGAATCGACGAACAGAACTTCGCCTTCGGCAGCTAGGGCTCGGCACGTCGCTCTTCGGGTTCGTAGAGCGGCGGCTGCTGCGTAGATGCAAAAAGGAAGGGGCAAGGAGGGCGACGGCTTTTATAGAGCAACCCCAACGTGGCTCGGCTGCACCAAAACCACCGAGAGTCGAGTTCGGGTCGGTGCGCCTGGTGCCGGTCGACTCCGTGTCTCCGTATCGTGCACAACCAGGTAAAGAAGGAAGGAGGCGACACTGTTTTGGCAGGGCCACACATCAATGAAACAAGGAGAGAAGAGGTGCTCCTACTGCTGCCGCAAGAATGAAATGCTTGGGCCTCTCGGCAAGAAGAAAAGGAAGCAGGCTGCCCTGGCCATCTGGCAAAGCATGCATGCAAACAAAGCCGCCAGATAACCCGCCGAGAAGGAGTTCTGCACTTCTTTTCTGAATTTTCTAAGATAAAATTTCTAAAATAGATTTCAATGACATTTAAATTCAGTTTTGAAATTTGGTAGAAGCCACTCACAGCAATAAAGAAAATACACCAGCATGTATGCAACAACATGTAGCTAATCCTTATGATGAATTTTATTCTCACAAAAATATTATTTCCTATGTTCAATGCACACATAAAAGCATATATAAATCAATTTAAGCTATCTCAAAAGGATGTAAATTTTTGGGTGTTACAGCAAGAACATGTTGTCAAGATAGCATGCACCTTCGGGTATTCTTGGTGTCGGTGTCGAGAATGGACACCAACGAGTAATCGAAAGAGAGCACACTTATCCTCGAGATGGTTTCCCGAGTGGACACGATGATGTATACTGGTTCGGGCGATTTTACCCTACGTCCAGTGAGAGCGGAGTCGTGTTACTCAGGAGCTTGTATGGGGCAGTACAAGAGGGGTCGAGAGAGGGACAGGCTCCCAAGTCTCGGAGTAAGAAAGCTAGGTTCGTGGTTAAGTGTTTCGTGTGTGTAGTGTGAATCGGGTGGTGGACACACGTGCTCAGGGGCCCAAGTCCTCCCTTTTATAGTTCAAGGTGAGGCTCACAGGAGAGGGCATGCGCGTGTAGTGATCAATAAGTCGTGGCCTACAAGGGTTGGGACGTTCCCGAAAGCACCGTGGTGCACTGTAGCAGACGTCATCGTCCCTCCTCTTGGCCTTGTAGCCCTTTCAGGTAAGCAGGGCTATGCCCGAATGGGGTTGTGCTGTTTAGTTGACTGTAGGTACTCTCAGGTCAAATGCCGGCCTATAGGGAGCCGGCCGTGGAGTCGCCAGGCGTGCAGGGCTGATTCCTGACGCTCCTGGTTTGCCTTGCGGGATGTTTCTTGGCTCGGTCGCCGTCCGGTACCTTGGCCACGGTGTCGGTACGAGCGGCGTTCCTTTATTCGTACCAGTCGGGATGCACTGTCATGGGGCGGTACGGGCCCTGGTGCCCTTAACGGAGACGCACACACGGGGCTTCCATACGTACCAGGTCAGTACGGGGGTCAGCACCGCACTGTCAGGTAGGAGGAGTGGGAGCAACGAAATGCCCCTGGGTTACTTGGCGGCCCTGTCCCCTTCTACCAAAGAGTAGGCGACGTATCCCCGTGGATCGCTACGGAAGGCTGCATGTGCGGCCGCCTGTCTTAGAACCTCGCACGGCGCGCCCCGACTCTGTTCGTCGGGACAGGGTCGGACGCCCCCCCGCGATGGGTAGGGTCGGGCGAATCGGAGTTCGCCCCGGGGGGTCGATCCCCTGGCGGTGGCTTTTATCCCGTGGGCCTTAGTTGGTTGCCGCGGCTGGGCCTGAAATACTTTAAGTTTCGTGCCGTGGGCTGGGCCACGAGGACCCTGATCTAGTAGTGTGTTTTTGTTTTTGAAAGTCGCTTTATCCCGGTCCTTAGAGGGCCGTGGTTTTGACCCTCGACAGTAGCCCCCGAGCATGGGGTGGAACTGGATGTTCCTCTTCATGCTAGACTCGTTCTGCCAAGGGAAACTCAGAGGGTTTTTCTGAATATTTTGCCTTTAGGTGGGTGCGCGAGCGCTTTCCGCCGGGTGTAGCCCCCGAGCCTTCTGCAGGAGTGGTATACTGTGCGAGGCGTAGAAAGCGTAGTCGCGGTTCTTTCTTCCCAGGTGGGTGCGCGCGAGTGCACCCGCCGGGTGTAGCCCCCGAGCCTTCTGCAGGAGTGGTACACTCGTGCAGAGGCTCAGAAACCGTAGCCATATAGTTGTGGCTGCGCGTGGTGACAGGAGTCGGAATCGTGTCGCATTGCACGGATGCGACTCTCCGTTTTATTATAAGGGTATTACGGTTTTTGCTCGCGCCCC
This sequence comes from Chrysopogon serrulatus, assembly GCA_015844335.1. Lineage (NCBI taxonomy): Eukaryota > Viridiplantae > Streptophyta > Magnoliopsida > Poales > Poaceae > Chrysopogon > Chrysopogon serrulatus. The sequence goes on from JADLZL010003073.1 coordinate 128,005, forward strand.
TTTTCGGCGCCCAAGACGAGAGCGTCGAGAGGCTTCGCGGCCTCAGGTTAATGATGCCTCAGGACGCTCGACGCGGCGGTTCGACTCCCTCCACGATGCGCACGATGCCGCGGTCGCAATGATGGGCGACGTGGAACGCCAAGAGGCGTTTTTTCGGATCCACATAGGCGTCGGCCATCTATTTAAGGAGGGCGTGGTGTGTGTGGACGGATCTAGTCACCCTTTCCTTCCTCGCTCCGCACCTCAGCCATCTAGTACTTCTCTCCTTCTTCCTCCAGCCGCCGTCCGTCCGTCAGGAAAGCGAGAGAGAGTGTGATGGATCGCGGGAAATGCCCCGGCGGAGGAGGGGCTCGTCGGAGCCCAGCGGCCGCCCCGCCACATCTGGGGTGAGTACATTGCCCACAAATGGGAGGAGGGTTTTTCTCCAGCCCCAGTGTTTGTTCTCACGGGGTGATCTCTTGCGTGCCGGCCCCTCGCCGCCCTCCCGCGGCCGGCGACGGGGGCCAGGGGGGCACCGAGGCCGGCGAGAGGCCGGAGACCGTCGAAGAGCTCAGCGCTTCGCCGCTTGGTCGTCGTCGCCTTGACCCAGCGGAGGAGGAGGAGACGGAGGGGCAGCGCCAACTTTGGAGGGAGCGGACAGCGTGGCTGGAGCTCACGGCGAAGCCTGTGTCATGCGCCCGGCGGCCGAGGCCATTGTGGCCTACGTCCAGGGCTCCGGCGCCACCTGGCGGAGCGGCCGAGCGAGCGTGCTTGGCCGTATCCACGACGTGACGCCCCACGGCGCCCTGCCGCTGGGCGGCCTCCGGGGCCGGGCGATAAGCGCACCGCCGTTCCGCATCGACCTCCGGGGCTACATCGAAGCTCCCGAGGGCGCGGCGCCTCGGGACTGGAGCACCCGGTGCGCCAGCATGAGGGCGCCGCCGATGCCGCCGCGGAGGTGGTGACGGCGGAGGAGGTGATCCACGACGCGCCTCGAGGCGCCGCGGGGATCTTCCCGGTCGGCATGGCTCTGCCACGACGCCCCACCGGTCCGGCGTTCTTCGGGTTGATCTCCATTGTCTTCTTGGAGGATATGTAGAGGCACGCGTGGGGCGGGTGGGCGCGCGCCTTCATGATCCTTTCCATGTTGGGCGGGCGACGGTCGTGGGCGTAGGGTAGTCATGCCGCGGGCTTTTTTGCTTGACGCCGGGGCGGTTTTTTGTTTTTAGATTCGCCTTGAGGCATTTCCTCGATCTGTGATTACATGCCGATGAACAAGTGCTCATTCTCAATCTTTCTGTCCAAAGTTTGTTTTTTCGCCGTCTTTCATCGGGTGGTGTTCGAGCCACGGTAACGATTGATCGAGCGGACCCTTTTTCGTTGGGGTTTTCTTGTTCTTGACAAACAGTAGCTTTAGGGTTTTTTCTGCCGAGGGTGCGGAAAGCAGACAAAGATATCGCATCGGTCCGGCCGACCCGACTTCATGATTACCCTTCGGCGTAGGCTGCGCCGTAGGCGCGCCGCCCGCCCCTCGTGGTCAACGGGACCCGAGGCTCCCCCGAGGGGTCGCTCGGGGACGGGCACCACAGTGGCTCGACGGGACGGGGACGGAACCGTCGCGCGGGGCGGCGACCGCACGCCCCGAGCGGAGTTAATGCGCTCGGAGGGCGTGCGGCGTGCTTATCTGTCCGTCGTGCGTAGGCTCTGGGCACGTCGCCCACGTCCACGAGAAGCGATTAACGGGCGGTTTGTTCTCTTTTTAAGGCGTTGAGAGGAAGGAAGAGGCTTTTCCTTAGCCACACTGTGCATCTTTGTTTCGCAGCCGAGAAAAGCCACCGAGTCCTCTCTACGCCTTGCTTGTTCCTTTCTGCCCGCCGCCGCCCCGCCGCCGTCGTGTTCTCGTCTTCCCACGTCCCATCTCTCACCTCAATGGCGAGTGGAGGCGTACTCCCGTGGCCGTGCAGCAACCTGACGGGCGGAGATGGAGCGCCACCGTGGCGGAGGGATGCTTGCCGCCGCCTTGACAGAGGCGGGGAGTGGATTCTCCCATCGGAGGACGAATCTCCTCGGCCGATGGGATACATCGTCTCCTTTTTGCGGCTTTTCATGAGCGGGGCTCGGTGTCCCCGTTCATGACTTCATGCGCGGGATTCTGTACCATTACGGCGTTGAGCTCCACCATCTGAATCCCAACGGTATTCTGCATATGGCGGTGTTCGTTGCCCTATCGAGGGATACACGGGGATCCCGCCTCATTTCGGCCGTGGAAGTTTTTTTCTTCTCTGCCGCAGCTTGGTGAAGCGGTGGGCTTAAGGACGACGGCCGGAGTACGACCTCCCCATAGGATGCGCCCGGCATCGCTCCCCGTGGGGGGGCGCACTCAAGTTCTACGTGGATGTGAAGACGTCCACGTCGAACCGAGGGTGGCACTCCCGGGTGGTTCTACCTCAAGAACTTCGGAGACGGCGCCGCCCCCGATTTCTCCGGCGTGTCGTTCTCCGAGCGCCCGATAAAATGGCGTGTCGGGGTGAACTCGAAGGAGGTCGAGAAGCTTGAGCATCACCCGGAGGCCATCAGGATCTTGCGACACTGGGGGGCTTGACCGGGGCCGGCATTGTGGATGCAGCTCCGGCGAGGGTGGCGGCGATGTCGCTACCGCCGCCCCGCCGTGGGGATGGTGGCGGCTCCGACCCCGCAGGCACGGTGCTTAGGGGAGGGCCGTTTTCGACCGCCGCTGCCACCCGTCGACTCTGAAACCTGTTGGCGGCACCGAAGAACTCCACCGGCGCACCGGTACCCCTGGAGTCGCCCGTGCGGACCAGCCCCGATGAGGCCGGACGCCGACGCCATGACATTCTTGAGTATCGATTGTTTAGGTTTTTCCTTTCCTTTCTTCGAGCCGTTCTCGACGTATTTCCGCCGCACATTCCCCCCCCAAGTCTGCCTTTGAAGGAAGATCCGGTGCCTCTCCCCCCGCACGGGCGGCCAAATGGCGGGCGAACGTGGCCGCCTCGAGGCTCGTCACACCAAGAAGGAGGAGGAGGAAGGCGAGGCGGGCGGAGAATTGCCTCGGGAGGAGCATGACCTGACCCCCCTCTCGGATACAGAGGAGGAGGAGCTCGTCCGCTCTCGACGTGGTCCGGCCGTGGCTTCGTCGACCCTTCCCTCGAGGCGAGAGCAGCGTGGCAAAGTCGCCGAGGAATCCCATCTTCGCCGAGGAAGGTGGGTCGACGAGGGGGAGCACTCGGGCGCGGCCCCTGCATCTGGACGAGATGGCCCACACCATGGGGGCCGTGCTCGTGATTGGGTCCCATGGTGCGACCGAGCCACCGAGCCGCAAGGTGGCGCGAGTGGGCATGAGTCGGCTCGCCCCCCGCCGGGCGCCGATCCCCTCTCCACAGGGGGATGTTGGGCCGGCTCGTCCGACCCTCTCCCTCGTGGGCCGGTCCACCGCCGAGGGCGCCGAGGGTGCGGCCGCTGATCGCGCCTCGAGCGAGGCAGTTTCGGGGCTGGTGCCCAAAGAAGATGTTCGGGCAAGGGGAAACGCCCTTGCCCGGATATCGCAGAAGTCGCCGCCGGTGGAGCCGGCTCCAAGATATTGCGCTCTGCACCCCGGAGGTATGTCTGCGGGTTATCGCCGACACATATCGGCCTTGCTTTTCGGCCGACCTCGACCCCTTGTGTTCGGCCGCGGTCAAATCCGGACCCCTGGTCGCCTCACGCTTGCGCCCTTGAAGGCGCGAGGAAGCAACAAGAGGCGGCCGGCATCGCGATTGGGACCCCATCTTCGGGTGGGGGGTCTCGCTCCCACGCACGCGGCCCCTTCCCAAGGGGATCGCCGGGGACAGCCTGCCGTCGGGGGGCCGAGGAGTCGCTTCGGCCAGGGCTCACGGGGATGAGGGGTCTCGAGGGCTCGAGCTCCGGGCGTCGTGGGCGAGGCGGCGTCGGGGGAGGCCGCTCCCGGCTTTGAGGAGAATAGGGGCGTGCGGCCCCGTGCTCCCGCGCCTCCCGTTTCTCCACGCTCCACAGGCGATGGGCCTCCACCTCCCCGGCCGAGGGGGCCGTCGGGGGACGATGACGAGGCGTCGGGGCCCCTCACCATTTCAGGGGAGGATCCCGGCTCGCGTTTCTCGACCCGCGCGATCCCTCCTTGGAGCCTACGGTGGTTGACGACCGCGCCGAGTGGGAGGTGCTTTCCTCCTTCGAGGCAGCGATGGCAACTATAAACCAGAACGTCAACGCTCGGTATCGAGATGGGGCCGACGGCGCCGCTCTACCGTGTATTCCCGCTTTGCGCTTTCTCCCTGTCTTTTCCAATTGTTAAGATCGGTGACTCATCCACACGTTGCCCTATGGATAGTCGGCGCCGCATATGGGCCGGGTGAAGTCTCGTCTCTTGTACGAGCAACATCCCCGGTGGGAGGAGGCGATGGAGACGATTGAGGATCTCCGCGCCCGTTTGAGAGACGCCGGCCACGACATCGAGGACGTGGAGACGAAGTACATGGACCTCCCCGCACCGGCAAGAAGCGGATGACGCGGAGGCGAGGCGCGTCCAGGAGGAGCTTGAGCAGCGCAACGCCCATGTCCGGGAGTTGCTCGGGGAGGCGGAGCAGCTGCGCGATCGGCTTCGGCGGGCGGAGAAGGACTGGGAGCGGGGTGAGCATCTTGAGATGTAGCGCCTCCGCCGTGAGCGCGACGATAGCCGCAGCGTCGAGACCCGTATCCGCGGTAAGCGGAACAAGCTTGACGAGGTCGCCGCCTCAAGAGCGAAGCTGGAGCACGAGCGGCGCGGGAAGATGGACGCCGAGAACGCGGCCCGGGGTGTCCGAGGAGGTGGCTACGCGCCAAGGTCCACTTCGCAGCTACAAAGCAGCGTAACGCCGGTCTCGGTACCGCCGCCGAACGCGTCCTCGACGACATCGGTGTCGACCCTGCCCCCGATGGCTCCCTCACCGCTGTTATCCTTGCTGCCCCAGCGGATCGGTCACTTGGAGCGTGATGCTCTTGAACAGGGATCCGGGAGGCGTTTGCCATTACCCGCCTCATTACGATGAGAGCTTCAACTTTTGGCGTCAGCGAGGGATATTTCGGGGAGGTTTCCGAGGCCGGCGTCGAGGCTCTTCGCGTGCTAGTGGCGGATAGTGCTGACGCTCTTGCCGACCGCCAGGCGAACCTAGTGCTCCCTCAGCGGGAGTAAAAACATTTACTTACTTTTGGTTTGTGGGCTTTTTGATGCCCAAAGACTTTATTATGTGTAGTAACTGTGGTTGACTTGTCTTTGTTTTAGTTTTCAAATTATTCCCCTTTTTTAGATGAAGAAAAAAATATCTCTAGAAAGGACGGATTGCTTTTCGTATTTTGGACACCCGCCGGGTGAGACATGCCGCACCGGTGGAAAGTTACCTTATTTAGGCGCCCAAAGTCTGCGACTCTCGACCTTCGAGATCTTTTTTTTTAACTTAGGGACGTGGTAAGCCGGCTAATTCTCACGCAGGCAACGCCCTTTTACTTAAAGGCCGTGTTAGGGTCAGACATGGCTAGCCGACCCTCACCTGACTGTATCATTAGCCACCGGGGCGTTAGACAAGGCAGCCAGGACGTTTTTGGGTGCTAGGACCACCTTCTTTCCTATACACAACCTTTTGAGCAAGAGGGCCGGAGCATGACTTGAAATCGGACGGTTTGCCTTTTTAGCTTTTGATAAGAAAAAGATAAGTACCGACCGCAGGGGTCGAGACATTGTTTTATGAAAGGGAGTTTCTCATATTAAACATGCTCAACTGGTTGATAGCAAGAAAAGGTACAAGTACATAGCGAAGTACATAATGCGAATCGGAAAAAAAGACTCTTACGGATAGAAACGACGTAACTGCTCGATGTTCCAGGCGTTTTTGACAATTTGCCCCTTGTCATCCTTCAGTTTGTACGCTCCGGGTCGGAGAACCTCGGCAATGGTGAAGGGTCCCTCCCATGGTGGCGTCAGCTTGTGACGCCCTTTGGTGTCCTGCCGCACACGTAAGACAAGGTCTCCGACGTTAAATGCTCGACCTCGCACCCGCCGAGCATGGTGCTGGCATAGGGACTACAGGTACTTAGCAGAGTGAAGCAACGCGACGTCGCGGGCTTCATCGAGCTGGTCCATGGCATCTTCCAGGTAGGTCTGGTTCACTGGCTCCATGTAAGCCCTGACCCGTGGGGCCCCATATTCCAGGTCGGTAGGCAGGACGGCCTCTGCCCCGTAGACCATGTAGAAAGGGGTATGCCGGTTGCTCGCTCGGGGGTCGTTCTCGAGACTCCACAAAGACCGCTGGGAGCTCGATGAGCCATCGTCGGCCATACTGATTGAGACAATTGAAGATCCGAGACTTCAAGCCCTGGAGGATCATGCCGTTTGCTCGCTCAACCTGCCCATTAGTGCGAGGATGCGCGACAGACGCCCAATCGACACGGATGTTGAACTCGTCACAAAACACCAGGAACTTCTTCCCAGTGAACTGCATGCCGTTGTCCGTGATGATCGAGTTGGGTACACCAAAGCGATAAATGATGTCGGTGAAAAACAACACACGCTGGTCACACTTGATGGTGGCGAGGGGTCGAGCCTCGATCCACTTCGTGAACTTATCAATCGTGACCAGAACGTGAGTGAAGCCTCCAGGCGCTTTGAGGAGGGGCCCTACTAGATCCAGGCCCCAGACCGCGAACGGCCATGTGAGGGGGATCGTCTGTAGGGCCTGCGCCGGCAAATGTGTCCGCTTGGCGTATCATCGACATCCTTTGCGGGGACCGGACGATTTTCGTTGCCCGCCACCGCCGTGGGCCAGTAGAAACCTTGGCGGTAAGCCTTGGCCACGATCGTCTGCGGCGCGGCGTGATGTCCACAGATGCCTGTGTGGATATCCTCCAGCAGGGCGCGCCCGTAAGCGACGGGAATGCATCGATGAAGGACACCGGAGTGCCCCTTTTTATACAGCTCTCCATCGATGATGACGAATGACTTGGCTCGGCGAGCTAGCCGCCGAGCTTCCGTCCTTCCTGCGGGCAAGATTTCTCGAACGAGGCAGTCGAGATACGGCATCCTCCAGTCCTCCTTAGGCTCGGGGTCTGAAGAGGTCGACCCCTCCTCTACTCTCGTGACTATCAAGACTGTAGGTTCAGAAGAGGGGTCATCCCACAGGGGTCGGGCGCACCACCCCGGGGTCGGAGGAGGAGGTGGTCCACCTCATGAAGTCGATCGAGCCGCCTCGAGGGTCGGAGGTGGAGTCGGTTCCTTTTCTCTAACTTTTACCGAGGGCTGGACAAGATCCCTAGCGAATATCCCACTTTGGAGATGTGGTCTCGATTTGAGGCCATTTTGGCCGAGCATCCGCTTCTTCGTTGTCCCGTCGAAGGACGTGGCTTAGCTCGCACCGTCGAAGGACTCTTCGAAGTTTACGCACCTCCGGGGCAGTAGGCTGCCATGTTGGGGTCATGATAATTTGACTCCTTCATGACCTGATCAACGACAAGCTGCGAATCACCCAGGACCTCGAGGCGTTTTACGCCGAGTTCTTTGGCTATCGCAAAGCCGTTTACGTGGCCTCGTATTCGCCGACGTTATTGGAGGCTTTGAAGTGAAGTCGTAGAGCATACTTCATTCGACCCCCAAGTGGAGATATAAATACTAGGCCGGCTCCGGCACCACTCTTCATCAATGAGCCGTCAAAGAAGAGCTTCCAAAGCATTCATCTTTGGATAGGGGCCGGAGGCGACTGGACTTCGGTCCATTCGCGATAAAGTCGGCGACACTGCGACTTGATCGCCGTCGGCGAGCCAGCGTAGGTGATTTCGTAACCCATCAGCTCGGCGCCCACTTGGCTATCCGGCCCGTGGCTTCTGGGGGTTGAATGACCTCTCCCGGGGAAAGGTCGATACCACGGTGACGGGGTGTGCCTCAGTAGTGCTTTAGCTTCCTCTTCGTGATGAGGAGGGCGTACGCCAACTTTTGGATTTCGGATAGCGTGTCTTGGTGTCGGACAAGACTTCGCTAATGAAATAAGCTGGCGCTGCACTTTTTAGAGTGCGTCCCTCTTCGACTCGCTCTACGACGAGCAGCGGTGCTCACCACTTGGGTGGTTGCGGCGATGTAGAGGAGCAAAGGTTCCTCCTTCGCGGGAGGAGTAAGGATCGGGGGACCTGGTCAACAGTTCCTTGAGCTTATCTAGCGCCTCTTGAGCCTCGTCGGTCCACCCACGTGAACTGGTCGGCTTTCTTGAGGAGAGTGCAGGCGGGCACCCCGTTCACCTAGGCGTGATATGAACCGACCGAGTGCGGCGAGGCACCCCGTGATATGCTTTGCAACCCCTTGAGGTTCGAATAGGCTTCATTTCGGTGATAGCCTTGATTTTTGTCGGGGTTGGCTTCGATGCCTCGTTGTGAAACGATAAACCCCAAAGCAACATCCCTCTAGGCACCCCGAAAACGCATTTTTCGGGGTTGAGTTTGATGTGCCTTTTTGTTGAGCCGAGCGAAGGCTAGCTCGATCGGCATGAGGCTGCGGTCTGTTTGGACTTGACAACGATGTCGTCCACGTAAACCTCGACAATCTCTCCGATGAGCTTGCCGAAGACTCTCACCATGCTTATTTGGAAGGTTGCGCCCGCATTCTTAAGCCCGAATGGCATGGTCACGTAATGCTTGATTTAACCGAACGGGGTGATGAACGAAGTGGCGTGTTGATCGGATTCACGCATCTTGATCCGGGTGATAACCGGAATAGGCATCAAGGAAGCATAGGGTCTCGCACCTGAGGAGGTGGAGTCGACAACCCGATCTATGCGCGGCAAAGGAAACGGATCCTTAGGACACGCTTTGTTTAGACCGGTATAGTCAACACACATTCTCCATTTCCCGCCTTTCTTTTGAACAATGACAGGATTAGCTAACCACTCGGATGATATACTTCCTTAATGAACCCGGCCGCTAACAACTTTTTAACCTCCTCACCAATTACCCTACGCTTTACCTCATCGAAGCGGGGCGGGCGTTGTTTCACCGGCTTGAGTCGGGCTTGATCCATAAGGCGTGCTCGGCGACATCCCTCGGAATGCCGGGGGCATGTCGAGGGCCTCGACGCGAAGATGCTTCGGTTCGCGTGGAGGAAGTCGACGACCGAAGTCTTCCTATTTGGGGTCGAGCCTGTGCCGATCCGCACTGGGTCATGCCGCCGGGGCTGCTGGGGTCGAGGGGCACAAGCTTGGTGTCCCCTGCCGGGCGTGAAGGACGCGGTGGCCTTCGGGGACGTCCGGCATGTCCTGGTCGTCGCCGGGCGAGGGTGTTGATGATGTACAGCTCATGGGAGTTCAGCACCGACTTAATGCCGCCGCATTGCCGATGTCGCATGTACGCATGCCGCACCGACGAGAGTGCAGTGATGATCCTGGGGGGCCCGGCATCTTGAGCTTGAGGTAGGTGTAGTTTGGAACGGCCATGAACTTGGCGTAGCACGGCCGACCCAATACCGCATGGTAAGAGCCGGGAAGTTTACCACCGAAGTGTCAACACCTCGGTGCGAAAGTTAGTGTGAGTGCCGAACGTGACGGGCAGTCGACCGGCCCGACCGGCACGGCAAGGCCGTCCGGCACAACTCCATGGAACGGCGCTCCCTGTGGCGGATCTTGGCGCGGTTGACACCCATGGCGTCGATGGTGGTCCGGGTAGATGATGTTGAGGCCGCTCCCCCATCCATCAGCACCTTGGTGAGGCGCTTGGTACCGATAATGGGGTCGACGACAGTGGGTACCGCCCGGATTCGCACGCATACTCGGATGGTCGGACTGGTCGAAGGTGATGGGGTGCTTTGCCCATTTGGATGGTGCGGGCACGATTGCCTCGACTTGACCATCATGCGCCGCTTCGAAGCTTCTTATTTGCCGCCTCGTGGGCGTAGTAGTCCGGTCCTCCGAAAATCATGAGACAATCGGTGGCGTGGGGAAATCGACTCGTCCTCCCCCTCGTTCATCGTTTTGGGAGGGCGAGCCAGCTTTCCTCTTTGCCTCCGGCTTGTCCTTCTCTCCCCCAAAGAACTTGGGAATGAGGCGACACTCACGGAGAGTGTGTTTCACCACACCCTCATGATGAGGGCACGGCTGGGTCCGGCTTCTTTTCGAAGTAGTCGGTTGGCGGCGCAGGTGCCTTCTTCTTCCCCTTGGTGTCGGCTAGCGACAACAGGCTGCGCCGTCGGGCTCGCCGTCGTCCCTTCTGACCCTTCTTTTCTTCGGCCCTTGCGGTCGGTGGGGGTCGTCGCCCTCCTCCTCCCGCTTAAGCCTTCTTGGCGGGAGTTGAAGATTGCGCCCACCGCGTCCTCCCCAGCCGAAATTTGGGTTGCTACGTCGAGGAGTTCCTTGGTGGTACGAGGTGGGCGGCACCCCAGCTCGTGTACCAAAGTCTTACAGGGCGTGCTTGGGAGATGAAGGCCCCAATCACGTCGGCGTCGGTGGCGTGAGAGGCTCGTGCCTTTGCTTGGAGAAGCGCTTGATGTAGTCGCTGAGGGGGACTCGGGGCTTACGCGGCCTTGCCAATCGAGGGGTTCCAGGCGAGAATCGTGCCGAAATTGCCCGCGAAGATGTCGACGAGGTCCGCCCAACTGTTTATACACCCCTCGAGGAGGTGTTCTAGCCAAGTCCGCGCTGAGTCACCCGAGATCTGAGAGGGAGGTTCCTTATGATGAAGTACTCGTGGTCGGCTCCCCCCCGCCTCGCATGCAAGGCGGTAGTCTTCCCGACCCACGTGCCGGGGTTCATCTCCCAGCAGTACATGGTGATGGTGGTCTCATGCGACGGAAGCGCCGTGGGAAGGGCGGCGAAGAATATACCGCCCGAACGCCGGTGGTCCCGGGGAGGCGGGCTTCGTCCCCCGTCCTCCTCGAGGGGTCGAAGCGCCCCCCCCGGCGTGGGCTGTATTCTCGTGCCCGGGCGTTGAGGATGACCCGAGCATCTCGAACGGATGGCTCTCGGTCTCGGTGACCGTCCATCGTGTGGTGACTCGGAGAGGCTCCTCGTCGCCGAGATCGTGAGCTTTCCGCCTGTAGTGCGGCGGCGCGATCCAAGCAAGCGCCGAATCTCTCATTTGAAGTTCTCCACTCAGCCGGGTGTCGTTGGTGGTGGTAGCCGTTGGAGCGAGCGCCGCCGCCGCGACGCCGCTCGCTGAAAGTGAAAGTGGAGGACCGTCATCATCCTCGAGAATCCGCCGGTGGACGTCACGGGCCATGCCTCGTGCCCACCCGGCTCGACGGTGAGGTGGGGAGGCGTCTACTCGGTGTTGCTCATGGTCACGGTAGGCCTTACGCCGCTCGCCGCCAAGGTCGGGCGTCGCGCATCGGCTGCCGCTGTCCGCCGGAGCTATCGGAGCGCAAGGTCGGTGGAGTATGCGATCGTCGAGGTGACGGCGTTCGCTCGAGAGCTGGGTTGAGCATGCCTTCCTCCTCGGGGCAACGTCGTTGACCCGCCTTCGTGAGTTTCGCCATGAAACACGCCCAAAACGGGTCGGCCGGAGCTATCGTTGTCGCCCGAGTCGGTGTAGCCGCCGGAGTCTGGCATGAACATAGGCCCGGCGTAGGGCCCGTTTGCCGCCAATTCGTCGTCGCTCGAGTCGGTACTACTCGCCGGAGTCCGGCATAAAGACGGGCTCAACGAGTGGCCCATTGCCGCCACGAGCTCAACGCCCTCGGGGGTTGGCGTGATCCCCCTAAGGATGAGGTGCGCCATGGTGGTTATGGCGTTGTGGTACCCAAAAAGGGGCCGATTCGACGCCTTTGCTGAATAAGGACCTGTCCGAGGGATCGGATCTCCCCCCGTCCGTACTCCATGATGGCCTCGTACCAAGCGAGAGCGTAGAAATCTCCTCGAAGCCGGGTAGGACCCTAGATAGGGCAAGAGCTATCGATCCGGCCCGTGAGCTCCCGCACGCGTCTGACTGATGGTGTCGCCACGACATTGGGGCCCCCCGACGTGCATCCGGTGCCATGGTCGGGGATGGCGCCATGGTCGCCGGGCCCATGGTCACCCGACGGCATCGTTGGTCGGAGACTCATGCTGCCCATGGCAACCGCGAGATCGCCGATCGCGTCGGGGGTTGGCCTGCGGCTCGTGCCGTTAGCCCGTGGTCCTTGGCGTGCGGTGCAGGGTTGACGCCGTTGGCGCCGTGGAGAGCGACTTGCGGCTCGGGGAGCCAACCAAGTCACGCCCGCCCTCCCTAATGATAAAATCCAGCCCCCCGAAATGGATTCGGGCGCCGGGAACGAGGTTGAGACGGTGCATGGCCATCTCGAGGTTGGTGGAATTGTAGAAGTGCGCTTGCCCCCAACCTGGCGCGCCAACCGGCCGGTGTCGAGAATGGACACCAACGAGTAATCGAAAGAGAGCACACTTATCCTCGAGATGGTTTCCCGAGTGGACACGATGATGTATACCGGTTCGGGCAATTTTACCCTACGCCCAGTGAGAGCGGAGTCGTGTTACTCGGGGAGCTTGTATGGGGCAGTACAAGAGGGGTCGAGAGAGGGACAGGCACCCAAGTCTCGGAGTAAGAAAGCTAGGTTCGTGGTTAAGTGTTTCGTCTGTGTAGTGTGAATCGGGTGGTGGACACACGTGCTCAGGGGTCCAAGTCCTCCCTTTTATAGTTAAAGGTGAGGCTCACAGGAGAGGGCATGCACGTGTAGTGATTAAGAAGTCGTGGCCTACAATGGTTGGGACGTTCCCCGGAAGCGCCGTGGTGCAATCGTGAGCGCACGCCATCGTCCCTCCTCTTGGCCTTGTAGCCCTTTCTCGTAAGCAGGGCTATGCCCGAACGGGTTGTGCGGTTTAGTTATTTGTAGGTACTCTCGGGTCAAATGCCGGCCTATAGGGAGCCGGCCGCGGAAGTCGTCAGCGCGTGCGGGGGCTGATTCCCTCGACGCTCTTGGTTTGCCTTGCGGGATGTTTCTTGGCTCGGTCACCGTCCGGTACCTTGGCCACGGTGTCGGTACGAGCGGCGTTCCTTTATTCGTACCAGTCGGGATGCACTGTCATGGGGCGGTATGGGCCCCGGCGCCCTTAACGGAGACGCACACACGGGGCTTCCATACGTACCAGGTCAGTACGGGGGTCAGCACCGCACTGTCAGGTAGGAGGCGTGGGAGCAACGAAATGCCCCTGGGTTACTTGGCGGCCCCGCCCCTTCTACCAAAGAGTAGGCGACGTATCCCCGTGGATCGCTACGGAGGCTACATGCGTGGTCGCCTGTCTTGGCAGAACCGCACGGGCGCAGCGCCCCGACTGCGTTCGCCGGGACGTGGTCGGACGCCGACCCCCCCCCCGCGATGGGTAGGGGTCGGGCGAATCGGAGTTTGCCCCGGGGGTCGATCCGGGCGGTGGCTTTTATCCCGTGGGCCTTAGTTGGTTGCCGCGGCCGGGCCCGAAATGCTTTAAGTTTTCGCCGTGGGTGGGCCACGAGGACCCCGATCCGGCAGGTGTTTTTGTTTTTGAAAGTCGCTTTTATCCCAGTCCTTAGAGGGCTGTGGTTTTGACCCTCGACACTTGGTTGCTAACCATTCAGGTTAAGACTAAGAAGAACAAGGGTACATGAGATGCTGGAGAACATTGAGCTGCACCGAGTGCATATTTTGACGGCTTTGGGTGGAGAAACACATGGTACACTTGACTTTTTTACAAAAGTCCAAGTGTGGGGGAGGATGGTGAGATTCTCACTATAACCTCCATACACACCAAAGGCCGCCTCAATTAAGGAGTGCTAGCTCTATCTTGCTAAAAAAAGGAGAAGAAGAAAACAAAATATACGTAAAAAAAGAGAAAGAAGAAAAAATGTGATATAGAAAAAAATAAAATAGAAGTTTGAAAAAAAAGAAGGGAGTATCAAAAAAAGAAAAAAAATGCTCTCCTTTTGCTGCGTGTCACCAAGGCCTATGGCCTATCTCTATCTTCTCTTCTCTTCTCTACAACTAAAAAGAGTAAAAAGGTTAGTTTTCTTTGGTGTGAAAATTTTTTTCGGCTCGCTCCCACGCGCGACGTGCGAAACCAGGCTCCCTCGCGCCGTCCGAAAAAAAAAAGGAAAGGAAACGCGTGAAATCAGGCTCCCTCGCAACGTCCGTAAAAAAAAATGGAAAGGAAAGAATGGATTACGATAATCACAGGATCTTTCCTAGCATCACGTTCTCATGCATGCAATCCCCTCGCGGCGTCCGTTAAAAAAGAATTAAAAGGAAAGAATGAATTACGATAATCACACAATCTTTTCTTATCATCACATCTCCTGCATGCAAGCCTTCCATGTGATCCTTGGCACCAGCATCCATGCCCCCGGCAATCAAGCGACTCGTGCTCCTTCCTTCCTTCCTCCGCGCAGTCGTCGCGTCTCTTCTACTTGTGATCCTTGGCACCCTTCCGGTCGCGTTGGGTCCTGCTCTCTTCAGCCGTGCCCCTACCACGAAGCCACCACGTCCGGCCGGCTGACGACGCTAGCTCGACGGCCGAGCACCCGCTTGTCGCCATGCTCCACTACGCCATGCCCGAGGGAGGGAGGCCATGGCATTGCGCGGGCCGTCGCCATACAGGGAGAGAGGTGCGTACTATATCCACCGGCACAACATTGCGTGGGCTCACAACCCTAGATCCGGGCGCCGGCGGCGATGGCTATGGCAGCGGCGCTCCGGCCAGGACGAGGCACGGCGACGCCTTCGCAGCCCCGAAGGATGCAAGCTCCGCCACACGCGGGTGCCAGGATGCGGAAGCTGTCACGGCGGCGGCAGTCCGTCGGTCGAGGAGCCTCAGCTGGTTCCCGACGTCGTCGCCCTCCCCAATTGATGATTCCTGCAGGCAATGAGCTGCTGCAGTCGATGAACACGGACATCCAGGACCGCATCTTGAAGGAGCCCGAGATGCAGAGCTACATCGAGAGTGCGACTGCGAGGCCATTTGGAAGGTCAAGCCTCTCTCCCGTTGCGAGGTAATCACAGCAGTTTTTTCCACTGCCATCTTAATGTTGAAACCTCAAACAATCCGTGCATGCTGCTCCTGCTAGCGTGCTGTACTTGCCGTTGATGAGTTGGCTGATTTTGTCCGATGTCAACACATTTTTTATTTGTGCAATCAATGCTTATAATCCAATTTTGGCACAACGTCATTGAAGTGAAGTAGATTGGTTTGAGCTTAGAATTTATCAGAAACCACTACAGTATGTTTTTGGGGCTGTTTTCCTTGTTTTTCAGGCATGGCGTCAGTTTAGGATTCAGGTTTCATTTCTGTGAAACCCAAGAATTAGCTGTGCACCTATAGCCTGGCAGTATGTATTGGTGTCAAGCCGGCAGGGGAGATTGGAGGGGCAACGAGAAGGAAGCAGTGGGAGTCGCTAACAAGGAAGGATGGATTCGTTCGCTGGGAAGTTTGGGTTTGCAAATTGTTTATCGCTCAAGATCAAAGCTCCATAGCCCATGCATCTTAGTTAGTATTTACGATGAATTTGCAAAGTACCTATTTAGTATGTACAAACTTGAGTTTGTCTGCATATTGTTCTAATGCTCGTTTTTTGTGGTATTTGGTGAAAAAATAGCTCTGAATTTATCGCACTATTAGTAGCATATCATGTCAAGTGCAGCTCATTGATGTCTGCCTTTTCATCATGCTTTGCTTTGGTTTTAATTCCTAAGTCTCTAGAGAACTTCTGATTATAAGAGTGTATTGAATCATTGGAATAACTCAGATTTAATCTAGAGAAGATAGTATACTTTTAGTCTTTCGCAGTTCTGTGAAAATCGAGTCTGGCTCCTGAGTGTTTCTATGTGGATTGTCTATATGTTTCGAATTTAGCTGCTGCCTGAACTCGCGTATGCTCATGGACAGTGCAAAATGTGATTGAGGTCATCATGAGGAAGACCAGGGAGAAGGCAGTGTTCATGAGCCCATCGTCGGATAAGCTGCCGCGGTCAATGGCCAAGGGTGGAGGGACCAAAAGAAAGGCGGCCGCAAACAAGGACACGACGAATGAATAGTCAGAAGTCGACATGGTACTTACTTATTATCTCTCATAAACTACAAAATCAGGTTGTTTTTTCACCTTTGCCTTTTACCTTATTATTTTTGGTGTTCCATGATTGATTACCCAGAAAGTGGCTACCGTTCTAAATATAAAACTGCACTGCGATGCCTGCATCGAGATCAAACGGAGGATACTTATGATTTCAGGTATGTGATGTTGTCTAATGCAAGTGGTAAACTACACAAGGTCCACGCATCTAATAGTACTCAAACATATTCAACTTTAAAAACAATTCGATCTGGAGTCTAATATATGTAAATAGAGATGCATGTGAGATATCACCAAAACAGAGCAACCACCTAAAAACATAACTAAGTATGGTCTCTACTGTTAGTAACCTGGATTATGATAGTACAATCCTCTTTTTGAATCAAAAACATTTCTATTTCCATATTTCTATGTAGCTGTTGTGAGAACTAAAACAAGCAAATAATGTTTACTGTATCTATGATTACACACGACTAAATTGGTCTATGCTCATATGTTGCTATGTTTTTTTTGCTAAATTTTTTTTCCATATATAAGAGAGCTTAAGTTTATGTCTACCAGAGCATGCATTAAAATTAACAACAAAGTACATGGTTGAGTTCCAGTTGAGAGGAAGGTAAATTTGTTAGCACCTCCTGAATTGGGCAGCTGAGAGAACGATTCTTTCGTTGCAAGAGAAAATGGCTTTTGGATGACTAGGGTCTTATCTAGCCAAATTAATTTATCTGTGCGTTGCACCACCTATTGATATTGCTAAACTTGTACCAAGTGAAGTCAAATCTGTCTCTTTACCTCAATGAGAATGCACTTGAGCCTTATGGGAATCCTTTGCCCCCCCACCCCCCGCGCACCATTTGTATGACTTGCGGTATCTTAATATCATTGTGTTACTAAGATTCCTTTATGATGTTGTTAGGAATTTACACTCTCTCAGAAGTATCACAAGGAACTCCTCAGGTTGTAACAGAAAGACTACATAGAAGCTCGTGAACTGCTCGAGGATGTTTTGGCGGACCAATAAATGTCAAACATTCAAATAATTTCGCTTTCATATGTTGATAATTTCACACCAGGTTTAACTCTCCTCTATTTGTTTACATTTAGTTTCCTACAAGCGCATGCCACGCTCTCTGTGATCGTTAGTTTCATGATTTTTGCTATTATTATCTTATTGTGCGATCCGTGGATTTTTAATATAAATGTTTAGTTGTCCCGTAGCAACGCACGGGCACGCTACCTAGTACACACTATTTGTGGTGCCTTGTTGCTCACCTGAGTAGGATCATATGCAATCAAGCCACCGTGCAGCGAGATCAAAGCTTCATCCATATATGCTGCTGGTAAGTAAGCTCAGGTATGTAAAGGTAATAATCACCCACTCTTTTTGCCCACATTTATCTTCAAAAAAAATAAATTCATGCTTGCTTTGTTTATGATGAAAGCTCTTGTTTGGATCTATCATGCATGATACATCCATAGGCTTTTTAAATTAAGCATGGTGCTTAGGTTAAAATAGCCATCTTTAATCAAAATTTGACATGGTGTTGAATCTTGGTCAATGAACTTTGAGTTGTTTTCATATACAATGAAAGTAATTTTTCATGGAGATAAACCAAGGCTATTTATTTAGCTGCAAACTTTCACCTTAGCCTTGTTTGAGTAAAAAGATGGGTGTACAAAATAAAAGTATAAGGTTTTGCTTCTCCTAGTTCACCATCCATGATCTTGTCTTGCTTTGAAGAATTTTGATATGTTGGAGAACAACAAAGTTTTTTTTAAAAAATAAAATATTCATACTAGAAAGAGAGTTTTTTAAAAAAAAAAAAAAATAAAATTTTTATGGTAAAATCTTTTTTAATCCATGCTACTTGAGTTTTTTTCTAAATTCTTCTTATAGCATGGATGTGATCATACTTTACTTTGACATGAAAAAATATAATTATAATAATGATATAAAATGAAGTAAAATAAATATGATGATGATAATAGTAATAATAAAATAAAAATTTATTATGATAATAAAATTCATGCTCCCCCAGTGTTTGAGCTGGTAGAGCCCTTTTCTTGTTTCTATTTTTTGTTTTGGTTTGTTTAATAAAATAGGTATAAAAATAAGTGTGGGGAGGTCTGCGGAGCAGAACAAGACACATATTCAAGATCTCCCACCAGGAAATTGCACAAAGATCGAATGATCTACCATGAGGGAGAATAAGAAAGATGAATCAACCTAATGCTTCTCCTCACTCTACAAACGATGGTTTGTGCAACATCTCCCTCATCTCCCTACAAACTTGAGTTTAAACAAATTTAAATCTTAATTACAAAAATTAAACTCAATAAACCAAATGCCTCCATATGCAATCTTGCTAACCACACTTTGTTAAAATTTCTAAAAAAAGAGAGTAACATGATCATAATATTTCTAAGATAGAAAGCTTGCATGATGCTTGTTCCATATACATATACTTATGCTCGTGGGAAAATATTGTGATAGGATAATCATGTTAACTAAGTTGTTGAGGGGTGTGATATGGTTCTGACTTAGAAATCCTACCATTTCTATTTAAAGTACTTGGAGAATTTGTTAAAAAAATATATATTACAAAACCATAGTTTCACAAACTCCTCATTTGGTAAAAGAAATTCCTACCAAGGCAAAATATGACATGCATCCTACAAAATCTTAGACCTACCACATATGATACTTGTTATTGCATTGAGTTCGGTCAAGTCTTGTGACTCGTGTTGAGAGATTTATCATGCTCCCAAGATCAAGATCACACACACGCCATATATATGTGCTGCTCCTACACTGGGAGTACGCAAAAACATGCCATTCATCTAGTTCCACCAAAAATGTTCTACTCTTACACTAGGAGTAGACCACAAAAAAAAGTGTTTGATAAATACTCCATGTTATAAGAGGCGATGGTTTCTCTACAATTATGTTTTTATAAAAGAGATATGGGCTATGCAAAAGTATATAAAAAAGATAGGGACACATAAAGGTCCCAAAAGAAAAAAAAAAATTGGACACATGAAGGTCCAATGCATCGAAAAAAAGATGAGCACATGAAGGCTCATATATTCAAAGAAAAAAAGAAAAGATAGCCATGTCTCACAAATAAATAGTAGAGAAAGATCATGTCTACAAAAGGAGTATAGTTTTAGTGTATCCTCTTCCACACACATGCACATCAAAGACTTTGCTATGCCTTGGAGTGGTTTGAGAGTACCTTTTGAGGAGTATAAAGTGATCTATGGTCTTTCTTGTTAAAACATTCAAAACTCTAAGTTACTGAGATGTGAAATTGGGAGGATAACTTTGTTTCGAGAACCATTCCACTTTTCAATAATCCAAGAAAACATGTTAGCCAATGCCACATATCCCACTTGAATAAGAAATGTGATGGAATGATTTTCATGAAAGCCGTATATCTTAGGGTTTTATGCTCATGTCTACTTGTGCATCTAAGCCTTGCTCGAGGACGAGCAAGAGGCAAGTGTGGGGGAGTTTGTTGGCGGTCCTTAACTCATAAACATTAACTGCCAACACTCGCATAAAATAAACATACTGATCACCAAACTTAGAGTTAGGGCTCATAACTAATCAGTTCCATAAGTTTTGGTGATCTACTACTTGCAGGAGGACATGCCGGAAATACATAAAAATATGTATATAAAGGGCTACATAATATACATAAAAAGGCTCAAAGAATGAGTGGCCCAGTCACCAGAATACTGGGTCCCAAGCATAGATACAAACAGCAAATATGAGCCCAAGAAGTGAAAGCCCAAACAAATCCTGAATCCAGTCCAGGCTGCAGGAGCAGTCCTCGGTAATTTGGACACCAAGGATGCATCCGGACTCCGTTTTCAGTGATCCAGGCCTTTTCGGAAAGCTAACGATGAGCCCGACACACTCACCAAAAATGGGCCTGAATGGAGCTCACCAGGGTGCGGCCACACCTGGGTGCAGGCGCACCCCCAGCAAGCCCAAATGGTCCAAACTTGGTCGGTTGGCTCCCACCGATATTCCAAAGGCGGTGGCATGCGGGGTTCTGATTCATTGTACCTGGACAGTCGGTTTGGGGTGTAATCTTGCATAGAGGCCCCTCCACTCCACTTATAAAAGAAGGCCTCCCCCTCTCCTCATTCTATCATCCAATCAAGCAACCACCAAGAGGGCAAGAGTACACAAGAGCTCCACTTCATAGGGGCCTAGGCCTTAGGCCTGGGCCCTAGCTAGCCTAGCTAGTTGTAGTATAGGGAGTGAGTGAGGGAAAGTAGAGAGAAGGTTTGAGCGTGTCTGCCATATCTCATCTTGGATCCAGTGTCTCCGGGTTAAGGAGGCGGAGTGCCGGACGTGTTGGCTCCCTCTCAATGTGTACCTCTACGGCCATATACTACTTGGAGTATAAGATCCATGTTCGACTACGGTGGTGAGTCTCTATTCGTGTTATCTTGTGCATTACATTCTTGTGGGTTCATTGTCTGTTACTTGACTTAGTAGCGGATGCTCTAGTAGAGGGTCCCTAATAAAGACGAATAGCCCTGTACGGTGCTAGAGTAGTAGTCGATAGCATAGACGTGGTGTCTAGGCTAGAGGTTACCCTCGTTTGCCTCACACTCCATAGGTGAGGGGTAGGTGCTAGGTGGTGACAGCCCTAACATCCCTTGTATTCTCCACGTTCGGGTATGGCGTGGAGTTATAGGCCGGCATCACCTAGCAGACTAGGTGCGATCCGAGTGTAGTAAGCAAGGTTACCTCCGTGTAGAGACCCTAAATCGTAGAAGAACCTCACTACCCCTTTCCAACTCTACCCTTGTATGGTCCTTGGATGAGCTAGTTAGAAGAAATACCTCTATTCCCTATGGAAATACAATACCCTGAATACTTCCAGGTGAAGTGCTACGACGGTAATTCCACACGCTTGCAGACTCTTTCGCATTGCGTTAAGAAATACCAACAACCCCCCAGGAGAAATTAGGGTTTTGCCTCAATTCATTTGTCAAGATTAGACTAGAAGCTAGGGTTTTCAGAGATTAGAAATAAAGTTCCAGTTCTTCAAGTTCTAGATTAGGTTTTAGCTAGCAAGGTTCAAGTAGAGTTGGGCGCTTCGCTCGGAGCTTCTGATCTGCAGTCAAGAGATTGGTAATTTGTATCTTGTTTATGACTTTGTTCTTAATTACTATATTACTACTTATTATGTTCTTAGTTTGCTCTAGTTGCATTCTTGATATAGTTATGATTGGTGATGATTATAGTCATATGTTCGTAAAGCGCCTAATTCAATACTCTAGTGGGTTAGGTGGTATGTATTATATAAGCATGGTGCTTAGATATCCTATATACCTACAATTGCATCCTGATCTGCCAGGTAGTGTGGTAGGTCGTAGACGTACAGATCTATTGAGTCCTCTGTATTCCACCCCTCGCATGTAGGCTAGTAGAGCGCGGTCGCGAAGGAGGTGACTTATGTCTCAATATCCTCCCTAGTTGATGCTCCTTATGCTGTTTTCTAAATTGGTTATACTATAGATGAAAGTGTGTATATTGGTGTGATCTATAGACTTATTATTTAGGGATAATTTAGAAGTTCTTTACTCTAGCCGAATCTCCTATCTAACCGAATCATATTAGTTGAGTCTTTAATCTCTGTCTCTCTAGAAATTCCTTTGTTATCATATTTGTCTTTATCTTTATTGTTTATCTTGATTCACCCCTGCTGAAGCATTAGAGTGGTTGATTACTATAGGTTTGCACATTTAAAGTCATAGTCATAATTCTTTTCCACCCTCCTTTAGAGATAATCCAATGTAATAAATAAGTTTTCCTTTTGGCTTAAAACAAATCAACGATACTTGGGAATCTTACCAGGTAAAATGCTACAACAGGAGAATTATCTGTGCGCTTGTGGATATATTCTATAGAGTTATTTTTAGAGCAGTCAAATGTAGATTCTTTTCCAACATTTTTGGCATCATGTTAGGGATGACAACTTAACACGAAGAGATGTTAGAAATGTCAACACTATTATATTGATTACTACTTGTTACTATATCGCATCCGCTAAGGATGCAAACCACAGCCAAATATTAGGATCACCAGATCCCTTATTTTATCTTTTCCACTAAAGCTCATCGGTGCTGACCATGGCCTGCACACATCTGGCGTGTGCCGATTCACTGCTTATCAAAGATGTCAAATAGTGACAGATTAGGAGGTCTCATGTCTGTGCTCAAATTTGGTTTGGAAGATGGAATCTACGCCACTGACACTCTACTCTGATGATACTCGTGAAGGAGGAGCCTTCACTCAACGACTTGTTTCCGCCAACTCTGATGACGATTAGATATACTTCCGCTAGAATTACTCTGTAATAGGTGTGTTCTTAGATGTTGTTGTATTATGTAAAGTTTGTTATCTTACGATGTATGACTGTGATAACCACTAATATATGATAATGTAATGGAATCATTCTTTGGTTTTGTCACATTATAGCTCATTCTGTAGATTTTCCCATGTAGAAAATCGAGGATGTTTCAGCCACGGGGAGGGGCGACGTTCGAGGCTCCTAACGACGTGTTGTGGCCATGAGCCGGGGCGAACGCCTGCCGCAGGTGCACGGCGCCCGGCCGCCACACGCGTGAGGCAGGGATGGGGGCGGGGCGGAGTGAGGAGTTCGCCTCGCCGTCGGGAGGACGCGAAACCCTAACATGCACGGCCTTTTCTTCGTTTTGCTCGGCAGTCGAGAAGGGAGAAGGGAAAGTTTCTGAGGGGTACCGGTGTCCTTTTGTTGTGGACTTTTTTCTTTTCTTTTTTTTGTCATTTAATCCAGTGGCGGATCCAGGATAAAAATCCACCTATGGCGAACTTTTGTACTACTAGGTTGTGTGATGAAGCGAAATCATGTTAAAATATGTCTTCAAACCTACTGCTAACGTTTAAAGAATGTTGTAAATTGAAGGTCAAAACATTAACTAATTTTTGGACCGCAAAAGCAAGGAGAATCAAATTTAGAATTGGATCAATTTCTGTTACCTATTCTTTTCCCACTGTCCAACTTGCTAGTTGTTTGTGGTGCTCACTTTGGTGACTGGTTGATCGTGGTGGAGCCGTGAAGGTGTGTTGCACTGGTTGGTCACTCATCTTCTCAGCCTCGCCATCCCATCGGTGGACACCTGGACGCTAGAACTTGGAACGAGTAGCAGATCACGAAGAGGAATTGAATCGTCACCATCTCGCTGCACATGACACACGAGTATATAGAGTAGATCAGAGACGCTATTCACCTTCCGCCTGGGCCCTGCCCTAGGCTTCACGCTGATGTAGCCCAATAGGCCCAATAGGCAACAGCGATACCTCTTCGGTGTTTTACTCGACCATGTGACGCTCGTCTTCCTTGTAGGGGTAGAGTTCTATACTCACGATAAAATAGAGAAGCAACTACGAATGATGGTCATGGCTGCCAGGTCCGGGAGATGGGGAAGGGGGAGGGGGGCTCGCCGACGGGGAGGTCTGGTGTTGGTATTTCTTAACACAATGCGAAAGAGTCCGCAAGCGCATGGAATTACCGTCGTAGGACTTCACCCGGAAGTATTCAGGGTATCGTATTTCCACAGGGAACAGAGGTATTTTTCTAACTAACTCGTCCAAGGACCACACAAGGGTAGAGTTGGAAAGGGGTAGTGAGGTTCTTCTACGATTTAGGTTCTCTACACGAAGATAATCTTGCTTACTACACTCTTATTTCGGGCACCGGATTGCACCTAGTCTGCTAGGTGATACCGGCCTATAACTCTACGCCATACCCGAATGTGGGGAAATATAAGGGATGCTAGGGCTGTCACCACCTAACACCTACCCCTCATCCGTGGAATGTGAGGTAAATGAGGGTAACCTATAACTTAGACACCACGTCTACGTTATCAATTACTATTCTAGCGTTGGCCAGGAATATTCATCTTTATTAGGAGTCCTCTACTAGAACATTCGCTACTAAGTCAAGTAACGAACAACGAACCCACAAGAATGTAATGCACAAGATAACATGAATAGAGACTCACCACCATAGTCGAACGTGGACCTTATACTCTAAGTAGTATGTGGCCGTAGAGGTACACGTTGAGAGGGAGCCGACACGCCCGGCACTCCATCTCCTCAACTCGGTCACCCTGAGTCCAAGACGGGAGATGGCAAACACGTCTGAACCTCCTCCCTACTTTTCCTCACTCACTCCCTATACTACAACAAGCTAGGCTAGCTAGGGCCTAGGCCTAGGGCCTAGGCCCCTATGAAGTGGAGCTTTTGTGTGTGCTCTTGCCCCTTGGTTGGTTGATGGAATGAGGAGAGGGAGATGAAACAACCCGCGTTTTCCTCGAAGGGAAAACTCACAGATTTCATACAACAATGTGATGGCCGCGAAGGACTCATCACCATCATCGACAATCAGTGGTTCAAAGTGCGCATACAGTGGAATTTTAAATGTAGAGAGTACAATAGCAGGGTTTAAGTAATTTATTACATCGCCTGAAGGGCAGAAATCACACACTCACATGTAGTCCGGAACAGCAAAAGAAAGGTAGCGGTGGGTCGCCGCGTCTTCTCCTTGCGCATAGTGCGAGACTCCTACTCCTCCTGATCCTCCTCCTCAGATTCCCACCCGAGGTCCTCCCCTGAACCACAACGTATCAGTACGATTTGTACTGGCCACTTTTCCCACCCATTATATGAGGCTTTGCTATGTGGAAAGTGGATGCAAGGATAAGCAAAAAGACCTACTTGAGGCTCTAGTTTTCCTATGCATTAACATAAATAAATTAGTATATGTCAAGTTTTAACCCGTTTATTACCACACACTTCCCCATCCATCCATCCATATCCATCTATCACCACACAACTCACCACACTCACTCTCTCTAGTCGACGAGGAAGACTCCCACTCCTCCTCGCCTCAACGGCCTAAGCCGGAATCCAACACACCCAGGGGGAGAGAAGAGAAATGGACTCCACTCACTAATCATGAGGGGGTGGAAGCATAGGATGTCCGTAACCGTCGACACGGCTATACGTATAGATCGATCGACTCTGCAGAGTGTGTACACCTGGAACCACAAGATCACCATCATCGGCGATGCGCCTCGCCTAGGCTGATACCGAGCCGCCGCCTAACAGGCCTAATGCCATTCTACCACTCAGCCAGGGGCACCCCGGAGTCCACCAAGACGCCGAGAGGCGCGGAGACATGGTGCTGGATCCCAGGAAGGCACCACGCTGTCTCAGGAGGGTGTGGGTCTCGACACCCGTACCTCCCTACACTATCACCTAGCAACCTAGTAGTAATGGCATGGGGCCAGCTAGCCGTCAAGTCGTTTCCCGCCCATCAGGAACGAGTAGCGTGCACGAAAGGTCCTATGAACCGGTTCTCATGACATACCAGTCCTTAGGAGTGACTAGACAGGACATCTTCACATGGGGCTCGACGCCCCGTGCCTCGACGGCACCTCCCGTCCCGAGGATTCGTACCACAAAGGCTCTCCTCCCCGGAACCTTCTCACAACACATATACCCGCCACAGGTACTCTCACATGGGGAGTGCCTAGATCACACTCCCCCGGCAAGGCTCATCCTCACGACTTGCCATAGATCCTGCCCAGTCGACACAACCCCACCACACACCCAAGACTCACGCCAAGGTCACTCCAGATATCCCGGTTCCCCACATCGACGGCACCACGTGCCTTAGCCACTCACAAGCATGAATCACCAGCAACAGTAATAGTAGTAAGTGAGTAGCAACAGTGTATACATGATAAGCGCGAGTCTAATCCTAGCAGCGGGTGTGCAGGGGATTGGTTACAACAAGGTAGAGGCTTAAACAATCAACCTACCATACACCCTATCAAAAGTAGCAAGCAGCAAGTAGTAAAGCACTAGCATTCTAGTATTTGTATGCCTAATAGGTGCTAAGAGGTTGGGTGGGACGTGGCACCTGTGGTCGGATCGTCTCCCAGGTCCTCGGTGTACTCGTAGTCGTCTCCCTCCTCAGTCGGCGGCTCCTCCGTCTCTAAAAAGCGTGACATAATACCACGTTTAGCAGCTCCTATAGAGATACACAAAGAAGCAACTGAAATCCAAAAGAACCAAAAGCACTCATGGATGAGCCTATGACCTAGAGTTCATTTTTAGAAAAATTTGGACACTGGTTTCATATTTTTTGGAGTTAAAACGGATTTGTTATGAATTTCCAAAGAATAAATTAGTTTCTGAAAAAGAAAAGGAAGGTTCATTTTATTTATTTCAAAGGAGGTGACACGTGGCAGCTCTTGGTTGGCCAACTGGGTCTATGACAGGTGGGGTCAGGTCAGCGGTCAACGTTGACGGTCAACGGTCAATGACGACCGGGCCTGGACCGGGCCTAAGCGGGCTGGATTAGGGCCGGGTTGGGCTGGCCCGGCCCGGACATGTGTCGGGCAGAGGGGTGAGCCACGTGGCGGCCTTGGGCTTCCACTGGGCCGAGGTCTACACGGGACGGTTCACCGTGGTCCAGCGGCGGTGCACCGTGAACCGTAGGCCGGTTCATGGTGGACCATGCGCAGCTCTTTTCCCCTTCTCTTCGGCTCACCGTGGTCCGAGCCGACGGACTCGCGGGCTCTTCTCCTCCATTTCCCACCTTCTCCGTGTCTCGCCGAGCAAAGCCGCCGGCGGTGAGCTCACTCGCGCGGCCGTCCTGGGCTGGCTTCCGAGGCATCGGCTGGGTCTGGTGGCTCCTTGGGATGGCGACGAGGGACGGTGAGGGCTAAAGGCGGGGCATTGACTCCTGGAGCGACCGGCAGAGGCGGTGTGGCGGCTTGCCGGAGTCCGGCGACAGCGGTGTCGCCGTGTACTCACGCGGTGTGCGTGCAGGGTAACGCTAGGGGTTCTAGGGTGCTCGGAGATCTCGACAATCGTCCAAAGACGACGGTGAGGGCTCCATGACGGCTGGCCGCGACGGCGGTGCCGGCGGGCCTGCGGGGCGGACGGCGATGAGGCCGCGTCGGGTGCAATTAGGGCAAGGCACCCCCTTCTCCCGCAATTGAGTCGGGCGTGACTCCCCTGAAGGCGGCGCCGACGACCATAAGGCGTGGCGGAGTCGCTTCGCGTGCGGGCTCGTAGCGAAACTCCGGCGAACGGCTACGGCGACGGCGAACGCAAGGCGGGGTCCTCTCGGCTCGGGCGGGCGATTACGCGCGTGTGACGACGAGGCGAAGCTCATCGTCCCAACAGCGGCAGGCGAGGCGGGTTGCGCGCGGGGGAACGGCCTCGCCGCGATCGCGTTCTGTCCGCGGCGAAGCGCGCTCTGGTGTGCCGCCGCCGGCCGCCACCGAGCCGCGGCGGTCGGTGAGGCCGGCGAGGCGCGCGCGTGCGTGGGCGTGTGTTGTGGCTGCAGGAAGGCGTCACCTTTGCCTGCCCCGGTGGGGATCCCACGATGGCGGACATGGCGGTGAGTAGCGCGCGCTGTGCGCACCGGCGCAGCGCCCTCGAGTCGTGGTAGCTCGATGGGGCTCTTGGAAGCATGCGGCGCGGGCGCACGTGCGCGTGCGTGCGAGTGGTGGTCCAAGGTGTGGCCTTGAGCCTCCCAGGTGGGCTCGCAGCGGCGCCTCAGTGACAAGCAAAACGGTGGGGTTAGGGGCATGGCAGGGCTCACCATCGGGCTTGGGGTGGCTAGGATGGCGGTGCAGTGGCGATTCGGGGCCGTGGAGATGGGTAGCAGAGCCGTGCCGAAACCGCCGCGGTGCCGACGGCGATTGCGGCGTCGTCCTCGTCTCTGGTGGCTCCGAGCCGCGTCGCGGCTTCCCTACGGGCGTTCCCTTCTTCTTCATGGCCCTCCCCTCGGTGCGGTGCGCGGTGTGAGGTGCCACCAGTGGCGGCGGGGTGGATGGAAGGGGGCAGGGGGGCACCCGAGGGGGTTTTATAGGGGGGCGGTTTCCATGGCGGCGGTGAACGGCGAGGAGGCATTGTGGGGGGTACGTGGCCATCCGAGGACATGGTGCTAGGTTTAGGGTTTGGGGTGGTGCGCGGCACCCTAGCGTTTCCAATTTGGAGCGGCGAGCGGTCAAAAAGGGCGCGGCGGCCGCCGGGCCATGGCGTCAAGACGGCGGGGCCACAAGGCCTCATCACGGTTCGTCACGGAGTGGGGGCGTAAGCGGGCGACGGGGGGCGAACGTGGCGTCCATCCGTGGCTCTGCGCGCCAACGGACCGGACGCGAGCGGCTAGGGGAAGCGGCGGCGGGCGCCCTCTACTTTTTGCAAAAAGCAGAGCAGCGGGGCTTGAGGAAGGGATGACAGTGGGGCCGCTGGGTCCGCCTGCCATCGACCCCCCGTGAGAGGGAAGGAGGGCGCAGGCGGCTGGTGGTCGCGGGCCACGCTGGCTGTTGGGCCACGCGCGAAAGGGAGAAGGGGCGGGGTGAGCCGATGGGCCGGGCAAGGCCGGGTGGAAAGGAGAAGGGGCGCGGCAGTCGGGCCGATGGGCCGTGGCCGGGTCGTTGGCCGGCTATCCCACTCCTCTCTTCCATTTCTCCTTTTCTATACTCTTTTCTATTTCCTTTTTCTTCCCTTTCTAGTTGATGCAAAAGCATTACAAGGTGCATACCAGTATATGCTTGCTGGTGGGGTCCACCTAGGGTAGTCTAGGTCCTAAGCAAGGTATGGTAACCACATGTCATCCTTGATTGGTTCCTCTTAGTAGTTTTATTAAGCATCACATAAACTCGGAAAGAAGCAAATCACATGTAAGTAAAGAAAAGAAAAATGCATATGCCACTAATTGAACACATAGGGGCTAATGCAGCTTACTAGGAATGGTTTCCTACATGTCACTCACCATACATAGGTTGGTTTTTTGAAAAAGTTTTTGAAAGCTGTGATTTTTGGGTGTAGGTTTCACAGGGTTGTTACAGGAGAGGCCTCCTTTTATAAGTGAGGTGGAGGGGTTTTTGCATTTTTCCACCAAACCGACCTTTCTAGATACAATGAATCTGAACCCCCTGCGCCACCGCCTTTAGAACGTCGATGGGAGGCAACCGACCAAAGCTGGGCCTGTTTGGGCTTGCTGGTGGTACGCTCGCACCAGGGTGCGGCTGTACCCAAATGGGCTCCAATCAGGCCCATCTTTGGTGAGCGCGTCGGCCTCGTCGTTAGCTTTTCAAAAAGTCCTGAATCACTGAAAATGGAGTCCGGATGCATCCTGGGCGTCCAATTTACCGGGGCTGCTCCTGCAGCCTGGACTGGATTCGAGATTTATTCAGACTTTCACTTCTTGGGCTCATGTTTAGTGTTTGTATCTATATTTGGGACCAAGGTATTCTGGTGACTAGGCCACTCATTCTTTGAGCCTTTTTATGTATTTTTTGTATCCCTTTTCATGTATTTCTGGCATGTCCTCCTGCAAGTAGTAAATAACCAAAACTTATGAAACCGATTAGTTATAAGTCCTAACTCTAAGTTTGGTGTTCACATGATCTTCATTTTATGTGAGTGATGGCGGTTATGTTTATGAGTTAAAGACCACCAACAAACTCCCCCACACTTGCCTCTTGCTCGTCCTCGAGCAAGGCTTAAAGGCAGAAGTAAACATCAGCATAAAATCCTAAGATATACAACTTATATGAAAATTACTCCATCACATTTTTTTACACAGGTGGGATATGTGGCACTAGCTTATATGTTTCCTTAGGTTGTTGAAAGTGGAATAATTTTCGAAACAAAGTTATCTTTTCAAATTCTTATCTTAGCAACTTAGAGTTTTGAAAGTTTTAACAATAAAGCATAGATCATTTTATACTCCTCAAAAGGCACTCTAAAATTACTCAAATGTGTATGATTCCTCACCAAGGCATAGCAAAGTCTTTGCCTTCTTTTTGTTCCTCCTACCTCTGAAAAGTTTATGTGGAGCTTTGGGTAGGGATTAACAAGATGGCATACTTGCATTGCATATATTGCAAGGTCAAAACAAAGATCCACAGAGAGAAGTGCCATACTCTTAGATCAAGATGTGCATGTATGTGGAAGATCATATGCTAAACACTATACTTCTTTTGTAGATATGACCTTTCTCTATTTTTTATTATTTTTGAGACATGGCTATCTTTCCCTTCTTTTTTATACATGAGTCTTCATATGCTCATCTTTTTATACTATGGACCTTCATGTGTTCATATATTTTTTTCTTTTCTTTGGGACCTTTATGTGTCCCTATTTTTTACATTTTTTTGCATAGCCTATTTCTCTTTTACTAAAATATAATTGTAGAGAAAGATCATTGCCTATTATAATATGGAGTATTTTCCTAATGAACATGTTTTTTGGGTCTACTCTCAGTGTAAGAGTAGAACATTTTTGGTGGGTCTATATCGAAGGTATGTTTTTGCGTACTCCTAGTATAGGAGCAGCACACATATGTGGCGTGTGGTAATCTTGATCTTAGGAGCATGATAAATCTCTCAACATGGGTCACAACGCTTGACCAAACTTAAATAATAAGCAAAGCATATGTAGCAGGCTAAAAACTTTGCAGGATGCATGTCATATTTAGCCTTGGTAGGAATTTCTTTACCAAACGAGGAGTATGTGATACTATGGTTCTATAGTATTTTTATCAAAATAAATTCTTCAAGTACTTTGAATAGAATTGGTAGGATTTTTAAGTCAGAACCATATCACACCCCTCAACAATTTAGTTAACATGATTTTTCTATCAAATATTTTCCCACGAGCATAAGTGCATGTATATGGAACAAACTTCATGCAAGCTTCTATCTCAGAAATATTATGATAATGTCACTTCTTGAGAATGTAAAAAGAAGTGTGGTTTTTTTTCAAGTTGCATAGAGGCAAAATTTGGTTCCTTGAGTTTAATTGTAGTGATCAAGAATTCAGGATTATGTTTGTTTAAATTCAAGATTGTAGAGAGATGAGGGAGTGTTGCACAAGCCATCGTTGAAGAGGAAGGAGAAATAGTGGTGGAGCTAGAAAAAAAATTTAGGTGGGGTGCATCGCAGACACAACTTTTTAATGACATAGCAAAGAAGCACATCAATAGCTAATCTATGGCAAACTTAAATATTAATTAATGATTTTACCTCTGATTTGAAGATACTAGTCCTTGAATTCAAAAAAGACTAACCAAACAAAAAAAATTGTCCAAATTAAATACCAAAATCCAATGTTTGAAGAGCTAAGAAACTTGTAAATTTGAAGAATAAATCAGTTAGTGCCTTAACGTGTAATACATGAATTATAATGTAATATAATATAGTTATGAAGACATACCACTACACACTAGCCTACTATTATTAAAGAACTAATCATGTCTAGGTCTTCTTGGTGGTCTAGGCAAGTCAATACGCCGAGTTTTGATATGAGGCCGGCCGGCCGGTAGCCGGGCCGCAGCAAGCGGCGCTTGGCGTGGCCTTGGGGGCTGGCTAGGCTGGTGCGCCGCGGCGGAGCTCGGACTGCTGATCGGCGGCCACCGGCGGAATGGGAACTCACGAGCGTGAGTACGCCGTACGCGACGGACAATGCTGCTGCTGCATCGCTGCTACTCGATTGGGGATTTGGGGTTGGGGGCCTTGGGAGCTTGGGGCACTTCCACATGGGCTGCAGCTGAGCTTTTGGGCCTTTTTTCGTCGCTCATGAGGCATTGCTCATTTTCTCTTTTGTGCTGGTCGCGCTCGCTATGACGGGCGCCGCATGCTGTGCTACTTCGCTCGCCAGAAGCCAGTAAGAAAGAGGGGGTCCTAGTGGTGCTAGTCCAGCAGTAGCTAGGCCAGACGGCCCACCCTGCCGCATGGGTAGCTCCGCCTATGAGGAGAAACATTAGATAAATTCGTCCTTTTTGTTTTCCTGTGGGCTGGATCATTTGAAGTCTGTGCAACTTGTTGGTGGGAGAATCTTGAATGTGTGTGTTAAGCTCGAGAGATCTCCGCACTTATTTTTGTACTTGCTTTATTAGACAAAGAAACATAAATAAAAACACGAAACGGCTCTACCAGCTTAAACACTGGGGAGCCTAAACAAAATTATTATTTTATTACTATTATTATTACCATATTTATTTTTATTTTTTATATTTATATTTTTATTTTGTTCACCTAAGTTATTACTCAACAAGGCTAAGATAAAATATGCAACAAAATTACTAGCCTTTGTTTATCTTCATCAAAGATTACTTCCATTGTATATGAAAATAACTCAAAGTTCATTAACTAAGATTCAACACCATGTCAAATTTTGATTAAAAAGATCATTTTAACATAAGCACCATGCTTAATTTAAAATGCCTATAGGTGTATCACATGTGCACATGTAAAAACATCCAAACTAGAGCATATGTCATAAACGACAGAAGCATGAACTTGTATTCGCTTAAAGATAAATATGACTAAAGAAGTTGGTGATCATTCATTACCTTTGTATACCTAAGTATACTTACCGGCAGTATATGTAGATGAAGCTTTGATCCTGCTGCACGGTGGCTCGATTGCACATGGTTCTACTCAGTTGATCAATAAGGCTTAGGGTACACACACAAGTAGTGTGTATAGGCCATGGGCCTTAGTGACAAACAGCAAAGGGGAGCACCCTTTTTTTCTACTTCTCTTTTTTTGGATACCTTTTTTAATTCTCTCTCTCTCTTTTAATCTTCTCTCTTTTTTTCTATAGCCTTCTTTTTTTCTTTTTTGGCAAGATAGAGCTAGCACTTCTTAATCGAGACGGTCTTCGATGTGTATGGAGCTTGTAGTGAGAATCTCACCATTCTCCCTCACACTTGGACTTTTGTGAAAAAAGTCAAGTGTGTCATGTGTTTCTCCACCCAAGGCTGTCAAAATATGCACTTAGTGCA
Source organism: Chrysopogon serrulatus (assembly GCA_015844335.1). Lineage (NCBI taxonomy): Eukaryota > Viridiplantae > Streptophyta > Magnoliopsida > Poales > Poaceae > Chrysopogon > Chrysopogon serrulatus. The sequence continues at coordinate 160,929 of JADLZL010003073.1, forward strand.
GCTCAATGTTATCCAGCATCTCATGTACCCTTGTTCTTAGTCTTAACCTAAAATGGTTAGCAACCAAGAATACCCAAAGGTGCATGCTATCTTGACAACATGTTCTTGCTCTCTCTTTTGTTATTATTGTTGAGAAGAGAAGTTGTGTTATAATTATTATTTTTTATGACTTTTAACATAATGAGCAAGGCATAAAGGTGGAACAAGATAGATACAACTGAGACAAAATTAAAGTATGAAGCATGACATGAGATTTTTTTTTTAGAGATGTTTTACCCCCACACTTGAACTTTGCAAAAATGCAAAAATCAATTTTGGATGGTAACATCCTCCATTGAAAGTACTTCATAAATTGAATGTTGTTTGGGTGAATTTACCTTGTGTTTACAATCCTTCGTTCTTTTTTGCTCAAACCTGAAAGGTTAGTGACAAAAATACCCAAAGAAATACATATGTCCGTAAGCTCATTATCATAAAGTCAAGCTTATTTTTTATTATTATTTTAATTAATATTAATATAATTATTTTTATTATTTTTTAAAAAATATATAAAAAAAGAAAAAAAATTTCATGATAATCCGGGGTAACTACCGGGCGGTGCTTTCTTTGTGGTCATAAGCTTGACCATGGAAACTTCATCTTGCAACTCTCAATGGTGGTATAGTTCCCAACTTCACCACCAAGTGTTTAGCATCATCATTCTAGCAGCAAGGTTAGTACCACAATGTATGTATGAGATTTGCAGCATCCACAACCATTCTCTTAAAAAGTTTGGAAACGAAGATCAAAAGATGGTTGGGATGCTCGTAAGAGCATGTGGCACTAAGATTGATGTTCATGGCATGAAAGTTTTGTTTTTCAAAAGATAAGTCATTTTTGAACATCATTGAATCTTGATGACTATCAAGAATAACGCTTGGATGGCCAGAGGGACATGGCTTGGGTTCGGGTGAGGGTGATGGTAGATGTTCAGTTTCACAAGGATGAGATAAAAGGTTAGGTGAAACGAACGCGGATATGCATTTCGCCTCCTCGAACAAGTTATAGTTGGGATCATGCTCTGCCATCAAGATTTCTAGGCACGGGATACGAGTGGCAGTAGCAATTTGTCCCAACATTTCACTAAGGCTCCCTAAGATGGTTTTTCTTAAAGAAAGTGTTTTCAAAGGGCAGCCTATAAAAAGTTCAAATTCAAGGTTGGCATAGATGTAGAAATCTAAGTGGACCTCAGTCTCGTCTATCATGATTGGCACAGCCTTAGCAATCCCACAACACTTGAAAATGAGTCCAGGCAGACTTTTGAAGAGTTTGTCGATTGCCGTGAGATTGTGCATGGCTTCTACGATAGTTTCCCTTAATGAGCAGGGCACGGTTGTAGAAGGTGAAAGAATCCGAATTGCTTCGGAAGAATGTTTCACTTCCATTAACCATTCCTTTGAAGGTGTTGTTTTGGGGGAACTTTCATAGGAGGCATAAGGTTTTCGTGCCCAAAAAAGCATCGAGGTATTGCCATAATCCTCGAATTGGATGGGGAACTCCGAAGGATGAATTACTCCTTTCTTCGGTGCTCTCAGTTCGGGTGAGGGCTCTAAGGATGTAGTGGGTTTGGCTTTGGCTAAAGAGGGCTCCTCAAAGCATGACATGCCCTTATCACGGAGGGATCTGGTTTCCATGACAGAAGAAGTGTGTACGTCTAGGAAATTGTTAAGGAACTTTACTTGTTCCGTCATAGTCCTATGTGTAAAACGACCTCCAATGGTCACGTCAAGGCATAGGTTAGCATCCATGTCAATACCCTAATCAAAAGAGATGCAACAAAATGCCATTGGGTAAAGACAAGTCTAGGCTAGCATGAATTAATGTTAAAATCCTAGCCCAGGCTATACCTAAGGATTCCTTCTCATACTGCTCAAAGTCGAGGATTGCCCTTGGTAGAGAGACGATATGAGACATAGGGAAGAATGCAAGACAAAATTGTCTCTAAGTTCTTTCTAATCCCCATTCGTACATCCTACGGCATGAGTGTACCATTGCTTTGCTTCCCCTAAAAGAGAGAAGGGAACAATTTCCACTTTAGAGTTTCTTGTGTCATGCCTAAGATAATTAGGCACGAACACATTTCCTTGAAATCTCACGGGTGTTTGCATGGGTTTTTATTCTCACGCCCTAAGAATGGTTGTGCCCGAACCATTGCTATCAAGCGAGGGTAAAATTCATAGCTAGACGAGAGTTTTGGTTTTGGACAAATGGTGGCTCAGAAAACTCCCCCCTCATAGCAGAATGTTTTTGAATTTTAGTGGAATTCATGATGGAAAGGGATAAGGGTGGTAAAGTTTTTTTTGGATACATAAAAGGAAAAAGATAAAAGATATAGATACGAGGACGAACTAGGTTCAAAGGAAATACAACAACCGTTCCCCAGCTTCAGTGCTAGAAATGTTTGTTGGTATTTCTTAACGCAATGCGAAAGAGTCCACAAGCGCACGGAATTACCGTCGTAGCACTTCACCCAGAAGTATTCAGGGTATCGTATTTCCACAGGAACGGAGGTATTTCTTCTAACTAACTGGTCCAAGGACCACACAGGGGTAGAGTTGGAAAGGGGTAGTGAGGTTCTTCTATGATTTAGGTTCTCTACACGTCTTGCTTACTATACTCTTGCTTCGGGCACTGGATCGCACCTAGTCTGCTAGGTGATGCTGGCCTATAACTCTAGGCCACACCCAAACATGGGGGAATACAAGGGATGCTAGGGCTGTCACCACCTAACACCTACCCCTCACCCGTAGAGTGTGAGGCAAATGAGGATAACCTATAACTTAGACACCACATCTACATTATCGATTACTATTCTAGCATTGGCCAGGAACATCCATATTTATCAAGTAACGAACAACGAATCCATAAGAATGTAATGCACAAGATAACACAAATAGAGACTCACCACCGTAGTCGAACACGGACTTTATACTCCAAGTAGTACGTGGCCGTAGAGGTACACGTTGAAAAGGAGCCGATATGTCCGGCACTTCGTCTCCCCAACCCGGTCACCCCGAGTCCAAGACGAGAGATGGATAGACACGCTCGAACCTCCTCTCTACTTTCCCTCACTTACTCCCTATACTACAACTAGCTAGGCTAGCTAGGGCCCAGGCCCCTATGAAATGGAGCTCTTGTGTGGGCTCTTGCCCTTTGGTTGATTGATGGAATGAGGAGAGGGGGAGGCCTCCTTTTATAAGTGAGGTGGAGGGGGTTCTTTGCATTTTTCCAACAAACCAACCTTTCCAGATACAATGAACCTGAACCCCCTGCGCCACCGCCTTTGGAACGTAGGTGGGAGGCAACTAACCAAAGCTGGGCTTGTTTAGGCTCGCTGGTGGTGCGCCCACACACAAATGGGCTCCAATCATGCCTATCTTTGGTGAGCGCGTCGGCCTCATCGTTAGCTTTCTGAAAAGTTCTAGATCACTGAAAATGGAGACCGGATGCATCCTGGACGTCCAATTCACCGGGGGCTGCTTCTGCAGCCTGGACTAGATTCGAGATTTATTCGGGCTTTCACTTCTTGGGCTCATGTTTGGTGTTTGTATCTATGTTGGGGACCAAGGTATTTTGGTGACTGGGCCACTCATTCTTTGAGCCTTTTTATGTATATTTTGTAGCCCTTTTCATGTATTTCCGGTATGTCCTCTTACAAGTGGTAAATCACCAAAACTTATAGAACTGATTAGTTATAAGCCCTAACTCTAAGTTTGGTGTTCACATGATCTTCATTTTATGTGATTGTTGGCGGTTATGTTTATGAGTTAAGGACCGCCAACATCTGGCGGCCACCAGATCTCGCCATATTGGTAGATCCGCCCCTGATTTAATCCAACCTTTTCGAATGGTGTTAAAAGTAGGGGCTAACAGAAGCTTCATCTAAAAATAATAAGGATAAAATCACAAAGTTAAAACAGAAAGGGCAAAATCACCATTGGACTATAGAATAGGGGTAGAAACACTAAATCCCCTAAACATTTTAGCATCAAAATGACTTCAAATAAAAAGTTATGAACTAGAAAGCAGGGGCGGATCTAAGGGGGTTCATTGGGGTTTGCCGACTTCGACGATATTTGTAAGTTCTATAGTAAATTACTACCCAAGCTGAAGAAAAATTATATAACATATTGAAGTTGACCCTGATGACCTGTCGGTGTTTGACCACCGATAGCCTGCCACGGGGTTCCCATAGCGATTGATTCGGACCTCGGCGAAGCGACTAGAACTTCGGCGGTTTCACGCAAGAGACACACGGTTTATCCTGGTTCGAGCCCCCTCGTCGTCGAGTAAAAGCTCTACTCCGATCGGCCTTGGCCTTTTTGCGTTGGATTGATGTATGATTGTGCGTTGTTCGTGCATTTACAAAAGAGAGTGCTCGGCTCCTTTTTATAAGAGGAAAAGAGCGAGCTATGGTTTCTAATCCTAGTCGGATCCATAGGAAGTGTTCTGTTCGATTCTGAGAGGTTACTTTCTATTCGTCTAACTAGGATGGTCCGTATTCTACTCGAGATCCGTCCTTCTTGCTCTTGTCCTAACGGAAGCCGTCTTTGGTGAGTAGCCGTCACGCCCCCGTATCGACAAGCCCCCGAGCATTTCGAAGTAGAACTCGGGGGCGCCTTGCTTCGGAGTGATGCTTCAAGTGGTCTAGCTGAAGAATTGTTCCTTTTGTGCGCCGTAGGCGCACTCATTGAGTGTAGCCCCTGAGCCTCTTGTTACTTATTTATAAGTAGCTGGAGGATCTTGAGAAAAAAGAAAAAGTTGAGGGTGTACGCCCTGTAGCCCCCGAGCCTTCGTCTGAGTTGTTTTTTGTCAGAAAAGAAGTCGGGCGATGGCTTTCAGCCTGTTTGGTGTTGTAAGTGTGTTTCCCTAAGCGTAACTTTCGAGGTCTTCTCGAGTACTTTGTAAAAAATGAGGCGAAGGCTCGTGACTTGCTCGAGCTTTTCCTGAGTTCTTTTTCTTGAAAGTAGTCGGATGATGGTTTTTGGTCGACGTGCGCCCTTAGGCGCATTCATTGAGTGTAGCCCCCGGGCCTCTTGCTTTTTGGAACAAAGAGCTGGAGGGTCCAGAGTAGCATGATGGCTTTGAAATTGTAGCCCCCAAGCTTGAATTCTTTCCCTCAAAAGTAGTCGGGTGGTGGCTTTTTGATTGTCGTGCGCCTATTGGTGCACTCAATGAGTGTAGCCCCCGAGCCTCTTGCTTTTTGGAACAAAGAGCTGGAGGGTCTAGAGTAGCATGATGGCTTTGAAATTGTAGCCCCCGAGCCCTTGTCCGGGTTCTTCTGTTGTAGAATTTGGACAACGGCTCGTGACTTTGCTTTTTACTGTTCTTTATGTCTACTTTTATGGTTGGGCTTTGGCAGCTGGTGGTATAAAGGCTTTTTACTGTGCTGGGATATGCCTGGAATATACTCTTCTGTTGCTCTCTTTACTGCCTTCTTTTATTGTCCTTGTCAATGCTTCTCTGAATTGGTGAACTTGGTCTATGTATACCGATCTTGGCCTATAAATTGCACTTCCCTTTTGGTTGTTTTCAGAGTCTTGTAGTATGCTTCTTCCTGTTCTTGTGACAATAATAGTTTGTGAGGTTGAACAGCCCCCGGGCTTCTTTCTTGTTCTTCCAGTATGGTCTATTTAGTGGGTAGAAGAATTCTTGAGATAGGGATTAGAGGCCAGACTAATCCCGGAGTAGCATTGTAATTGGAGGCTCGTTACGGTAGGTAGAAGAAGTCTTGAGATGTGCCTTATCTTTGTGTCATTTTGCACTCTTAGTTCTTCTTTTCCACTCTGCGGACATATGCTCTGCATGGGGAAGGTTGCCGAGTCGCCACGTCTTCTAGTTTGTGCGGTGCAGATCGACCACCGGCCGGCGCATAGCTGGAGCTCTCTTGTTCACATGGGGTTCGATCCGACTTGTTTTTGGAGAGGCCCGATGTGATGCTTGATCGATCGGTGCTCCTTTTGGCAATCTTGAATGCACTTTGTGTTGGTGTATCAAGGTTGCTTTGGGATGCTTTCGGCTCATTCTCGCCTTAGAGGTGGTGCAGGTGCATAACGAGGGCGGTTTTAGATTCTGCGTAATTGTTTTCTATGGCAGAATTCCACTAGGTTCCTTGTAGTTATTGCTTTGGATTTCTTCTGAATTCGATGGGTCTTGAAAGACTTGTAACCTTGTATCCTGTAATATTGAAGAATGTTTGATCCTGCAATGATCCGAGTTGTTTTGTCCTGTGTTTATGGTTGTCCGCCTTCGAGCCGACTTGCTTTTGATTGATATGAAGGCGTATATCTTTTAGTAGACTTGTTTTGGCTCAGAAGTTGGCTGGCTTCCTTCGACTGGAGTTGTTGGTGGCCGGCTTGTTATGATAATATTGGCAAAGCTATCTTTCTTTGTAACGGCATAGTATTTTACCGTTGGTGGGTAACGGGATACGGACCGTTATCCCATGATTTAAGGGTTTCTTGGGCCTTTTTCACATTATCGCGCCTTGTATCCGTTGGCATTTTTACTGTTACCCCTTAAGTGGGCATTTTAAGTCCGCTCTATAAATTAGCTGCGGTTACTGTTCTTCTTGTTCACCTTGCCTTTGCTTCCTGAAACCCTAGCGCCGTAAAAAAAAAATCCCCAAATCTTTGCTCTTGCATTGCCGCCACGCATCCTCCTCTTAGTTTGGGTGCTTGATTCGTTGCATGGGAAGGAAGAAGGTGGCCTCCAAGAAGTCGGTAGTTGAGAAGTCTGTTCTTGAGGAGGAGGTCGACGAGCGGCTGAATCCCGAGTTTCTTTGCTATGAAGGCCATCGCAAAGAACTTCCCCGCCCGACTACCCGGGGAGAAGCATCTGGTTGAGCTGCGCAGGACTTGGGTATGATCCAGCCCAAGGAGTTCTCTGGTTGGGTTGCGCCTGGTGAGCATCGTGTCCCCGTTCCCCCGCCGGGGAGATTGTGCTTTTTGTTCTTTTTTTATTCGTGCCGGGCTTTGTTTGCCGGCTTGTTCCTTCCTCCACCGTTTTCTTCGCTTCTTTTCCATCTCTCTTCATGATCTTACCCCGAATGGGGTTCTTCATCTTTCTGTTTTTTATCCATTTTTGTGAGACTTTCCTTGGCATTCCTCCCTCCCTCAATCATTCCGTTTTTCTTTTCCGTCTCAAGCCGCAGCCCGCAATGATTCCCTCCACACCCTTGGTGGATGTGGGATCAATTCCGGCAAGGGCGTAAGTCGAGCCACTTCTTTGAGTATGACCTTGTTGATTCCGTGAAGGATTGGCGGTCCAGTGGTTTTATCTTTGGTAATCTTGATGGAGGTGTTGGTGCTCCGGCACTCCAAACCTACTCGGGGGGTCCCGCTTTGTTCCTAATGATCGGTGGGAGAGAGAGCAGCTCACTTACGCCGAGTTGTCTCTTCTTGAACCTCTTTTCAATAGGGTTAGGTACTTGAAGCGAGAATGGCTTGTCGGTTTTGCTATTGTGGCAAGTTACCTCCGTCGCCGAGTACAACCTTTGAAGGCGTGTGAGAACTTTGGCTTTGAGTATTCGGGCGCCGAGGATCCTCTCGTATGGTGGCCCACGACCGAGTTGTCGGATGAAGAGATGCTTGTTCGTCTCGGAAGATTTTGAAAGGCGCGTCTGTGGTCCCAATGATTGGTTTCGAGTACTCTGGCGATAAACCCCCCCTATTTGTGAGTGTTTCTTCTTATTTATATCGTATTTCTGAGTTCTTTTTGACTGAGATTGACTAGTTTCTTGTCTTTTTGAAGCCTTTTGGCAGGGATTTTAACGTTGATGGGGAGATTGCTCCTCTTCCTGCTCCTCCGGCTGGTCTTGGCCATCAGGTAATTGAAGACCGAGTTGTTTTGCCTGGTATTTCTTTGATGGAGCCTTCTCTTCAGTATGTTCCTTATCAGCCGGTGGCCCTTCCTAGAGTTACTCGTGCCGGTGCTAAGAGACCTGCTGCGGGAGATTCTTCTTCTTGGCTCGAAAAGCAGGCGCGTTCTTCTCTTTCTCCTCAGCCATCAGGTAACCTTTTGATAGGTGAGAGGTTGTTTGGTTTTACTTTTGCTCGCTCTTTTTTTTGGAAGGTGGTCTTGATTCTTCTCTTTTGTAGGCAGTGTATCTGTTCTTCTTTTTGACGATGAGGCTGAGGATGTTGATGATTCTCCTCTTCTTCGTTGGTAAGTGTTGTCTTTTTGGCTTTGGTATACATACTTCTTTGTTGTTTTGTTCTGACTTGGCTTTTTGTAGCCCCCGTGCAACTTCTTCTCCTTCTCCGGTCTTGGGGCCCTTGCCGGGTCCTTCTCCTTCCACCGCCGGGTTGTTGGTGGGTTTGGATGTGGTTATGCCGCCTCCGCCTCCTCGTCCTCGACTTGCTATTCGTCGTGCTCCTAGGTAAGTGCTCCGGCTTTTGATTCTGAGAAGACCGTGAGTGTTGGAGCTATGGGTCAGGTGTGCGTGCTGATCCTCATCCAAAACTGTGGATTACGTCCCGGTGGTGGCTTCTTCTTACGGTCTTTGGGACTTCTTCTTTGCGGTTCTTGCAGGCAGCGGTGAGTCGGATCGCTTTTTGTAATAGAAGAGTTGCCTCTTGCCCAACCCCTAACTTCTCCTCATCCTAGGGTTGGGTGTTCTCCTCCTTTGTCTCCTTTTTATCCTCCTTGGAATTCTGTCCGTGATTTGAAGGCGATGCGGGGATGCGGAAGAAGACTTCAATCCGAGTTCTCGCCTTAAGAAGCTTGAGGCTGGATTCAAGTCTTTTACTGAACAATTCCAGGTACGATGACTTGTTTGCTTTATTTTCAGTTTTGTCTTTTTTTCTTATCCTTGTTTTTCTTTATGTGCAGGAGTATGTCAGTGATTCTGACCTCTTTTTTGGCTCGTCTGAATTCCAAAAGAAGTTGTTGGATGAGCTGGCTTCTCTGCGGTGGCGCTTGATGAGGGCGTCAAGGGACGTCGATCTTCGGAGACTGCCTTGAGAGCTCAGGTTGTTGCTGCTGTTGAATCTAAGAAGAAGGCTTCTCGGGATCTCCAAGGTACTTGTAAATGCTTTTTTGTTGCGTATAGTTTTGTCACTGCTTTTTTCTCTGACTTCTTTCTGCTTCCTTTTGCAGCTTTGAAGAAAAAGTACTCGGAAGAGACTGAAGCTTTGAAGCTTGAAGTAAAAACCTTCCGCAATGACTCGGAGAAGGTAAAGGCGGATGCTGAAGAAACTTTAGCCCGGGCTCGGCTGATTAGGCGTGGTGCTGATCGAGATCTTTTGCAGGCTAAGGCATCGATTGAAGACTTGTCCGTCCGTCTGAAGGCTTCAGAAGACAGGTGGTCAACCTTGCTGAGTTCTGTGCAAGGTCTTGCCACTATGCTGAGGAGGCCTGAAGATGTTGGTCTGACCTGGGTTCAGTTCCTTCCTCGACTGACCGAGCGGACCATCAATTTTGCCAAGGATGCAGTGTTGCTTGGCGTTCAGGGTGTCTTGGCTCGCATCCGAGTAGTTGATCCCAACTTTCCTCTTGATAGAGTGATGGATGGGACCCATACTCCTAAGGATGAACAAGCACTCGCGGAGTCTGAAGCTGCTGTTCTGCCCTTAGCTTAGGAGTTTACTGATCTTGTAGAGATTACGCCAGTGCGTGCTGATGATGGTGATGATCATCAGTAGTAAACTTTTGTTGTAATGAAACTTTGATGTCTTCCTAGATTTTGTATAAAATTTCTTGAATCTTGGCCAAATATCTTGTTGCTGTGTTGAAATGTTTGAATATTTTGTTATCTGTTGTACTCCTTTTGGCGTTGTGAATCCATCTAAGAATAGTTAATATTGTAGCCGTCTTTAATGATTAGTTCGGACCGTAGGCCCTCATCCGAGTTCTTTTTCTCTAGAAGTCGGGATAGGTCGAACTCTCTCTTGGCTCTCATCTAGTCCTGAAAAGGAGCTAGGATAGAGCGAGTGTTGACTTTATTTTAGCCGTACTCTCATCGGTGTTGTGAAAACAACTCGGAATAGTTGGGCTCAGGCTAGGCTGTAGCCATTTTGCACTTCAACATATAATTCGGACCGTAGGCCCTCATCCGAGTTCCTTTTATCTAGAAGTCAGGACAGGTCGAGCTTTCTCTTTGCTCTCATCTAGTCCTGAAAAGGAGTTAGGATAGGCCGAGTGTTTACTTCTTTAGCCGTACTCTCATCGGTGTTGTGAAAACAACCCGGGGGGTCGAGCGTTTTTTGCTCTCATCGGGGTTTGCCCGGGGGGTCGAGCGATTTTTGCTCTCATCGGGGTTTGCCCGGGTGGTCGAGTGCTTTTTTGGACCGTAGGTCCTTATTCGAGTTCCGTATTCTAGAAGTCGGGATCTGGTTCTGGAAAGAAGCTGGGATACTGTAATCTTTCTTATGAATCTTTGTTGAAGGAAGTAGTACATGTCTAGGCGTAAAATCGTCGTAATTGATAGATGTGCCATGAATTTTTTATTGGGGCTCCGTCTTCAGTCATCAGTTCGTAGGATCCTGGTCCTGTTACTTTTGTTACTATGAAGGGACCTTTCCATGGGCGAGTAGTTTGTGTCTTCCATCTGGTTTTTGTATTTTCCTGAGAACTAGATCGCCGGCTTGTAAGGTTCTTGGTTGAACGCTTTTGTCGTAATATCTTCTCGGTCCTTGCATGTATCTTTGCCGATTGTAGTGTTGCATTGACTCGACTTCTTCTAAAGCGTCGATTTCTAGTCTTCTCGGTTTCTTTCGCTTCTCCTTCGTTATATTGCTCATGCAGGGGGATGTCCATATTAGGTCTCTTTGGTAATAATACGGCCGATCCGTATACCAAGAAGAAAGGTGAGTAGCCGGTTGCTCGCTTATCTCGAAGTTCTTAGTCCCCGGACTACTTTGGGTAGTTCATCTATCCATTTTGCTCCGTAATCTTTGAGGTCTTCATATAGTCTTGGTTTCAATCTGGCCAAGATGAGGCCGTTTGCTCTTTCTACTTGACCGTTTGCTTGAGGGTGAGCTACTGATGCATAATCAATGCTGAATCCACGCAGTCTTGAGCCCAGCTTTTAAATTCATTGGCTGTGAAAGGTGATCCTAGATCTGTAATTATCCTGTTTGGCATCCCAAATCTGTGCATAATTTCTTGGATGAACTCTTGTGCTTTGGCTGAGCTGTATTTTACTAATGGCTTGTATTCTATCCACTTGGTGAACTTGTCGATGGCCACGAATATGTATTCGAACCCTCCTTTGGATTTTTTAAGTGGTCCGACTTGATCAAGCCCCCAAAGATGAGAACGGCCATGCTAGTGGGATGCATATTAGATTGTGAGTGGAACGTGTGCTTGTCTTGCAAACATTTGACAGTTTTTTACATATTTGACTAGTTCTTCGGCATCTTTTAATCTTTGTTGGCCAATAGAATCTGATCGAAAAGCTTTTCCAACTAGTGTTCTTGAAGATGCATGATTCCCGCAGCACCCTAAGTGCATTTCTAGTAATATTTCTTCCCCGTTGTTGGTACGCATTTCAATAATACGCTGATGATGCTGCTCTTTTGTAAAGATTACCTCCTACTAAGACGTAGTTTTTGCTTCTTCTAATTACCCGAGTTGCTTCTGCTTTATTTCCAGGTAACTTTTTTTCCTTGATGTAGTCTATAAATACTTGCATCCATGTTGAGTTGTCTGTGCTGATCATTAGAATTTGCTCTTGTTCTGTCTTCTTCTTCTCGTCTTCTTTATCGCCCCGACTTGATAGATGGTTTGTTTAATTCTTTTACAAAAACTCCAGCGGGTACTTTTTGCCCTATCTCGAGCCTAGTTTGGCTAACACATCACCTGCAACGTTTGAATCTCGTAATATGTGATGTATTTCTAGACCTTGAAAATTTTTCTCAAGCTTTCTGATTTCTGCGCAATAGGCATCTATGTTTTCCTTGGTGCAATCCCATTCTTTATTGACTTGGTTGATTACTACTGCTGAATCTCCGTAGACTAGTAATCTTTTGATTCCAAGTGATGTTGCAATTTGTAGGCCATGGATGAGTGCTTTCGTACTCTGCTTCATTGTTGGTAGCTTGCCATAAAATTTGTAGAACATATCTGAGTTGTTTTCCATCGGGTGCGATAAGTAGTACTCTGCTCCTGCCCCTCCTAGTTTTAGAGATCCATCGAAGTACATTTTCCAAAGGTCTAGGATGATGTTTGGAGTAGGTTGTTGTATTTCGGTCCATTCTGCAATGAAGTCGGACAATGCTTGAGATTTGATTGCCTTTCTTGGTGCAAATTCTATTTTGAGTGCTCGAGTTCAACCGCCCATTTTGAAATTCGCCCTGTTGAGTCTTGGTTTCTTAGGATGTCTCCGAGTGGAAAAATGCATTACGACGACTACTTTGTGATCTTCAAAATAATGCCCGAGCTTCCTTGAAGTTATGAGTATTGCGTAGAGTAGTTTTTGCACGTGAGGATATCTCACTTTTGATACTTTGTGAGTACATCACTTATGTAGTATCTTGGCCTTTGTACTTTGTAGATGTGTCCTTGTTTTTCTCTTTCGACCACAATAGCCGTGCTAACTACTGAAGTAGTTGCAGTAATATAGAGCATAAGGTCTTCGTCTTTCTTTGGTGGTACTAATACTGGAGATGTGCTGATGTATGTTTTTAGCTTGTCGAAGGCTTCTTGTGCTTCTTCGTTCCAGGTAAATTTGTCTGTTTTCTTTAGTAATTTGAAAAAAGGTAAGCCTTTTTCCCCCCAGTCTGGAGATGAATCTGTTGAGTGCTGCCATGCAACCTGTTAGTTTCACGTAGATCCTTGATATCTGCTGGTGGGCCCATATCGGTTATTGCCTTGATTTGTTTTGTGCTTGCTTCAATTCCTCTTTGGTGACCGAGAAATCCGAGTAGTTGCCCCACGATGATACGCCAAATACACATTTGTTGGGGTTAAGTTTCCACTTCCATCTTTTGAGATTGTTGAAAGTTTGTTGTAGATCTTCAATCAAAGAATCTGGGTTCTTTGTTTTGACGACTACGTCATCTACATATGCTTCCGCGTTCTTTCCAATTTGATCTCTCAAACAAGTCTGGATTGCTCTTTGGTATGCTGCTCCTACATTTTTGAGTCCAAAAGACATTGTTTTGTAACAATAGACGCCGAAAGGTGTAATGAAAGAAGTTTTGCTTTGGTCTTCTTTTTAGTGCAATCTGGTGATATCCCGAGTAGCAATCTAGAAAGGATAATAGAGCTGATCCTGCCGTTGAATCCACTATCGATCAATTCTTGGTAATCCGAAAGGGTCCTTTGGACAATGTTTATTAAGGTCCGTGTAGTCGACACACATACACCATTCATTCATGTGTTCTTTTTGTGTACCGTAACAGGATTTGCCAAACCGTCGGGTGTAAGATTTCTTTAATGAACCCCGCCGCTAGTAGTCGGGCTATTTCTTTTTTTATGCTTCCTTCTTGTCCGGTGAAAAACGTCGTAGTCTTTGTTTGATCGGTCTTGCTCCTTTGTTGACTTCAATTTTATACTCGACCAACTCCCCTTGGGACTCAGGGCATATCTACTGGTTTCCGGGCAAATATATCCTTGTTGTCCCGTAAGAAGTTGGTGGCGCGAGTTCCTATTTGATAGGCGGTGTGTGCGCCGACAGGCGATCTTTGATGGATCACCTGTTCCTAGATCAATCTTTTTGGTGCCCTCTCCTTCACCGTGTGGTGAGTGTACTTTGTTTTTTGGCTGGTATCTCTAGTTCTTCTATTTTTATTTTACGCTCACGCCGAGTTGATTTCACCTTGTACTTTTGAGGATATTTGTATTGCTTGTACATCGCATTCATAGGCTCTTTTTAGGTCTCCTCGAGAGAGAGTACTCCGTGTGGTCCTAGCATCTTGAGTAGTAGATATGGATAGTGTGGTATAGCCAAGAATTTTGCCAGTCTTTGGTCTTCCTAATATCGCATGATATGATGATTCAAAATCTGCAACTTCAAATTTGATGAGTTACGTCCGTAATTTGTGGGAGTTCCAAATGTTCTTTGGAAGTGTAATCGGCGTCCAAGAGGCATAGCTGGTCTCCAGGGTACTATCCCATAAAAAGGTACGCTTGTAGGTGTGATCATTTTTGAGAATTCTGTTTCCTATTTTCTTCGAGGTGTGTCTGCAAATATGATGTTGAGTCCTGCCCCCCATCGATGAGTACTTTGTTCTTGTTATGGCGGCAATTGTTGGTCCGAGTACTAATGGATATAGCCCCTGCGTTCCCAACACTTGTCCATTGGTCTTCCCGTGAGAACTGAATTGGATATTGTGACCAGTTTAAATATCTGGGTGTTGCTGGCTCTGCTGCCATAATTGTTCGCCAAGCAAGCTTGTCTTCTTGTTTGCTCCTAGAACCGGATACTCGAGAATATTACCGTCTTGTTGCTCTTGGATTTTGAAAACCGTTATCGGTTGTGTTGTCTTCTTCTTTTTTCTCTTTATTTTCTTCCTTGTCTTGTTTGTCCTTTCTCATATATTTTTCTTGAAAGATGCGACACTCTCCCATTGGGTGGATTCCTGTTGGATGATAGATGCATTTCATATTTTCGAGGTCTTCAAATCTTCTTGCCGGGTAGAATTTCTTTCTTTTCGGTGGATGCCACCATGTTGTCGAATATCTTTTTTTTTTGTGGAATTCTTGTCTGTTGTCTTGAATGTTCCATCTTCTTGAGTTGTCTTGATACCTTGAGTTATCCCGGTATCTCGAGTTGTCTTGATAACCCGAGTTGTTTTGGTTGTTCCATCTTGTGTTGTTTTGATCGTTCAAGTTGTTTTTTCTGCGTGTTGTTTCTCTTTTTCGAGTTGTTTACATTTGTCTAGAAATCTTTCTCTTGTCTTCTCTTCTCGCTGTAATCATCTTTTCAATCGTTTTTGAACTCCTCGTTTGTCCGAGGGTTTTCCTTGCAGAAATCGTGAAACATCCATCTTACTTTTAAGCCGTATGAAAATGCTTCTATTACTTCTCTCTCGGTGATGTCATGTACTTGTGCTCTGAGTTCTCCAAATCTTCTATAGAAGTCTCTCGAGGCTTTTCCGGATTTTGTTTTAAACCTTTTAACTCGGCTTGCGTTATTGGGTGGATTAGTATCCCTGCAAAATTCTCGCAAAATGCTTTTTGGAGGTCGCCCCATGCTTTGATAGATCCGGGTCATAACTTATCGAACCACTAGAGTGGTAATGTTTCCAGGGCCATTGGGAAAAATAATGCTTTTATATCGTCATCGCCTCCGGCTAGTTCTATAGATTGAGAATAAATCCTAAGCCATTGCATTGGCTCAGTCTTGCCATCATATTTTGAATGATTGGATGGTTTGAATTTGTGAGGTAGTTTGACTGTGAGTAGTCTTCCTGCGAAGCAAGGAAATCTGTCGGGTACTTTTTCTGGTCTGTAGTCGGAATCTGCCTGGCTGTCGTATCTTGAAATAATCCTGGGGGGACTTCTGGGTGGTGTCGGAGATCTTCCCCTGTTTTCCCCTGTTTTTTCTGTCCAATCGTGATGAGGTTGAGCTCTTCTCTCATAATTTAGAGTTGATAATCTTTCGAAAGCGGAAATCCTCCGAGTTCTTTGACTTGTCTGTTCAGATAGTATGTGTCGGGGAGGTACTCGGTCGTCTTGTATCCTTTGCGCGGTATCTCTGAGTAGACTTCTAAGCCTGGCTTGTTCTTCACTTGGTCGTTGTATGGCGTCAATTTCATTAATTAACTCTTGTATCTTGTTGATAGGATCAAGCCTTGTCCTTGCCGCAGTTCGTCTTTCCTCGGCTTCTTTCTCGGCTCTTTTTTGATTGTACTCGGCTAGCTCTTCTTCATATTTGCGCCATGCTTCTCTTCGTTCATGAACTCGGTTCCTTCTTCCTCCTCTTTTCTTGTTTCTTCTTTCTCTCGCCGCTTTCGGCTTGTCGGTCTTTCCTTCTCTTATGACGGAATTTCTTTGGAATATCGCCTTCCGATTCTTCAAGATCGTAGTCGGGTTGGATTTGGTGGTACTAGAGGTTGCCTTATCATGAAGACTTCTTCGTATGCGTATTGGGTGGATGGTCGAGTTCTTCTCCTTCTAGAGGTTTACCGTATTGAAAAGGAAGGAAGGTAGAGTACTTATCTTGTTTGAAGATATCCCATTGGTCGAGGTCGTAAGATTCCATTGCTTTTCGAAAGTGATATTCTCGATATATTCGTGCCGAGTTGTTGAAACCGTAGTGAAAAGAACTCGGCTTGTCTTGTATATTTGGGTTTTCGGCTTCCTCTGTGAGCTTGAGCCTTGAAAAATTTCTTGTATCTTCGGCTCGGGTTCTCGAAGTAGTCGACCATGAAGAATTCCTTGTTCGTGCGCCTTCGTAGACCCAGCTTCCGAAAACGAAGGTTGATCCGCCGAAAAAATCATCATATGTAGGTCTGTCGAGCCTTTGACGTTGATTTCGCCGAAAGCCCCTACCGGGGCGCGCCGGTGTCGGTGTTTGACCATCGATGGCCTGCCACGGGGTTCCCGTAGCGATTGATTCGGACCTCGGCGAACGACTAGAACTTCGGCGGTTTCACGCAAGAGACACATGGTTTATCTGGTTCGAGCCCCTCGTCGTCGAGTAAAAGCTCTACTCCGGTCGGTCTTGGCCTTTTTGCGTTGGATTGATGTATGATTGTGCGTTGTTAAATGCATTTACAAAAAGAGGATGCTCGGCTCCTTTTTATAAGAGGAAAAGAGCGAGCTATGGTTTCTAATCCTAGTCGGATCCATAGGAAGTGTTCTGTTCTAATTACGAGAGGTTACTTTCTATTCGTCTAACTAGGATGGTCCGTATTCTATTCAGATCCGTCCTTTTTGCTCTTGTCCCGACGGGAGCCGTCTGGCCGGTGAGTAGCCGTCTACGTCCTGTATCGACATGACCCCAATGAGATTTTCGTCTACATTCGCCGCTGCTAGAAAGTTCCATAAGTTTTTGATGTCTACAAATTTTGTTTTGATTAGTTCTTCATTTGAGATTACTTACTACCACTACACACTCAAGCATATGGACTCCTTTAGTATAACTCTATAAAAACCATGTAATGTATATTTCAACATCCAAACAATCTCAATATAAAAAACTTGAACTACAAAGTTGTAGATCTCGTCGAGTAGTACAACTTTAGTACAAAGTTTATCTTCATCGAACATCGTATGAGAGTTATGAAGTCTTTGTTGGTTTTTGGTTGGAACCGGCAGTGATAGCATCAGTGAACCAGCAGTGATGACCCACTATCATTATCAGTTCTTAGCTAAAACCAACACTAATATGAACCGACAGTGATGACCTGAATATCAGTGTCAATGGACCCTGTTACTATTGGTTTTGATGGGATATCACTGTCGGCTTTTTTAAACTGACAGTGAATGTCAAATCTGTAGCAGTGATAGTAGCATAGAAAGTTATTCATCCTTCACAAAAGCATTCCTTGCAGGGAAAACGTAAGAGGAGGTATCATTGTTTTATATGAAACAATTCATGAGCTATGTGCTAAAAAAGATGAATGGAGTTATTTTTAAGATTGGCACCGCAAAGGTTTATGATAAGGTCAGTTTGTTTTTTCTACAACAAACCATTAGAATGATAAGGATGCTACTAGAATGGAATCACCTAGTCGCAAAGGGTGGTTATATAATATATTAGAGGATTTGTTCGTAGTAAACTCTATGTACACATCATAACTTGTCATTAATGGGTCAAAAGTTTCACAACTACTCTCTCGATTCCAAATTATAAGTCATTCTAAGTATTTTGGAGAGTCAAAGCATCTTAAGTTTGACTAAAATTATAGAGAGAATTACAAAGATTTATGACATCAAATAGAAATATTATGAAAATATAATTAATGAAGAATCTAATGATACTTGTTAGGTATCTTAAATGTTATTGTTTTGTTATATAAATATGATCAAACTTGATATGCTTTGGCTTTTCAAGATTCTTGTAATGACTTACAATTTGGTACAGAGGGAGTAGTTTGGTGACTTAAAGTACCTTATTTCAAGGTTAAAACCTTTGTTTGGTTCTTTAAAAGAGAAATTATTCTCACCAAAGATAATTTATTAAAGAGGAATTGGAATTGAGATAGAACGTCTTGCTGCTTTTGCAGCAAAGAAACCATTCAAAGCATCTTTTTCAATGCTCGGATGTCATGTTTTTGTGTGGGGATTAGTCTATGCAGTGCTAGGAATTAAACCACCCAACATATATATTGGAAGAAAACAGCCTGGTGGTACGGCGGTACCAATAGTTACAGGAGCCAAAACATCTATTTTTTAGTTCTAGTGGTTACGGTAAATCGAACAAAAGAGTCTTAGGAGGTTAGGGCCAAAACATCTAGTTGTGTACTTCGAGGGGGCACATAAATCAGACAATAATTGAAGGAGATCAGATGATTTTATATTTTCTAAAGAATAACCAAGCTAGATAAAGCGACCAAAACTAGGCACTGGCATCCCATGAACGTGTATTTCATATATAAGACTTTGTTTGCTTCATGAACCGGGAAGCAGCCTGGTCGATGCTCCTAGGACACGAAGCAAACAGCCCCATATGTTTCATGTGAGCTAGGCACATGAGTTCTTTATTAATTAAATTTGTATGTACACCCTCTTATAGTATGAAAAAGAAGCCTGCTTGGGTTGCACGTATCGAAGATTCACATTGAAGTTAATTAATAAGGTTGTTGTCTTTTGAGATAAAACAATGGATTATTATTGTATACTAGTAATGTACCCGTGCTAACGCTACGGCTTCATTACAGAGGTATACACTTGAAATCACGCAAAGAACAAGATGTTTCAATAGTTTAAGTCACACTCAATTGTTTATAACCATGTATATTAATGGAGAAATATGAGAGGCTAATAAGTATGTCAAGAAAAAAAATAAGTTACTCAATAAATTTTTTTAGGAGCGTGCAGAGAGACGAAGAATCCAAACCCTTGCGTGAGAACAATGTTTTCTTGAATACTCCAAGTGTAGACAGAAAAAGAAAAAAGATATGATGATTGCGGTGAGAGAGGAATGAAGACGACACGGGAATAAAGTGCTCCAAGAACAAAAATAGGATGATCTGAGGAAGCAATGCCGGCCTGCCGTTGTTGCCGGCACCCGGCAATGATGTGACGCAGCATCTAGCTTGGGCTGCGATTATTGCATCACGCACGGCATGCCAAAACTGCGTGCTCTATAAATAGAGCTCGATCGATCGATGAGCCGAGCAGCGAGCGCTCAACATCATCGATCGATCCCTCCACACAGAAACAGATCGAAATATAATTGAAATGGTGACCGAGGAGGAGAAAGCACCAGCAGCAGCAGCAGCATCCCAGTCCCAGGGACAGGGAGAGAAAAATGGCCATGGAGCGGCGGCGGCGGAATCGACGGAGTACCAGCTTCGGAAGTACCTCCTGGTGCTGGCGACGCTGGTGGCGACGGTGACGTACGGCGCGGGGCTGAACCTACCGGGGGGCGTGTGGCAGGACACGCAGCGGCGCCACCCCGTGGGCGACCCCATCCTGCCGGACACCCAGCACCGGCGCTACCTGGTGTTCTACTACTGCAACGCCACGGCGTTCGCGGCGTCGCTCGTGGTGTGCCTCCTCCTCCTCAGCCTGGACCACAGGCGCCAGGCCCCCGCCGCCGTCCTGCTGCGACTCGTCATGGTGCTCGACCTGCTTGCCCTCATGGGTGCCTACGCCGCCGGGAGCTGCAGGGACAGCTTGACCACCATCTACTCCCTGCTGCTCATGTCCACCGTCTTCGCCTACATCTTGCCTGCTCTCATTGCCTTTGCCATCTCCAAGCTGAAGTCCAACGGCGGCGGCAACGGCAACGGCAACGGCGGTGGGCGCAAGGGGAGCACTACTGATGATAATAAGAAAAAAGAGCAAGGCGACGGCGGCAGCGGCAGCGGCAACGACGAAGACCCTAGCACCAGGCGCGAAGAAATGCACGAGTCCCTGATGCTGCTCACCACCTTCGCTGTGACCATCACGTACGTGGCTGGGCTGAACCCGCCGGGTGGCTTCTGGGCAGACACGCCGCGCGTGAGCCAGCCGGTTCTCAAGTACCACCACCCCAGGCGCTACCAGACCTTCTTCATCTGCAACACCACCGCCTTCGTCGTCTGCCTCATCATCATCATGCTGCTCATGGACAAGAACCTCACCAGGAGAGTCACCACACGCTTTGTTACTCTCTATGTGCTCGTCGTCATAGCACTCGTGGGCCTTGTGGGGGCCTATGCTGCTGGCAGCTCCAGGGAGCGCGACAACACCGTCTATGTCATTTGCCTGGGCTTCGCGGTTCTTGCAGGCATCATCCTCCAGGTGTCTTTGAGAATTGAAATGAGGCACGCAAAAGCAATCCGAGCACGGTTTGTTGCTGCTACAAAATACATACAAAAGCGACTATTGGTCCTCGACGACAGCAGGTATATTATTAATTTTTATATATACTATTACTATTCCATTCAAAATTATAAGATGTTTGACCTTTTCAATCCTAAATTTGACCACTGTCTTATTCAAAAAAATACAAAATATCATCTCTTTTATCATGGCTTGGTTTATTAATAGAAATTCTTTAAGAATGACTTAAATTTGTCTAATTTTTTGAATAAGCCGAGTAGTCAAATTTAGGATTAAAAAAGTTAAATGTCTTATAAAAATTGAGATAGAGGTAGTACTAGTCCATAAACCCTCGTGCTCTTATACGGGCTAGAATTTTAAAACATATACGGTTTAACACATTTAACTAATATACAACATTCTTTATTTTTTTTCTTTGTTTATTTCCTATAAAATAGACATAACACATACTCCTTCATAATCTATATTCAATTCAAAAAGTTATTAATTACTTATTTCCGTAAGAGAATGATTTATATGTTTTTGATATGTATTGATATTTTTAGTTTGCATGGCGATATACAATTAGTTTGAAACCTTGCCATTAACTATAGTGGCTTTTGTTGCATCACATATCATGAGTCTAAATTTTGATTTTTTTTAAATAAATGTTTATTTGACTGCTATGGATTTTTTGGTCCTCAAGTTTAAACTCTTGTTTGTAATTTTTTTTATTAAGGGCCCTTTGGTGGGGTTTTCGATGGCTTCAACTTCTACAACACTATTGTAGCAGAAGCCATTGAAGCCCCTCCGGCCTAGCTAGCTTGTATGACTTATCTCATCTAGTTGTTTCTTTCATGCGGGAGAGAAAAGAAATAGCTAACCTACTGCCAAGGGCACCACAAGAAGCTGAAAGCCATATGCGTGTTTGCCAAAGAAGGCCTAAACCTCATTTTTTTTCACTTTTTTCTAAAATAAGGATTTTAGGTCATACTTAATGTTCTTAAATACTAAAATAGCATAAGAAATCACATAAAAAAACTACACCATGTTACTTAAGATAAGTAGTAGAGCTTGAAGTAAGATCTAGGATGGAGGTAGTAGTGCTAACCTCAAGGGAATTTTAATACTTCACTCTTATAAGAATTGACTTTTTACTTTGAAGTAATCTTAAAGGATAAGAAAAAATATAGTCACCAGAGGTTTCCCACACTTCCCAAGATGATTAAATTTTCCTATTAAGGAATTACATATACGTGCACATATGGTTATACTATCAATATAGACTAGTCAAACATTTAGTTAAATAAAAACCTATATAAATTGCATGTCATGACTACTAATATGTCTTTAAATAATTTATTAGTATCATTAGCATATAAGTTGTTAAGGAAACATCATTTATAATGAAACATAACATATATTTATCGCTCATGAATGTTGGCAGGATATGTATGTTTATTTAATCAAATATTAATATATTAATATTGATAGGTAGGTATTGTATAAACATGTATATACTCTATGGTCATTTTTAAAAAAATAATAAAAGATGTTGATACTTTTTAGATTTGGATTTGAAAGAATATTTATTTTTTCTAAAAATTGGGTTACATAAACTATATCTATCATAATAGGAGTATGTGGTTAATTAGATACAAATTTAGGTATACTTTAGATCATGTGTTTTTAGTGGCATATGTGGGTAGTTTAAATATAGTCATGGGCTACTTTAATTTTGTTTACATAATAGTGAGGTGGATAATTATTTAGCAAATGGAAAAGATCAAATAGCTACTATTATCAATGTGATTAGCAAGTTATATTGAATTGATTGTCTGAAGTTTTGGATTTTTGTGAGAATTTGTTGGATATATCTTTTGTTTACCTATCATGTCTCGAGGATTAATGTGGAGGCTTCATTTAGGACCTCTAGTTAGAATTTGTAGTATCTATTGTTTTTTCTAGCATGATATGCGTTTAGTTGAACTAAATCTTAAAAAAAATATATAAGCTCCCATTGCATGCATCCCTTTCTATTACTTTATGAATCAAAGTTTAGCTTTTAAATTTTAATGAGTTGTGTAATTTTTTCCACATGTTAAGTTGAAACTCTAGTGTTTTTATTTAAAATTTATTTTATTTATTACACTACTAGAGAACTAGCCTTTAGTCCTAGTTTCCAACCCCTTTTACTCCCGGTTTTGGGAATTGGGACTAAAGACATTCACTTTTAGTCTCGGTTCTCACAACTGGGGCTAAAAAATATTATTGGGTAAAAAAGTTGCGCTGTTGTGGAGATTCAAACTCAGACCTCCCACTTTAGCCCTTGTGCATACTCTACCATCTCAACTCCCATACACATCTAACTTACATAAGATACTCTCTCCTTTTAAATTCACTCTAGTAGTCCCGGTTCGTAACACCAACTGAGACTAAAGGGTCTACCTGGTATTACCAACCGGGACTAGAGCATCAAGATCTTTAGTTCCGGTTGGTGATATGAACCGAGACTAAAAGATAATCTTTAGTCCGGATTGGTTGTTTTAACCGGGACTAAAGCTAAAATTGCATACGGTTCAAAAGTCTATTCTCTAATAGTGTTAGATAGAGTTTAGGTTCTAGTAGTATTATATATTTTTCCACGTGTTAATTACTATTGAAACTCAAATTGTGCATCCTGTCACTGAAATTGTTGAATTTGTTATATCACATGATTATATATATGTGAAATAATACTGTTTTACATATCATGGAGTGCTTAGAATTAATTAAACTAGCACCAATATGGATTGACGACATAGTGGTAGCAGGAGCAGTGGTGGTACACAAGATGGCAGCGAAGCAGCAGTAGTGGCGAGCAGCAGCAAGCAGTCCCGTGAGCTTGTGATGTTGTTGGCAACTCTTGCCGCAAGCATCACTTACCAGGCTGGCGTGGACCCACCGGGCGGCCTTTGGCAAGATGGACCCAAGGGCGGCGAATCGGTGCTCCTCACGACGCACCCTGCACGCTACAAGGTGTTCTTCTACAGCAACTCGGCCGCTTTTGTGGCATCCTTGGTTGTCATCATCATGGTCCAAAGCAGATTCCTCCTTCAGCGCCACACACTGGAAGCAGCCATGATCCTGGACCTGTTCGCCCTCATCTGTGCGTACGCTGCAGGGAGCTGCAGGGACGCCAACACCTCCGTCTATGTTGTCGCCTTGGCAGGTGTCGTCCTCGTCTACGTGGTGATCCACATAATCTTCTTCACACTGGACCAAAACAAAGACGACGACGACGACGACAGGAAGCCTGAAGATGATGATCCTAAAGAACTGGAGGACAAGCGTGAAGTCCTGCTGCTGCTTGCGATCCTAGTCGCGACGCTGACCTACCAGGCCGGGCTGACGCCGCCGGGAGGCTTCTGGTCGGCAAACGACAACTCCGGCCACAACGCGGGCTACCCGGTGCTCCTTGACAACTACCCGAAGCGTTACAAGGCTTTCTTCTACTGCAACGCGGCGAGCTTCATGACATCTGTGGCCCTGATCCTGCTGCTGGTGAACCCGACCCTGTACAGGATCGGCATACGATGCTACGCGCTCTACGTGTGCATGGTGGCCGGCATGTTCGGTGTGGTGGGTGCCTACACCGCGGGGAGCTCCCGGCATCTGCTCACCTCCATCTACGTCCTGGCGCTGGCAATTGCGCTGGCTATTGCGCTTTTCGTGTTTGTAACCGTGCAGGTGTTCATTATTTGGAGGAATTGCAAGTGCAGAGGCCGAGAAGTATATGTACAATTCTCCGGCCCTTCTACATCTGCTTCTGCTTCTGCTAGTGGAGATGGTAATAAAGCCCAGGGAGGAGGAGGTGGTGACCATGGCCAAGGCCAAGGCACTGGTGGAACCAGCAACAACGACGACAAGCAAAAGAGCCTGCGTGAGTACTTGATGCTGCTGGGAATCCTTGCTGCCAGTGTAACATATCAGACTGGCCTGAAACCGCCGGGTGGACTATGGCCGGATGACAAAAATGGGCATGTCGCCGGCGACCCGGTTCTCCATGACATCAACAAGCGCCGGTACCTCGCCTTCTTCTACAGCAACTCTACTTCCTTTGTGGCGTCCATTGTAGTCATCGTCTTGCTACTTCGGTCGACACTGCATGATAACAAGAAATTGCCGCTGTGGCCGATGCATATAGCCATTTTGCTGGACATGCTCGGCCTCCTAGCTGCCTACGCAGCAGGTAGCAACAGGGACATTCAGACGACCAAGAACGTCATCGGCCTCGTCATCCCTGTTCTGGCCTACATTGCAGCCTACCCAGTGTATTCATTCCTCCGCAACAAGAGCCGGCGCAGCAAGAATGCCAGCCTTATCCATCTTCCTCAACATGGAGCATGGGAACTTCGAGAGCTTCGTACGACAAAATAAATAATGCTATGAGTGTACGTTTTTTTTCTTACAATGCTATGAATTGAAGAAATTATTTGTATATATGACTCTGATTTTGTGAATCCTTTGTGTGCATTAATAATAATATGTATATCCAATTATGTGACCATAAATGTAGGTATATCCATTTATTTGTTACTCTTTGGGCATGTTTAGAGGTGACAACGGAATAACAACGAAATCCTTATAAATAAATTCAATTATAAAATCTAGGGGGAAAAATTCAAGTCCAAACCTACCAGAATACAAAATGACCAGTGTCCAATCCAATTGCTCTTATTAAGTCCAAATCCACCTAGTATGATCCAATAATAACAAAACTATCTCTACCACTAAAACATTTGGAGCACAATCGTTCACAAGCGTGCGATAGCTCGCTCACTCCCTGACTTCCTCTGCCGGACGTCCTTGTGCTCACTCCCCAAGGCGCACGCACGAGCCCCCGCTCGTGGACCTGGATACGGCAGCGCCAGCACCAGTTGGCCAGGGGCAGCAGCGGCAAATGCAGTTGGCCCGGACGTCTTACCTCGTGAGTTTGGGAGATGAAAAGCGGTATACTACTCGTACTTGTTTAAGCACTTGTCATTGTCAGTCAGGACCAGGTGAGAGGATGAATGATCATCCTTGCGTGCATGCAAAGAGAGCAAAGCATGCCTGTGCTGTACTTGCCCACTGCCTGCATGCCAACCGTGCCTGCATACTGCTTGCTGCTCTGCTTGCCTGCAGCAAAAGCTGCCCAAGCCGGAGAAAAAAGAGCCAAAAACGTGTACTGACCTCGCGAGATACCGGCGCATATGTAAAAGTTTTTTGTCTGTCTCATATGGATACTATGAGAAGTATCCGAAAAGGTTTTTCGGACACTAAAAAAAAAATAAATTACAGAATTTGTCGAAAGAAAACCAAAAGATTTTTTTTTTTGATACTAATTAATCTGTGATTAGTACATATTTACTTGTAATACCATATTGCAAATCATAGACTAATTAGGGTTTAAAAAAATTCATCTCGTAAAATTATCACAATTTGTGTAATTAATTATTTTTAATCTATATTTAATACTTCATGTATATGCCAAAAAAATTTGATGGGGACGGGACAAAAGATTTGCCTACCCCATTCAAACACCCCCCAGATCCTCCCATTGCCTCGCGCCTCAACCGGTCCACCGGGCGGTCGCCCATGCTCACGCCTCCTCTTCCTCCTTGTCGCAATTCGCTCGTTGCACATAGGCTGTGTAGAGTAGGTTCTCGCGTCCGTGCAATCATCCTCACCCAGCGCGCCGCCTGTGCCACCGCCCCTTCACACTGGCTGCGCCGCGCCCGCCATCACAAGGCCCTCCGATGGAGCACCAGGGATTCACGCTCAACGACCATCGCAAGGCCCGGCTCCTTCATGCCAACAACTACGACCACCTGACAACAAGTAACCCGGGATCAAGTTTTGAACCACCTCGACAACTCTCTTTTCTTCTCTTTCGGACCTTGACAACGATAGAAGATGCCGCTTTTGCCTAATACCTGGGCTACCCAGCGCCCGACCCTGTGTGCCACGCTCGCCTCGTCCCCTCTTTTTCGTTTCCCATTCCTTGCCTTCTTCTCCACTTGGGACGAAACCTGATGCCACCGCGTGTGTTCACACACGCCGTGAATGCTACCGGCGGCCAGCGCAACGCCATCCTAGGCTCTGCACCTAGCCACCGAGGCACGATTGACGCGGTCGGCAACTTCCCCACCGAAGCCAGCAGAGCACCATGAACCACGCCTCGCGCTCGCTTCTTATGGCATCCATTGTCGTATCTATTTTAGAAACAATATAATAGGCTCGCATACGTATGTTATCGTGGTGTTACGTGTTCCCGTTGCAACGCACGGGCATTTACCTAGTTATAACTAAAATACATGTTAATTCTATGTCAAAAGTT
This sequence comes from Chrysopogon serrulatus, assembly GCA_015844335.1. Classification (NCBI taxonomy): domain Eukaryota; kingdom Viridiplantae; phylum Streptophyta; class Magnoliopsida; order Poales; family Poaceae; genus Chrysopogon; species Chrysopogon serrulatus. The sequence goes on from JADLZL010003073.1 coordinate 187,693, forward strand.
CACTACCAGATTCGGCTTCTTTTTGCTGAGTACCTGCCCATACTACACTCGGCAAAGGCTTTGTCTAGTGCCACACTCAGCAAAGATCACTTAGTAAAAAATGGTCAGCAAAGCCAAATTTGAACAAAAAACTCGAAAAAATTAGATTTTTTTTAATCAAGAGAGGCCCACATGGGTCAACGCCCCGTCTCAGTTGCACGAAAATCACACACACAGTTCACGACCCGTGGGATTTGAACCCGACATCTCCCTCGCGTGGTATCTCCCCTAACCACTGCACTACACCGTCACATATGTCTAGATATAGTTTGGGTTCCCCCACATATTATACTAAACTGAATGTAAATTACTTGTTTGAGGCCCTAAATAAATTTAAATCAAAAAGATTGTTAACTACAAAGTTTTATAACTTTTTGAGATCTGCACTTTTTGGTTTAGGAAGTTTCTCCATCCGAGATCGTTTACATAATTTGAATTTTAAATTTGAGAAATTCAAGTGTACTTTTGCATGACATGATGATTTCAAATTAAGAAGTTGTCAACTACAAAATTTTATAACTTTTCGAGATCTACAAAGTTTATTTGATTTGTTTTTTTCATCCGAGGTCTTTTAAAAAATTTAAATTTTAAATTTTTAAAATTCACATGTAATTTTGCATGACAAAGTTGATTTCAAATCAAAAAATTATCAACTACAAATTTTCATACCTTTTCGAGATCTACAAATTTATTTTGGTTGTTTGATCATTTGTGCATTCGACATAGTGGTTCTAACATTGTTCACAAATCTTATATATCTCTCTTATAGTGAGAGATATGTAGTTTCATAAACTATAAGAGAGATATGTAAGATTTATGAATAAATTTACTTTCATTTTGTCATATAAAGAAGTGACCAAAACACAAATTGTATATCTTGATAACTTATACAACTTCCTAGTTGAAATTTTTTCATTTGAATTAATTTACTATTTCAAAATATGCTTTAAAACTTGTGTTTGCCGAGTGTAAAAAAACATTCGGCAAAGACCTTCTTTGTCCAGTGTAAAAACACATATTTTTATTTGGCTCTCGACAAAGAGCTTCTTTGTTGAGTGCTGAAAAAACACTCGGTAAACCCCTTGACACTCGGTAAAGAGCCAGATTACGATATAAAACTTAAAAATTTGCATTGACATCTTAAAATTTTAGCAAAATTGATTAAAATTTATACAAATGAGTCACTATGATTGCCTGCTACTTTGCGAAGATTGGTGTGAGTAGATAAATACTTAGGCCCCATGTCGAAATTCAGACCATAGAATTAAAACCTTACATTCACACCTTAAATTTTAATGAAATTGATTAAAATTTTAAGTTTGTTAGAAATGAGCCAATATGATTGCCCACTATTTTGTCTAGACCGGTGTGGCTAAATATAAACATAGGCCCCATGTCAAAAGTCGGACCCTAGATTTAAAACGTTGGCCACACCTAAAAAATTGGCCACACCTAAAAAATTTAGGGTTTGTTTGGTTGGTGACCAAAGGTTGCCATGCCAAAGGTTAGGCGTGCCACAGTTTTTCTGGCAGATGTTTAGTTCACTGCCACAGCTATGGCATGCCAAACTTTCTTAGCACCCTGTCCCACATGTCATAGACTTATTTTTGTGCCAAAGCTTGCCAAAAGTTTGGCGCCATTTTTGCTCGCCACACTTTCTTTGGCGGTCACAGTTTACCGAAGGTTAGGCGTGGCAAGTTACGGTAACAAACCAAACAGACCCTAAAATTTATTGAACATGATTCAATACATTTGCTCGCTGCTTTATGTAGATCGGAGTGACTAGGTATATAAGTGGGCTCACATTGAAAGCCAAGATTCTACAATTAAAACCCCACGTTCATTCACATCTCAAAATTTTAGTAAAAGTGATTGAATCTTTTTTTGGAAATGAATTAATATGATTGCTCGTTGCCTTGTGCGGACCGGTGTGGCCAGATATATATGCGGGTCGTCCCATATCAAAAAGTCATATCCAAAAACTAAAATTATCGGCATTGACACCTTAAAATTATCGAAGTTAAGTAAAATATATTAGAGATAACTAAGAGAAAAACTCTACTTGACCCCCTAACGTATTGGCCCGTGTCTAACCTATCCTTTGAAGTATAAATCCGGGTAACAAACACATTAAACTTTTGAAAACCAGGCAAATGACCCCCTAGGGAGGTTTTGGAGGGTGGTTTTACTTACATGGCATACAATGTGGAGCGGATTGGACACAGTGGCGCTTGCGACTTTGTCTGGTTTGCTGACTAGGATGAGAAGGTGGACCCAACTGGAATATGAGCAGGAACTTGTCGTCCTCCTCAAGTGCGGCCCCACGGGGGCCAAGCCCGAGTGCCCGTCCGCGCGTAGCCCGGCAATCCGTGTCACCTGCATCGGTGGGGGCATCGTCTCCACCGTCACCCCGGCCCGGTGCACCTGCGCGTTTGCCGCCGCCGCTTCCTTAGCCTCGTCACGGAGCATCTCACCGTCCATGTACTCCATCACCCACTCCCCCGGCACATACGGCTCCGTCCACGCACATGCGGTGAGGCTGTCCCAATCCCCTCGAAGTGCGCGGGCGAGAAGATCGTCAGCACGGCCAGCTTCGGCCTGCGGCGGCCCTAGCGCCGCGGAGGATGACCGTCTCTGTGCGGTTGGGCTTGGGCAGTGGTGGCACCCAACCACGGCGCCGCTGTCATAGAAGAGCGCCGAGTGCAGAGAAGGACCTGCACTCCGCGGACACTGTTGTCGTGTTGGTTAAGGGTGGAAGAGTGTTGGCCACATGCGAGACGACGAGCATTCGGCGTTTCAACGCCGGCACCGCCACATCATGTCATCTCTGATGAGGTTTCTGGCCAAACCAAAGAGAGCATCAGTACAGGGAGGTCAAGGGTAGTCCATATACACAAAGAATTGAACTAATTCCAAGACCTACGCCAAATTGGATAGGGTGTCGGCAGGAAACGACCGGCAGAGATGGAACTCCAAATTCGTCGTCTACGGTGCACGACGCAGGCTCGATGTGGGTGGCGTGGCTAGTAACTCCCATGGCTGCTTGTGTGTGCAAGGAGTTGGGTTGAAAAGTTTTGGACTATGTGAATTTGATGACCAAGGGAAGCTCTGTTTTGGGCGTAAATGGAGTTTGAGAGAAAACAGGGCTTCTTCGTCGTGATGCCGGTTCGTCATCTCGGAATGTAGGAGGAGGGTTGTAGGTCGCCACCGAGGGGATGGGTTCCTCGCTAGCGACGACGAGCATGACACGGAGCTACCGCGCCTTGCGTTGCTCGACGATGGCGTGGTCGGGGCTTGTCATCGTCGTCGCCGAGGATCGGGGCGGAGCAAGACGAGGACCTCCCAGTCTAGGAGCAGCACGGCGTCGAGGTCCGACGAGTCTGAGCTACAGTGGCCCACAACTCGTGGGGTGACGAGCGAGGTTGGCCTGACCGGGTCGTCCTCATCCCTCCCAACAACGTGGAGGAGGAGGGCGAGTTCCTGCTCATGTTCTGTTTTCTAACAGGTGGGGTCCACCTTCTTATCCTAGTCAGTAGACCAAACGAAGTCCCAAGCGCCACCATGACCAATCTGCTCTATGTTGTATGCCACGTAAGCAAAACCACCCTCCAAAACCGCCTTGGGGTTATTTGCCGGGTTTTCAAAAGTTTAGGCCCTATTTGGATGCAAAGTATTTTTAAAGTATTATAAAGAAATACTACGGTTTTATAAAATACTTTAGTTTTTAAAAGCTACTAGGTGTTTGGATGCAACACATCTTGTAGTATCTAAAACTATGGTTTTGTTAAAATTGTAGTCTTTTTAGAGTTTTAAAAACTCCGGTCATGATCTCTTTGTTCTAAACCACGGTTTTATGTCTTTTCGGTTTATAAAATCAGTAGTTTTTATGATATTGTAGTTTCTAAAAACTACATTATCCAAACAGGTCTTAATGTTTTTGTTACCCGATTTTATATTTGAGATATTAGATTAAACACGCCAATACGTCAAGGGGTCAAATAGGCTTTTTCCGATAACTAAGTATATATATAATTGTTCATTCACATGAGTTTGTATATATGACATGGCGAAGTCACGTTATGCGGGGCGCTAGGGGTATTCCATTATATGCCATAAAGTACCCATGTTTTTAGTAACAAACATAAATATACATGTCTATATATAATGATATATATGCAGTTTGTTAGATGTTCTAAATATTGCCAGTCCGGCAATGTAAGTGTAAACCAATCTCTCCATAAAAAGTAATGCAAAACACAGCAAAAAAAGTTATCTAAATTCACAAAAAATTCACACATGTAGATCATGTAGATAATATGATGATACATAATCTTGTAAAATATTCTGTCCAAACTCGATTTCGTTTGTGAGATATAAAAATAATAAATTTGTAACAAATCATTTAGACGACTTTTTGGCTTGAAATTTGTTATTTTTATATCTCACAAAAAAAGTCGAAGTTTAGACAAGATATTTTACAAGGTTGTGTGTCATCATATCATCTACAAGTGTGATTTTTTTGGTAAATTTAGACGACTTTTTTCTATGGTTTGTAACGGATTTTCATAGAGATTGGTTTGCACTTGATACGTTGCATGTAAGTCTACTAGCACTAGCAGCCCAAGAAGGCAGGCAGAAACCCCATCATCCCTCTGCACTCTGTCTTTCATCTCTCGCTCGCAATCGGCTAGGATCTATGGAAGGACGGAAGCGACGGCAGCCAGCGCCGTAGGCAGTAGGACGGCATGGCAGCCTCCCTTCGGCCCTCATTCTGCTCTCCCCTCTAGCCCTTCAAGCTCGAGCTCTGGCTTGAAGGTTGTAGCAAGGTGAGCTGAGAGTCGGCGTGTTCAGCTAGTCACATAAGCCGGCTGATAAGACAAGCCGATTGATTTACTGTGAGACATAAATACTGTTCGAATAGCTGATAAATTCGGCTTATAAAACAAACGTTTTTTTGGATAATTGGTGATGAAGTTAAGTGAAAGATGATGATATTATTAATCTATTTCAAAAAGAGATCGTAGATATATATTGTAGTAGCCTTGCCGTCTTGTAGCCTTTCTTAACTATCAAAGACATTGACACTACTATGTCAGTCACCCTGTTCCGAACTACTTTGCTTATACAGTAATAACTAATTGTACTATTGTAGTACACTTTACATTCGATTTTTTTTTTTTGTACCTGGAATATCCCGCTGTTCACGTACCTGGGCTGGGCCCTGGCAACCACCAGATCACCACCACGTTTACTCGGTGGCTCAGCGGCTCAACCAACCCCATCAAAAACCCCTCACTCGGTTCTCGACCAGCAGCCTCATCGGAACAAGGCGGCGTCTTCCCTGCCGTCCTCCGGAGTCCGGCCCCCTTCTTCCCTTTCACCTGGCTGCAAGACAATCCTCCGCCTCCGATTCCAACGCGCGCCCCTCGCCCTCGGATCTCATCTCAGGACCAACCAAACCCAAGGTAACGGTCGCATGCTTCTCCTTGTTGCTTTTGGGGATGAGCTGGATGTCACTGTCACGGATCTACAGATATTGGATCAATTGGCGCCGCCTCTAAGGCTGCTAATGTCGTAGTGCAGTGCGAATTGCGAAATGCTGGTCCATGGTAGTAACGGGGTTTTGCGCGGATACCGCTGCCGGGTCTTGTTATTTGTCATTTTTGGGTGCGAGGTTTGAATCTTGGATTTAGTTTAGGGCTGCCCGAGCCGGCTACTCCAATTTCTTACCTCGGTTCAACATGAATGTGGATGTACTGTACGAGGTATGTGGCTGACTGAAGTCTTACGTGTTGTTCTACTCCCGCTGTGTGTTTTTCTTTCTGAATTACGACTTACGGGAGATGGACTTGATTTTGCCACTGTGGCGTAAAACTCAGGGGTTTTATCTTTTTCATGTACTGTATTCACCAAGGCGTGCGCATAGGTAGATCTATAATAAATTAACACATGGATCCTTGTACAGAGATGACATCTCTGCTTTCGAATTTATTTATGGTGTTTGCCTGAGCTTGCTGTAACAGTGAAAACATTTCAATCAGTATACATCCTGATATGTTCTTAAGGCCTAAGTGTAGTCCATGATACTATTTCCAACACATTCTTTTTGTAGCCCTACTCTTTTTGTACAAGGAAGATGGGAGCATATGCGACCCCTGGTATGCAGATGATGGCAACGAGCCCTTGCATCCCAGCCTGCAGACAAATTCTTAGGTCAACATCAGCACTGTCTGCATTTGGAAGGGCAATTTGTACCCGAACTGGCCTTGCTAGCTCTCATAAAGCCACACTAGCAGGACCAATGGTTTCTTCAAATTGCAAAAGAGTTGTTGTGAGGGCAATGTCGCAGAAAGGTGCCCAAGGACTTCCCATTGATCTCACAGGTAAGCTGAACTAAGATACCTGTCCAGAAACTGCAGGTCAATACTTGCATAGTTTTAGTGGTCCATGTCTTTGCTTATGTCCACTTGTTCTTTTGTAAAATCATATGTGATCATCAGTCCATCACTTTTGTTTTGTGTTGATGTACATGTTCTGGCAGTCCTTTTTTTTATTTAAGTGTTCTGAACTAATGCACATCTTCAAGCACTGCAAGTTTTCTAGTTATCAATTATCTTGCAAATTGTCAGGTAGAAGGGCATTTATTGCTGGAGTTGCTGATGACAATGGTTATGGTTGGGCAATTGCTAAGGCTCTTGCTGCTGCTGGTGCTGAGATTCTTGTCGGTACTTGGGTGCCTGTAAGTTGATCTCATTAATGAATTTTTCAGACTGGATATTCTGGCATAAAATTATACTGGATTTATCAAAATTTTGCAGGCGTTGAACATATTTGAGACAAGTTTGAGACGTGGAAAGTTTGACGAATCACGGAAGTGCGTGCATCTGATTAACAGTAGTTTGAGCATTATTGAAATTTTCTTTATTATACTTATGTGTTTCTTGATGGAATTGTTATTATCTTTTGACTTTACAAGTATTTGATGCAGGCTACCTGATGGATCTCTTATGGAGATTGTTAAAGTGTATCCACTGGATGCAGTTTATGACACCCCTGAGGATGTTCCTGAAGATGTAATGCTCATCATTTATGATGCTTCCAATATCATTTTTCTTCCATACTTTATGAACCTTTTTCCCCTGATGCAGGTTAAATCAAACAAAAGATATGCTGGAGCTTCAAACTGGACTGTTAAGGTTAGCTGTAAATGCATTGTGCCTTTGCACCCATCAAGCAGCATCAGTGCCGCACAATGCACCTTTTCTTATCAGTGCTTGATTCCTATGTTTTTAAAATCTGGTAGGAAGTTGCTGAGACTGTAAAGAATGATTTTGGTAGCATTGACATCCTTGTACACTCTCTCGCCAATGGTCCTGAGGTTAATTTGCTATCATGATCTTTATGCTTCATTACCACCATCAGGAGCATTTGGTTGACCTTTTCTTTAATCATCACAAAGGTAACAAAGCCATTGCTGGAGACATCAAGGAGAGGATACCTTGCTGCAATTTCAGCATCTAGTTATTCTTATGTTTCTTTACTTCAACACTTCCTTCCCATAATGAATCCAGGTAATATTCCATACTGATATCCTGTGCCAATTTTCTCTTCTGTTCCTGCCGATTTGGTTGATCCCTTTTTTGCTATCGACATTATGATATTGGCTCAGGACTTTGCTTTTGGGCAACTACCCATCTGCTCAAGGCATCGTTATATGTAAAGTGACCAAGTTTTTGGTACTATGTTTAACTAGTGTACATGTACATTGGAAAAAATTGAAAATTCCATCAGCATACTTTACCTTGTGCTATGTAAAATACGAGCCCTGTTAGGTTGCCTTCGCAATCTGACATACTCACATTTAGCCCTTGCATATGTGTACTCAGTGTTTATTTTCTGCTGCACTGGTGCACAACAAATCCTTGCATGAGGTAGCCCCTTGCCACATTTTTCTTACTAGTATAATGCCCGTGCTAACGCTACGGCAACACATAACTAGACAAATCAAATAACTAAAAGGCATGCTCCTGGTCTTCGAATAACTGACGTTTTGAGGTTGTCCTAAATCAAATGTTTTCAACTTGGAGTAGAACTTAATTTGTATGTGTTAAGTTTGGAAATGTGAAAAATGTATGAATAGATTTGTCTTAACGTGTGGTTTCATAAAATCAAGTCACAAATCTTTATGAAGATCAACAGATGCTTAAAATTTCATTTCACTTAACAACAATAATATCCCAAGAATTTACCTGCCATCTGTCTAAAGAGAAGTATAGGATGACTCGAGTCGACCCAAGAGATCACACCATCAGCTGCTATTTGGTTCGAGAAATGAAATGACAATTGAAGTAGACAGTGCAATATCTAACAGGAACCTTCCCACTATTTTAGAGAGACACCTTCGAACACGAACTTCTAGGCTGGCATGAACTGCAATTGGCTTGCAGATGACTCACCCTTCATTAGTATCAATATGTACATTTTCCTGTCATATAACCATAGCATGGGGAGCAAACTCTTTTGCATTCCTACCTACTTTTGTGCAGTATAAAAAATGTCACCCATGTGTTGCTGCGCCTTTGAAGAGTTTATTAATAATTGCCAGAGCATGCATGGCGTAAAGTTTATTAATAATTGCCTTAAAAAAGTTTATTCAGCCTTCTAATCTTATCTGCTAAGCGCAAAACTTAAATACTTTATATAAAAATATTAGAATATTTCATTCATGGAAGGGTAACATCGATCATTTAAACTGGTTTAAAAGGCTATATAATATAATATAGCTGATTTTAGAGTTGAATAAATCATTTTTTATTAAGTAAATGCTACCCCAGACTGTATAATCTCCCTACAATTCACATTTACATAATAAATATAGCTAATCCATAAAGGCACCACAGAGATTTATCTATTCTTGCATACAAGCATAAGTTTTTCTTGGAATACTATTTTTGCATAAATAACCCTTGGATAATTACAGTTTGAGCTGGAAATACATAGTGTGATTGAAATATGCACCTGTATTTCAGAAGATGTAGCCTCTGAATTCAAATTGCTGAACCACAAATTGATCAAAGGGCATGCTTGATGTATCTGGTCAAACCTGTTGAATGTTAGTGTTTATGTTAATATCTCGTGGAATTAAATAGCATCTGTAAAACCTCAATGGCCATGTGAAAATAACTCTCACACAGAGTAGAAGCTAAGGTAAACAAAATGGAATCATATTTGCAGACAATGTCTGCTAATTTTCATAATTTACATCAAATTTTGTATGACATTTAGATCACCAGAAAATTTTGAGAAACAGATGCAAAAATTGAAAGATATACGTTTAAAACATAACAGCTTTATGAATCTGATCTGTACTTGTATAATTTGGCAGTTATAGTTCTGGAGTCAGCCTTATAAATCAGGAAATAAATAGCCTTGATTGTAATAGTAAAGTCAGGACTGCAACAAGCCAATTGCATTTGTCCCTATTCCACGCACTCTCTTTAGTGTTTCGATCCATGCAATCCTGCACGAGAGGATTTGAGGAAGAGAATTGAATGTTAATGAACTTGCATTTTCATATATAACTGCTCATTTTGAGGGAAAAAACTGAATTTAGCACATATGGAAAAGAACCATGCGTACTCGGATTGCAACCACAATGTAATTAGCTTATTGTTTAGCCGAGAATTTGCAAATCATTCATGCAAAGGAACTCCGTTGTTTGGAGGATCCAACCAAAGAGGGAAGCTTTTTCTTACTAACCTGCAGTGGTGGAAAATAGAACTAATCACGATTCCCATGAATCAAACGCACGAAACGGGAAAGGATCTCTATTGAAGTGAACACCTGCAACTGCACCTTCTTCTAGGATTGATGGATGTCCAATAGGTGTTCTCAGCATCATAACCAACAAACTACACACCTTTGCCCATTTCATCGAACACCTTTGGGGCATCATCTGTGGAAGCATCAATGGCAGCATTGAGGTTGATGGTGGCCAGGCTGCCTCTGGTGCTACATGGATCCAGCTGGCTCATACCGGGGGCCAAGCACAAAGCTTTTGACATCCAAAAACTTACCAGTGCGCGCGGCCTCCCTACCACCACCCACATCTCCATGCCTCCATGTGTTTGCTTAGCGGCTCCCCCTAGTATGCAGTAGCACCTATCGTCCCTGACGGCGAGGTTGAGCAGCGCGGCCACCCCTGCCTCGGGCGCGATCGAGCAGAGCATGGCAACAAGCGGGTTGACGGCGGTGCCGAGTTTGCGCTGGTGCCTCTTGGAGGCCCAAGTGAGGTGACACACCTCGTGGGAGGCGTCCACGTCCTAGCGCGCACCCAATCGACGAGCGGACAGGTGCTCGGCCGCCTCGGACATGCAATTCGCCGCCACCGGCAAGATGGGGGGACACCTCCTTGGATGAGCACGCCTCCGGTGACTCCATCTCTGTCGGTCGACATAACGCTAAACGTGCAATTCAATCGGAATGAATATATCCAAAAGTTTTCTCTCCCGTCTGCCTCCTTCCTTTTTTAGAGTATTCAAAATCATACTATAATGCTTGATATTCATTCTGTTTTTTCTAATCTGAATTAGAAATTTCATTAGCTATGATTCTATCTTCTCTTTAGTGAACTATTTATCCTTAAATTATTAAAAAAAATAAAAAACAAAATATCTCAAAAATGTATATAATGATCACCAGCAGGTGGAGCTCGCTGGCGTCGAGGCCTAGGGCATCGAGGTTGTGACGGGGCAGGGAGAGGAGAGGAAGAGTCGGAGTGGCGCTTGGGGGAGATGATGAGGAGCGCATGGGGAAGAGGAGTCGCGCGCACGTTTTTTGGGTCACGGGGTGGGATGTGTGATGAAGGGCTGTGGTATAATCCAAATGTCATTCGTTGGATTTGAGTAAAGGGAAGGAGAGGCTAGAGTTGTTCTCGTACGTTATTTTGTAATGAGTTGTTTTCCTGGGTGTAGTTTCTTTGGTGCATGAAGGAAAGGTCATGACTGCAGGGACACTTCGTGGTGTAACTGTAGATAAGTTTAGAACTGGTGCATTTGCAGTGTAGATAGATATTACCCCCTTGGTACCAAAACGACTGATGTTTTTTAGGTTTGTCCTAAGTCAAGTCATTTTAGGTTTGACCAAATTTATAGGAGATAACATCAATATCTATGACACCAATTAGGTATGACATGAAAATATATTTTGTTATAAATCTAATAATACTTATTTAGTATCATAAACATTAGTATCTTTTTTTTTTTATAAATTGGTCAAACTTAAACTTGAAATGGTTTGACTTAGACCAGCTTAAAACATTAATAATTTTTGGGATGGAGTGGGGTTTGGTAAGGAACTAGCAGTCACTGTTACCAGCTTTGTGTGTGCCTTGGTGTGGCACTGTGGTTAAACTGCCCTCCGACATGCTTGTTTACTAAAAAGTATTTCTTATTCCTGTCAGATAAGTTATTTGTTTGATGTGTTTACCTTTCTTTGACACTTTCACTTTTTAAAATAATTTGCAGGAGGTGCTAGTATCTCTTTGACCTACATAGCTTCTGAAAGGATAATTCCTGGGTAAAATATTTCTCTATTGATTTCATAGCTAAGCTATCAACGCTCATTACTTATGATTTTTTTTGGTGATTGCTTTGTAGCTATGGTGGTGGTATGAGTTCAGCGAAAGCAGCACTTGAGAGTGATACAAGAGTACACACTTTTCTATGAGCTCTCACATGCCTTACATTATGATGTCTAGTGGTGCTTCCCCATGTATATTACTTACAAGCCTTTTCTCTGTTCAGGTTCTTGCATATGAAGCAGGTCGAAAAGGCAAAATCAGAGTGAACACCATATCAGCAGGTAACTATTTTTTTCTATCTTCTTTTTCCTTTTCCAAGAAAGTAAACAAGTCCACTTAAGGAAATCTTGCTGAACAGAATTTGAATTCAAGAACATCACTTATATATAAAATTCGAGAACATCACTTGTGGTTTGTCTTAGGCTTTAATAACTTAGCAGCAATTGCATTGTTGTGTTATGCATTGTATCTGTCTCCTTAGGTCCATTGGGAAGCCGAGCAGCAAAAGCCATTGGATTTATTGAGAAGATGATAGAGTATTCTTATGTCAACGCACCACTGCAAAAGGAACTATTGGCAGGTTAAATTTCCTTCTTTCCTTTATATCTATTTTGCCTGCCTGAAAAGAGGAAAAAAGGGATTTATTCTTTACCTTCTCTGAAAACGGCTTGCATTGCTTGGATGTCATCAACAGATGAAGTGGGGAACACGGCAGCATTTCTCGCGTCTCCTTTGGCATCAGCAATCACTGGTTCAACTATTTACGTTGACAATGGGCTCAACACAATGGGACTTGCACTTGACAGCCCTACTTTATCCACATGAGCACATTTCAGCTGAATGAGGTGAGTTAGGTCTGGACAGGAGTAGGTGCAGGTCTGAGCAAGGCAGTCAAATTTCGGAAATAGTTTGGAGGAAATAGTTTGGAGGATGGTAGACTTTGCAGGAGATTTTTTTTTTTTTTTTTTTTTTTTTTTTTTTTTTTTGGTTAACTGGACTGTCAGTTACCTTTGAGAAATAGGAACTGTAACAGGCTGCAGTCACCTGGTCACTAAAGCGGATTTTGATTTTGTAGGATCGAGTTTATTTTGCCGTCAGCATTTGTTTGTAACAAATCATCTGGGACTCCAGGGTAAATGAGTTGCAACTCCTTTTTTGGTGGGGGGGGGGGGGGGAGACGTAAAATACGCCGCTTTTCCAAGTATACCGAATCATCTGTGATGCATTTTTTGGTCAGATAATCTTTGCTTGGACCGGTCAGAGGACGTGGCAACCTTTTTTTTTTTTTGAAAAGGGTGGCAGCTGGGGTTTGGTTTAAGGATGACATCTGCTAACAGCTACAGTCTGTCTCAATGCAAAAAGATGCACTTTTGGTTTGGTTCAAGGATGCATTTAGTAGGAAATTTGGATTCTTCTAAAGATATTTTAGATTTAGATTCTTGCTAGAAATATTTCTTAGATAAATTAGAATTATTTTGAGGAATCGTTTAACCACATCATTGGATTTTTAAAACAAAAATATTGTAACACACGCAGCGGGGAGGGTGGATTGGGCTAGTGGATTGGAGGAGGGAGGGGACGGTGCCTGAGGGGCGGTGGCCTTGCTGGCTGAGCGTGGTGGCGCGGCTAGGGCTGGGGAGGAATAATGGGAATTACCCAATTACTTTTTTGATCTAATCTGTTACAATCCTCCTATATTTATAGTTCCGATTGGACTCTAAAAGGTAAGGAACTTTATCGACTGGTTCTTCCTTTTTTACAAATTCAACTAATATCTCGAAATATCTCTGATAAATAAATATTAATTAAGATAACCGCATGCGGACGTGAGTCCGGGCGGGAGGGTGGCGCCTCCTGCGGCGCCCCTCTGGCGTTGGCATGGGCCCCCAGGGTTTGGGGTGGCTGTAGCCCACGTCGCCGCCTTTCTCTTTTTCTAGGCTTTTGGGCCCTTCCCCCCTTTTCCGCTCGACGCGTCCTCGCAGCGAAATGCAAGCCATATGTTAGTTTCTTTTGGTGGTGGTGCTGCCTTATTGACTTTTTCCAAGAAACAAGTTACTAGCCCATGAATGCAGTATGTCCCATCTTTATCGTTGTCCCTAAATCTCTTTCTGAACTCAAAGCAGTATTGCAGTGTGTCGATGTACCCGAATATGAAGTATGAAATGGCTGGCATAGGAGGAAGTAAAGCTGGGTGCATCATCGGATGCATGACGAATGAGCCAAATCTCCTGGTGGTTGCTGAAACGTGGCTAGTAATTTTGATTTGGTCATATCAAGGAGACCTGGGATAATTCTGCAGACTGCTGATGTTGATTGGTTTCGGGTTGTTTGAAGGACATCAATCTTCCCAAACATGCCCAGATCTACGACTCCCGGTGACATAGATTAGAGATTCGAATTAGGTAAAAGTTCTATGTCAATGTTGTTTACCGAGCAATGACTTGACTGGCATTGTCAATGAAAACAACCGATATGTTATGTACCAGACATCCCAATTTCCATGTTTGTGCCAGCAGAATGTGAGATGGCATTAATGAGTTGTTCTCTGCAGACACTCGGTAAGCTCCCAAAGCTAGCACATCAATTGTTGAGATTCCCCTTTTTAAGTTCTTGAAGCAAATCCTGCAATAGTGGTGAAGCTGCTGGTATATAAAGGTGTTTATCATAGAAAATGAGTCCTTTTTCCACTGTCCAGGCTCCTGACTATTGGTTAGATTCAATTGATATATATATCTTACAGAGTGTGTATTTCTGTCTGATAGCATGTTGAAGACTCGCAAAGATTGGATTATTGCTATTAATATTGAAATCCAATGCATTTGGTTCTTAAGCTCTGACTGATTTGTTTACCACATTATTTGCGATGTCTGTGGAGTTGCCTGCACGTACCATTGGTGGAGGAGCTAGGAAAGCCCGCACGGATGGCTATGTCCGATGTTGACGTTGAGCAAATAAAGTATGTGAGCGGCCATTCTTTATAAAGTGGAGTTCCAAATCTGTAAAATCCCAAGTGATTTACGCCAAGTCCCGCTAACCATGGTGCCCCCAGGATAACATCAATATCATTGCCAATATCCATTAAGAAGGCATTAATGTCGAATACATCACTAGCAATTCTCAGGGGACAAAGCATGCATGTCGGCAAGGTACCTCATTTCCACTGCCCACCAGAATGGTTGTGTCAATACGCTGTTCGTTGAGTCCAATGGCACGGGCGACATTAATATCAATTATGTTGTGCGTAGCTCCGAATCAACCTGTGGTATAACTCAAATTCCATTGATACATAGGTGAGCCTCCAGGTACATAGGTGAGGCTCCATTCACCCAGAATGTGGTTTTCCAATCATCATCATCATGCTATCCGGGGTATCCTCTGCTCTAAAATCATTTACTACTGTAATTTTGAATAGCATCTTACACTTGTGACCATGAGAAAATGGTTCATCGCAGTTGAAGAAGAGGCCGGTGAAAGGTGCTAAATGGCTAAAGGGGGTGAATAGCCTAATTAAAAATCTACAAAGCACTAAACAAACCGGTTAGTAATTTAAATGGCGAAACAAGTGTTGCGCTAGCTTAGAGGGGTTGCAAGCCAACCTATCCAATTCTAGCAATCCTAATACACTAGGCGCACTAAGAATAATATCCTTAGTAATCAAACTATTCTACACACCTTAATATGCTACTTTGCATAAGAGTAAACGCAAGGAAGAAACCGATGGATGCAAACTGTGCCTTCGGGATGTAGTACCAATCACCTTCTTGATCAATAAATAATATCTAAGGTGATGATCCAATCAATCAATGAGAAATTCAAATATGATCTCGATGGATCAATCCCAAATGAACACCGAATTTTTTACCGAGATTCACGTGCTTGCCAACACGCTACTCCTCGTTGTGACGGCACACTCACTTGGGATTCGGCGGTTAATTGGCACCACACCAAGCCTCCAACGAGCACCGCAAGAATCACCACAAGATGAGGGCAACACAAGTCACGAGCATTCCACTAGAGTATATTTTACGATCTCCCGCGGGGACAAGGTTAAGAACCCCTCACAATCACCTCCGGAGTGGCCAAGAACAATCTTCAAGCTTGCTCAACTCCATCTCGCTGCTCCAACTGTCTACGTGGTGGCAACCACCAAGAGTAATAAGCTCAATCACAGCAAGAATGCTCACTAGTGCCACTAGATACTTAATCACAAGGCAAATGCACTAGAAGCTCTCCCAATCACTCTCTAGATCAATCAAGAGGCATGCAAAGTGAGGGAGTTGGTTTGCTTAGCTCTAAGGGATGTCAAGTATGTCAAAGTGCCAAGAGAGACTTCCCCAAGCCGGCCAAACCACTTATATAGGTGCCCACAAGAACACATAGCCGTTGCTCTCCAAACATCTTGTCTGCGCACTGACCGGACGCGCAAAACAGCATGACCGGATATGTCCGGTCCAGCGTCCGGTCCAACATAACCGGCCAGATGTACTAGCCGTTTGAACTCCACCTTTTGCGCCCAACGACTAGCTCATCTTGTGCATTGTCAGACAGACGACCAGACAGGTCCGCTCCAACGACCAGACGCCCAGCCACCAGAGTCCGGTCACCACCCAGAGAGGTTCCAGAGAGGTCCAAACACGACCGGACGCGTCCTATGCCCTTGACCGGACGAGCCCAGCGTCTGGTGCATACACCACTCAGCTCGGCCGCAACCAAGACATGGCACCAGACAGTCCGGTCCCTAGAGTCCGGTCAAACTGAAAAAACACCCAGACGCCAACACCTGACCGAACACGTCCGGTCCCCACCGAGACAGCGTCCGGTCACTTCTGAGTGACTGCTCTTCGTTCGAAAACTCCCAAGTCCCGCCTCGCAAGTTCGACGGGAGGGGTTTATACCCAAACCCCATCAACTCCTGCCCTCATGTGCCTACACAAAAGTGTCTCTCCACTTGTGCTCATGTTTTAGCATTTTCAAATGAATTTTGCAAGAGATGGTTAGCACAGTAGGACCCTAATGCACATGCAAAGTCATTGCTCACCTAGTGGCACTTAGATAACTGATATTGCGCGACATTGCCCCTCTTAATAGTACGGTTATCGATCCTAAACCCGGCCATCAACTTCTCTTCTCGCCTACGGCCGGCGAAATGGAAATGCCCTAGCATATATCTTTGCCTCTAGCTTTCCATTCCGCTCCTCATCTTCCTTCATCTCCAAGGGTGGTACTTGATTATCTATGGTCACCTTCATCACCTTGATCTCCACTCCACCACTTGACTTGGACCTTCCCTTTCTCTAATGCTACACACTTAGCAATAGGGTTAGTCCTAGATTTCATCAATTAGCCAAAACCAAACTAGAGCTTTCAGCCGGCCTGCCGCCGAGTCACCATCTCGTTTGCCGTTAGCCGTTTAAAGGGCCGTGCTGCTTGAGAAGAATTGTTCTTTGGAGTTGTAGTTGATTTGTGTGGTCACCTTTGTTGCATTTCTTTGGTGTAGTTGATGAGCGAGGTGGTGGTGGACGACTGTTTAGGTGCCGTTGATTTGTTTGCATCTGCCATTACTGCCAAACCGCGCTCATATGAACGAGCTAGGGATATTGCAGTCTCCATATCTTGGGATTCAGTAGTTCAACATCTGTTTTTAGTGGTTCCAAAAGACCTCCAGTGAATATGTTGATTTGCTGTATTTTCTCCAGGTGTCCAACCCGAGCTACCAACTCAAGAAAGCGCTCGGTATATTCATTGATCGAGCCTGTCTTTCGGAGAGCTACCAATTCTCCCAACGGATTGTGAAGTGTCGGTGGTCCAAATCTCTCATTAACACATTTGGCAAAATATGCCCAACTCATATCATCATGATCCTATGATAATCTCATATACCACTGTCGTGCTGCACCAGTCAGATGATAAAAAGCATACCATGTTTTTTGGTCCTCCGGAGTGCGTTGTCCTTTGAAAAATTGCTCACATCGATTCAGCCATGGTAGAGGATCATCTTTTCCATCATAAGTTGCAAAGGATAATTTGTGAGTTAGATAGTTAGGCAATTTTTGTGTCATTTTAATTCTGAAAATTAACATTATGATGATGACATATAAAAGATTATTAATTAGTGAAAATATGATATCAAACATATCCATGACAATATGGAACATGATATCGAATAACATGTGAAGCATATGAATATTAAAGAGTAAATTGCAGTAGATACTTAAACTATTGGGTGGTTACCAAATGAATACTTCAACTAAAAACGTAAGTTTGACTAGGTACTTAAACTATTGATGGTTCCCCGGATAGGTACTCAAACTAAAAAAAAACGTAACGGTTAGGTACTTAAACTATTGGTGGTTCCTAGATAGGTACTCTAATTACAAATTCCATCAATACATAACGAGACAAATTAATTAAGTATAATTAATTCATCATTAGCACATGTTTACTATAGAATGATATTGTCAAATTGTGGACTTGTTAGGCTTAAAAATCCATCTCACAAAAGCCGGGTGATAAGCAATGGTCCTTTGAGACACAACTGAACTCATGATTTGATAATGTCATGCTACAGTAAACATGTGTTAATGATAGATTAATTATATTTAATTAATTTGTCACGTTATGTACCGACAAAATTTGTAATTAGAGTACCTATCTGGGAACTACCAATAGTTTAAGTATCTAGCTGTTATATTTTTTAGTTGGAGTACCTATCTGGGAACCACCAATACTTTAAGTACCTAGCTGTTATATTTTTCAGTTGAAGTACCATCTGGTAACCACCCAATAGTTTAAGTACCTATAGTGCAATTTACTCAATATTAAACTTATGAAAGTATGATTCATGTAACATAACAAGACAAGCAAGATATATATCTCATAAAGATAACTAACACAAAGCTGCATATGAAACGACCAGAAAGAACAACTGGAACATAAACGCAGTAGCATATGGAACAGATTAACATACCTACTGAAACAGGCAAACGTGATATATATCTTATAGCAGATTCAGACACAGGATATATCATGATACGATCAAACTGAACATACGAAACAAACTCATGATAGCATACGAAACAATATGAAAGCACTACTGAAACAAGCATGATCTAGAAAACGTAAAACAGAGAGAAGATGAACAGATCATACCCTCCCATGGATGATCCCTATCCCGATCCTTGTCCAACTTCCTTCGTCATGTCGTCAGAGATGGAGATGATGATGGCGTCCACCGGTGAGGAAGACGGACAGCTGCAGCGACGACTTTCTCCGGTGAAGAAGATGACGACGAACGGCGATGGCGTTCTCCTGTGAGGAAGAAAACGATCGACAGCGATGGTTCGGACAGTCACGTACATGCTTCCTAAAAACCTAATTGCCGATCCCCCGTGCAAGGTCTCGAACGACAAGGGTTCCGGAGGCACCTGCCCTCTCGCTCCTCTATACGCGCAGAGTTACGAGATGGGGAAATTCTTCGTTGCAACTGGATTGTGAGTCTGAGTGTAACGAACCGAAGAGATTGTGGCTCTCCCCTTTAAGTGTGTGGTGGCACTGGAGGGAGGAGAAGGGCAAGATGCACGGTGGCAACTCAAGAGACGAGCAACCGAAGAGTTCAACCGAGTTGAAACTCCCCCCGCATTAGTAATTGCTAAAAATTTAACACGCCACGCCACACACATCCGCCTGGCCGACTGCCACGCCTCGCCTCGCCAAGCGCCAAGGCCACACCCACGCCTGCCCCAGCCCGGCCCGGCCGGCGGCGACGGCAAGCACGCACGCATGTGGCACACCTTTGTCCGTTCCTTGGCTTCTCAAATTAAGTGGAATAATTCCCACCATATAAGTGAAGTCAACGACCCTTGAAATTTCAATCCAGTACAATTAATATTGTCCATAATTACACACCATAGAGTTAATTGATTTATTAAATTTAAATGGGTCTAGCCCATAATAAATCCAACAATCCCCATCAAACTCTAGGGTTTATAATGATGAAGCATCAGAATCACAATTCTTTGATATACCAGTGTTTTGATGGAGACTGTTAAGTTGAACATCCATCTAGAGCAAGAGTTTCACTCATTCACAACTGAAGAATGGACTAAGCCTTGAATTGACAGTTTTGTGCGAGATGAGATTCACTCAAGTCCTTTGCTGATACTAGGCTACAAAAGGCATCCCCGTTGTTTGAAGCATATAAGTCACACTTCAGTGCCTTTCATGAGTATTTAGGGATTATCCAAGTCCCATAGGCGTGACCAGCTAGATCGACTCATATAGGTGTACTGCTCAAGAGATGTTCTGTAGGACAACATCTCATCTTTACAAGACTCTTGGAATACATTAAGGTAAATACCATTCTGCCTTACAGATAGAAAAGATGTGTATCAGAGATGAGTTAAAGAAAGGGATCTTTCCTCTCAACCTACTACCAGCTTGTTTCACCATTCTACTTTGCGGGATCTCTGATCACATAGAACAGGTTACCACTATAGCAGATTTTAAATGGGTCTCATACCCATCTCTGTCGATACACTCTTTATCACATTACGTGATAGGTCCTTTGTAACTGCCAGATTGCTAGATGTATGGACATAATTCAATGCAATAACTCTAAAGTTTCTCAGTTTTTTGACAGATTTTAATCTTCTCTTGACATGCCTAGTGGACTTCATGTTGTCTCTTGAACTGTTAATCTTAGTAATCACTGTTTGGTTATCACAGTTTATGGATATAGCCGGTATAGGTTTCTCAGTAACTGGCAAATCCATAAGGAGATCACGAAGCCACTCAGCCTCAGCCCTAGCCCCAGCAGTGTCTAATGCAGTGAGTTCTGCTTCCATTGTAGAATTCATTGAGATAGTCTGCTTGTAAGACTTCTAGGAGACAGCGCCACCTCCAAGCAAGAACACATACCGCTCGTGGCATAAAGCTCATCTGCATCAGAGATCCAGTTGGCATCACAATAGCCTTCTAGCACTTTTGGGTGTCCATGGTAATGAATACCATAGGTCATTGTACCTTTCAAATAGCGCAACACTCTCTCAAGAGTACACCAATGATCATTGCCTGGATTTGAAACAAATTGATTCCGTCCATAAGTCAGCATCAGAAGAAGAATATGCCTCACTAATAGTGATTGGTGTGTCTTCCACAAGGTACATTATAAAGTCCTCATCAAAGGATTTTACAACCCTCCGTCTCTTACTCTTTCGAGTGACTATAGTGTCATCCTCCTCAGGGATGTGCACATGGGAATCCTCCTCATGATTTAAAGAAACAGACAGTTCTTGCTCATGGGGAATTATAGTCTCATGACTTATTTCACTAGGTGTATTCTTCATGGGAAACTCATTCTCAAAAAATGTAGCGTCTTCCATGATAATATCAACATACATATTAGACACATCAGATTTTATAATTAAGAACCTATATCCAGTGCTATGAAAAGAATAACCAAGGAATACACAATCAACAGTTTTAGGCCTAAGTTTATGCTTTTTGTTGATTGACACATTCACCTTAGCCAAGCAACCCCAAGTGCGCAAATATGAGAGGTTTAATCTTCTCTTTTCCCATTCCTCAAATGGTGTAATCTCTTTGTCCGTTGTGGGAACTCTGTTCAGGACATGACACGTTGTCATAATCGCCTCACCCCACCATTCCTTAGATAATCCCGCTGAACTGAACATGGCATTCACCAAGTCTCTTAGAGTGCGGTTTTTCCTTTCAGCAATCCCATTGGATTGTGGGAGAATGATGGTGTCCTCTCATTAACAATACCATATTCCACGCAGAACTCATCGAAAACATTCAAGAAATATTCTCCACCTTGATTGGACCTTAACCATTTTATTTTTCTCTCAAGTTGGTTCTCAACTTCAACTTTATAGGCCTTAAAATAATTAAACGCTTCATATTTTGTTTTTAAGAGATACACATAGCAAAACTTAGTGGAATCATCTATAGAAGTGAGAAAGTATCTTTTACCACCTTTGGTTAAAATTTTGTTCATCTCGCACAGATCAGAGTGAACAAGTTCTAGAGGTGCCAAATTCCTCGCCTCAGCAGCCTTGTGGGGTTTGCGTGGGTGTTTTGATTCAATACACATATGGCACTTAGACTTTTTGACCAAGTTAAATTTAGGAATTAAATTGAGATTTGCTAACCGCATAAGACAGCCAAAACTTGCATGACAAAAGCGTGAATGCCATAAATCCGATTCATCAGAAATATTAACAGAATTCACCATCTTATTATATACATCATGCAAAGATAAGCTGAACAAGCCTCCGCAATCATATCCTTTACCAACAAAGGAACCATGTCTCAACACAACACATTTATTCGACTCAAGAACAACCTTGTAGCCATCTTGACACAACATAGATGCACTAACAAGATTTTTCTTGATGGAGGGCACATGCTGCACGCTCTTCAATGGCACCGTCTTTCCCAAAGTAAACATCAGAATGACCGTACCAACACCAAGAACATGAGCACGCGACCCGTTGCCCATCAACAAGGCTCCAGACCTCCCGACCTGGTAGGAAGAAAATAAAGAAACATTAGCACACACATGAATATTTGCACCACTATCCATCCACCACTCAGGTGAATTACAAACAGAGAGAACAAATGGTAAAGAATTATCATACCCAGATGTTCCATCTACATTTTCAGTAGTCACAACATTTGCTGATTTCTTATCCTGTGTGAACTTGCGATCAGGGCACTCTCTTACCCAATGCTGATCATTGCCACAAACAAAGCATCCTCCATTTTCCTTGTTGTTACTCTTCTTTTCAAACTGTGCTGTTTGAGCAGGTTTGGTTGTGTTCTCTTACTTGTTTTGGTTTTTCTTCTTGTTAAACTTGCGGAATTTAGAGTTTCTCTTTTGCACCACATTTGCAGTAGAGGTCTCAACACCTTTTCCATTGTCCTTTGCTCTAGCCCTCTCCTCAACATCAAGAGTACCAATGAGCTCTTCCACATTGAACTCCTATCTCTTATATTTGAGTGAGATGGCGAAGTCCTTCCAAGAGGGTGGTAACTTGGCGATAATACCGCCAACCACAAACTTGTCAGTCAAAGGACAAGGGAAAAGCTCAAGTTCCTTAGCTAGTGCCTAAAACTCATGAGCTTGTTCCACTACAGATCGGTTCTCAACCATCTTGTAGTCATACAACTGCTCCATAAGATACAGCTCGCTACCAACATCAGTAACTCTAAACTTTTCAACAAGTGCATCCCATAACTTTTTTCTAAAAGGAAGGATGATATAGCTTTTCTAGAATTTTGCATCAAGTACACTGATCACTGCACCACGAAAGAGATTGTCATCAGCCCTAAACTTAGCCTCGTCCTCAGGAGGTAAGTTAGCAAGCTTGCCCTCAGCGGCATGATAGCAGGACATAGCGGTGAGCCACAATTCTATTTTAGCTTTCCAAATCAAGAAGTTTTTACCATCAAAAGTATCAGGCTTCAACACAGAAAGTAAAACCCTCGATAGAAAAAATACCTATAATTAGTTTTTGGATTGTTAGATAATTAGGCAATTTCTATGTCATTTTAATTCTAAAAATTAACATTATGATGATTACATATAAAAGATTATTAATTATTGAAAACATGATATTAAACATATCTATGACAATATGGAACATGATATCGAATAACATGTGAAGCATATGAATATTAAACTCATGAAAGCATGATTCATGTAACATAATAGTAAAGCAAGACATATATCTCACAAAGATAACTAACACAGAGCTGTATATGAAAAGACCAGATAGAACAATTGGAACATAAATACAGTAGCATATGGAACAGGTTAACAGACCTACTGAAACAGGCAGACGTGACATTTATCTTATAGCAGATTCAGACATAGGATATATCATGATACGACCAGAGAACATATGAAACAAACTCATGACAGCATACGAAACAATACAAAAGCACAACTGAAACAAGCATGATCTAGAAAACGTAAAATAGAGATAAGATGAACAGATCATACCCTCCTCCTCCCATGGATGATCCCGATCCTTGTCCAACTTCCTTTGTCATGTCGTCGGAGCTGGAGATGATGACGGCGTCCACCCGTGAGGAAGACGAACAGCTGTGGCAACGACGTTCTCTGGTGAAGAAGACGACGAACGGCGATGGTGTTCTCCCGTGAGGAAGAAGGCGACGATCGGCGGCGATGGTTCGGGCAGTCGCGTAGACGCTCCCCAAAAATCTAATTGCCGATCCCCCGTGCAAGGTCTCAAATGGCAAGGGTTCCGGAGGCACCTGCCCTCTCGCTCCTCTGTGCGCGTAGAGTTACAAGATGGGAAAATCTTTCATTGCAACTAGATTGTGAGTCTGAGTGTCATGTACCGAAGAGACAGGGGCTCTCCTCTTTATGTATGTGGTGGTGCCTAGAGGGAGGAGAAGGACAAGAGTCATGGTGACATCTCAAGAGATGAGCAACTAAAGAGTTCAACTGAGTTGAAACTCCCATGGTTAGTGTGTGCTAAAAATTGAACACACCATACCACGCCCGCTTCGCTCGCTGCCTACCTGCATGCCTCGCCACGCCCACGGCCCGGCCGGCGGCGGCGGCGGCTTGGCGTGTGTGGCACACCTTTGTCCGTTCCTTGGCTTCTCAAATTAAGTGGAATAATTCCCACTATATAAGTCAAGTCAACGACCCTTGGAATTTCTTTCTGATACAGATAATATTATTCATAATTACATACTTAGTGTTAATTGATTTATTAAATTTAAATGGGCCTAGCCCATAATAAATCCAACATTGTGCGGGGGAATTTCTAGTCCTTGGAATGCATTGGGGATCTAAAGTGGTACTGACTCCTCTTTGGGTTTGATGTCGAACATCAGTTTGTTTTCTAACTGAACAGCCAAATTGGACATAGTAGATGTGTTGGATTGAGTTATCTGTTCTTGGATGTGGGCATGCGTAGCCTCTACCATCATTTTGATGGCCGTCTCCAATGTTAACGCCATTGTCTTTCTTGTCTGCTCTAGGCTGTTCTTTGATTCCTTCATGGATTGCCCCATCTCGATCCTCGAGAGGTGCGAGCTCAGATCGCCTAGTTGCTCGGTGATGTAGTCGATTTTGCTGAGGATGGATCCTTTGAAGTTGGTGAAGAGCTTCTTGATTGTTTCGGCGTCCATGGTGAAACAGATCTAGATCTCTGATATTAGTTGTAACACACATAGCGTGGAGGGTGGATTGGGCTAGTGGATTAGAGGAGGAGGAGGAGGGAAGGGACGGCGCCCTTAGGGGCGGCGGCCCTGCTGGCTGAGGGTGGCGGCGCGGCTAGGACAGGGGCAGGGGAAGGGGCGACGGCGCAGCTGGGGAGGAGGAGGAGGAGGCGTGAGCGAGAGAGAGAGGAATAATGGGAATTAACCCAATTATTTTCTTGATCTAATCTGTTACAGTCCTCCTATATTTATAGTCCCGATTGGACTCTAAATGATAAGAAACCTTATCAACCGGTCCTTCTTTTTTTTTACAAATTCAACTAATACCTCGAAATATCTCTAATAATTTACAATTCAATTAACGTTGTATATTCTCACAATGAAATTTTAAAGCTATAGATTATTATGATAAACCTTGGTTGATCTAGGTTCTAATAAAAATAAGTTGAGAAGTACATTTATTTAGATTATATAGGGTAAGAAACTGTTTAAAACTCCAATTTATTCTAGATTTGGTTAGATCATAAATTTGGGATACGTATGGGAGGCAAATAAATCAGAGAATGTGCTATGAACAAAATTCAAAGAAGAAATTTGTACACTTTAATACTGCTAGCATAGTAAATGTGCCCGTGCATTGTAAAAGAACCTAATATATATTGGAATCGGACTCCGTATCACATATGAGACATAGAGCACGCAACCCAATATGTCTTGGATTCAGACTTCGTATCAATCATTGCTAGATGCAATTTGTTCTAAATTCTAACCCATACGATATTAAGGGTGTAATTACTGTTTGGGATGTAAGAAAAAAAGACCAAAGAAGTTAGGGGGAGATGGAAAAATGGATGAAATTTGGCTCTTTAATATTAAGTATAAGTATATAGTCAAATATAAATATAGTAGATCAAGAGAAATTCTATCGTAATTTAGTTATAAAGAACTGAATATACAGACATTGTGCAACATAAATAACTAATTTTTTATTTACTCTTAAAACTATATTTCTCTCTAACATTGATTTTAAGACATGCCTGACGCTTGCCATCATCACAAGCAAGCCTGCTCTGCTTTTGACCCATCATTCTGCAACAGAGCAAGTCTCCCAAGATTTGATGAACTCAGCATATCCCTTCCTCATTCACATGAAGTCGTTGTTATCCAGATCCAACACGAACTCGTAGCATGCTTCCTTGAGCTTCTAAAAGCCGTGCTGATGGACCATCACCAGTGTTGCCGCGTGGTCTCGATGTGAAGGCACCTAGAGAACGCGCGTGATCCAGATCAGCGATAGCCTCCGCACATTGTATCTCTTTGTAGCCAGCAGTAGATGCCCAAACATGTCCCTGTAGCGTGACGTCCCGCCGTCCACGATGAGCACAGTGCCGATGTTGGCGAACTATAGGAGCGCCTCTGTGGTCGGCCACGACATGTTGTTGACCGCATAGCAGTAGCATTATGGATGTTGGTTACTGCCGCTTCTGATTCAAGCGTGTTGGGCCCCTTCATCTCACGGCGTGAACTCAATGTCATCGGGCCCCAGATTACATGGAAGGCGAGGTGGAAGTGGTGGATGTTGACGACACTCGATCTGGAGGCGGTCACGGTGGTGGTAGCGCCACTCCTAGAGTTGTTTCCTCCATGAGGCGAGCTTGCTAGGGCCTCCAGTTCCAGCAGTCCTAGTTCGGTGTTGAACAACACCGAGTCCACGCGGGAGAAAGAAAGGGTAGGCGCACGTATTGGTCAACCAGCTCGATGCTACCATGCATGTGCCCACACCCGCGACTCCTCCGTGGCGAAGTTCCACAAAGATACACATGCATGGCCCCTGCTCGTCACCCTCCCCATCGGGGTGGCATATACAACCATCTAGTTTAAGGCCATCGATAGTGATGATCTTTGAGAAAATTAGTTTGCATTGTTGTGGTGCTTCTTCTTGAGCTTGTTGAAGCCATGGACCTCGACGATGTGCATGGCAAAGTCTGTCGACGTCACACGCAACAGTAAGGGAGTAAGGGTCGTCCTCAACATCGTCGACACGTACCATTGTGCTGATCATGCGTGTAATATAAGAGACATGGGACAAAATTACCTCTTGGTTTGGAATAATTACGTTACTATGTTATCAATCAATAATCCTATTTGTATGTATGTATTGGGTTGATGGCACCGTGCATACCATCGTTGTCTGATTCGAAATGGAGGAACAGATTATGACTCTGATCTGACCACTATGAATTGGATACGTTTTTGTGTGAAAGAAATCTGAATCGGATAGTTAGGAGAGCCCAGACAGAAAAATTGACAAAAATTTTACCAACTCTAAAATTTGAAGCTTTCAAAGACATAGGGAGTATCCAACATGTATTGGAATAGGACATTGTATTGTTGCTATTATTTATTTAGTAATTTATAATTTCTACAATTTTCTATTATTGATTTATTTATAATATAAATTATTATACAGAGGCCTAGGTACCATCTGTACATGTATTTTTTGTCGTTTTTGTCTCACAAGCCTCAAAGGAACTACGGTTACGGGATGGACCAGAAGAAAAAAAAGAAATAGACTAAATACGGACATAATTAGGACTGCAACACCACGAGAGGTAGAGGCAAGTTATTTAAGATCAAAATCTATTTGGAGTAGGAGTCCTAACCCAAAAAGACAAATCAGTTTTGGAATTAGGCAATCTATTTTGGAATCTGATGAAAAACCTATTCCAACTCATATAAGCAAGGCTATATATATAAGTTCGGACGGGGTAGTTAGAGGAAGACGGATAAAAAAAATGGACGGACCAAAAAAATGGGCTGAAATTTTGCCTCTTTATTATTAGGTATAGATATAGATATAGATTAAGATAACTGCACGCGGACATGGGCCCAAAGCAGGGAGGGCGGCACCTCCCGCGTCGCCCCTCTAGTGACGGCGTGCGGCGTCCCCCTAGGGTTTGGGATGGCTGCGGCCCACGTCGCCGTCTTTCTCTTTTCTGGGCTTTTGGGCCCAATTATCCCTTGATTTTGCATCATACGTGGCGTACGTGTGACAAATATTTTTTTCCTTTTTGCGGTGTTTAGCGGCGATTATAGTGATTCTATCAAAAATTTAAAAGATTTATTGTTAAACGCATCCTGACCTAAACTTTAAATTTAAATAAGTTTATACAAAATGTTATTAACATTATGACTCCAAATAGCTGCACTCACAATAAATCTAGTTACAATTATCTGAGAGCATAAACTATACTGTTTTTTTAATATTCGGTCAAAGTTAGGCTATATTGAATTGGTATAAACTTAGGATTGTAATTTTTCTGGACGGAAAGAGTAGAAGATAACACCTGTCTGGTCGAAGTTTCTTTCTTTATAGAGAGGTAAGTAACATAGTAGTCAAACACTTTTATATATTCGAACACCATGAATTAAATATAGTGAAGGTTTCTATTTCAGTTTAGTTACAATGTGAGAGCACCTAGTGGCCCACGACCCAAGAAGGTTTCTACTGGGATAGGCTTTTCAGTTTAGTAACAATATGAGAGGCACTTGTAGACCACTAACAAAGAAGACGTATTAGGATAGGCCTTTCGTTTTAGTGACAATGTGAGAGTACTTGTTGGCCCACAGCCTAAGTGGGTCCAACACATCTTCTTTCGGCTTCTTTCTTACATGCAAATACCACAAACTTTCTTATGCACATGTTGTCATTCTCATGACCTAATGGCTAAGGTCTTGTTTGATATATAGAGCTAGTAGTTAGTTGCTAATATTTTAGCTTTATTAATAATTTCACTAATTGTTAATTGATACTCAACTAGCAGTTATTTCACTAGTTGGACCATACTAGTTAATATTAGCTATGAAGTATTGCCTATAAACTAGCTAACTACTTCCTCTGATCCATTTTATCTAGTGCACACATATATCAAGATTTAAACTTTAAAAAGTTCGACTAACAATTAGTTAATAATTTTTAACTATTGTAATACAAATTTTATATGATTATATTTCACTACAAGAAATATGTAGATTTATGACAAAACGTTACAAAACGTTAGGTCATAAATCATGCGTCTTTATCCATGGTTTGTGGCGACATATCCATGGTTTGTGACGACTATATGTTCATAGAATGTCGAGAGAATATAATCTCGACATTCTATGCACATATAGTCGTCACAAACCATGGATAAAGATGCATGATTTATGACCGAACATTTTGTAACGTTTTTGTCATAAATCTACGTATTTCTTCTAGTGTTTGTAAAAAAGTATACTATTCAATGATTATAAGTTTATAAGCATAAATAATATAACATAAAACAAATGAAGGGTTAAAATGGACCGGAAAGAGTAGTAGTTAACTAATAGATTTAAATAGGGTATAAATCTTATTGATTGTGTCCCTTCTACCGACTATCGTTACTATCTACCTAGCACCATCACCAGTTCACCACCGTCAGAGCCAGCCACCCACCACCACGGCTAACCTTAATTAACCTCTAGATGGAGTCAATGAAGTCCACAAACTCCCTTTTGGCTCGAGTTGTGTCCTTTTTGGCCAAAGCTGTTGCCCGCCACTACGACTGATCCTTTTCAATGGTGTGACAACGGCGACCTCCACCAACGTCTTTGTTGCTTGTACCATCCACTGGTTGCCTTCCACCGCCTTGACAAGTGGCGTCACTGTTGTCCACTGTCCCGCCTACACTCCAGCCATATTGCCTATCTAGCCACCTCACCCGAGCATCCGTCTAGACGTAGAGGCCATAAATCTCTATCTCTCCATAACCCCAAATTCCTAACCTTAGCTGTAATTGGAGCTCGCCGGAGTCTATCGAGATCATCACAACATCGCTGGCCTGATGTGGGTCCTACTTGGAGATTTACATCAGCTGGCTTATCAGTCAGTTAGAATAATATTTCTCTTAAAATAATCAGCTGCTTGTCTTATCAATTGGCTTTTAAGTCTAGCTGAATAGCTCATTGGTTTGTCCGTGAAATCCCCATTTTGTGGTCCTATTTCTCACTTCCCTTGTCAACCTTTTATTCATTTCATCTTATGATTTCCTAAGGTCTCATTCCGTTAGGCCTTCCAAACCTAAAACGGCTCGGAATAGTTCTACGTTGTATAAATTATTAAAAAGTTCTATGCTAAAAATAGTATCAGGAAAGAAACGGCTGCAAAGAACAAAATCTAGATCGGAAGTCTCACTAGTACATAGATCATTTGTGTTGACGGTGGACATCTATTTTTACAGGCGGCTGTAGTTTAGACACGCCACTGGAAATCAACACAGGGTCCCCAGCTTAAGAACCGCCAGTGGAAAAAGATCAATACTGGCGGTTCCTTAAGAGAACCGCTAGTATAAATTGTGACATTTATACTGGCGGTTCACTTAAGGAACCGCCAGTGATAATAGGTTATTTTCACTGGCGGTTTACTAAGGGAACCGCATGTGAAAAATGACACCATTTTCACAGGCGGTTCCCTTACGTTAACCGTCTATGGTGAGCTTGTCCTATATATACCCCCTTCTTCCTCCCCACCTGAACCAACAGAACTGTAGCCCGAGCATTTCTTCCATGGGAGGAGCTTTGGAGGTCCAGATTTGACCAAATATAAGGGGGAAGGTTTTGATCCTGATTTCTTCGGAGGAGATAGCTAAAAAAGGTTAGTTTATGTGTTTCTTGCCTCATTTTCACCTTTTTTGCTTAATCCTAGCCACTTTGGAGATCAAGGGTTTCACCTTAAGAGAGAGAAGAGTAGCTAGGTTTTTGTTTTTTTCATCAATTGTAGTCTCTTTTTATCTAGGGTTTTACTTTTTTGTATCTAGGGTTTAACCTTTAGAGTTTTATTAGTTACTCATATTATATTTAATTATTTAGTTATGTTTAGTTTAATTAGCATGTAGTGATGCTTTTAGTTGGGTTTTTATTAATTAATCTAGTTTTAGTTATTTGGGATTTTTCTAGATAGTGATGCTTTAAATTATTTTTTGTTTAATTATTTAGTTATGTTTTGTTAAATTAAGTAGTGGTTAGACTTTAATTAGGGTTTTATTAATTAGTCTTGCTTTAGTTTTTAGAGTTTTATCTAATAAATTGATGCTTTAATTATTTTGTTATGTTTTGTTTAATTAAGTATTGGTAATTCTTTAATTAAGGTTTTATTAATTAGTCTTGCTTCAGTTATTATTGAGAGGCATATTTATTTAACTAGTTCTTTTAACTATATGTAATTTAGCCTGGACGTGTTCTATTTCAGAAATAGACAAGCAAGGGGTTATTTTCATCTATATTCCTTTGAACGAAAGTGTACTGATCATCCAAAGGTTAGTTAATTCATATCACAAAACATTCATGTCTCCTTTTTAGTGATTACCATATATAAATTTATTAAACTTTTTAATAGGTAACGATGGACGAGCATTACGGATGTATAACTTAGAAAGAGTAGATCCATCATACATACCTGAGGTTCATAGGTTTATCGATGCTGCCAAAAACTATGCTTTGAGAACACAGAAGAAGCACATATGTTGTCCTTGCTTAGACTGCAGAAATCTTGTTGTTTTTGAAGACACAAAACCAATCATAGCTCATCTGGTCTGCCGAGGATTTATGAAAGATTACTTGGTTTGGACAAAGCATGGAGAGGTTGCTCTGCGTTGTATACTGCTGCAAACCCTATGAACATCGACGCCAATGACCCAGATATGCTTGTTGACGACATATGCCAGTTCGTACATGAGAACATCACCATTGTCCCCAGCAGAGTGAACATGTTGTACCTGATGTTCATGATGATGCAAATATTGGAGGAACCGAGGACAACATAACTCAAATGTTGGATGAAGATGCTGGCTGCACTATTGCGTCATCGTACGGATCCATCAATGTTCTTTATGAAAGGTATGGAGGCCTTGGAGAAGGCAGCAATAGAGCCATTGTACGATGAGACTAAATGTTGTATCAAAGAGTTCACGATATTACGGTCTGTGCTTAAGTTGTTGATGTTGAAAGCTAGATATGGATGGTTCGATGCCAGCTTCGATGTATTATTGAGTACTCTCAAAGATATGCTTCTAAAGGAGAACAAAGTGTCTGCTAACATATACTATACAAAGAAGCTAATCAGTCCGCTTACTATGAGCGTCCAGAAGATCCACGTGTGCAGAAATTACTGTATCCTATATCGAGGTGAATACAAAGACTTGGACCAATGTCCAAATTATGGTGCAAGTCGGTACAAGACGAAAAAAGACTATCTACAAGAGGAGAATGCAGCTTCTGTTTCTAAAGAGAAGAAGAGAAAGAAGACCCAACAGAGTTCAAAACTCTGCAGCAAAGAAAACGAAAAAGAAGACTACTACGCACAGAGAAGGGTTCCTGCTATGGTCATGTGGTACCTTCCAGTAGTAGATCGGTTGAGGTGTTTGTTTGCCAACCCTAAGGATGCAGAGCTTATGACTTGGCATGCTTCTGATAAGCACAAAGTAGATGGAAAGCTTTGACATCCTGCCGATGGCAAGCAATGGCAAAAATTCAATGAGGACCACCCAAAATTTGCTAAAGAGACAAGAAATGTTAGGTTCGTACTATGTACGGATGGAATGAATCCCTTTGCCAAAAGGAGCAGCAAGCACAGCACATGGCCGGTGATCCTCACCATATATAATCTCCCTCCACACTTGCTGCAGAAGCGAAAATACCTTTTGCTAACTATTCTTATTTCTAGACCTACACAACCTGGTGTTGACATGGATGTATTCTTGGAGCCATTAATGGAGGAAATGAGAATATTGTGGGATACTGGTGTTGCCATGCTGGACGAATACCAGAAAGAGTCATTCACACTGAGAGCAATTATTTTTGTTACGATCAACAATTACCCAGCTCTTTTTGTATTGTCAGGATAGTTCAAGGGTAAGGTTGGCTATGTAGTATGTCTGGATGAAACCTTTTATGTGTCCCTTAGTGCATCCAATAAGATTGTGTACATGAGACACAAACGTTTCTTATTGAAAGGACATAGGTATCACTTGTGAAAGATGGATAGGTACTTTGACAATCAGGATGAACTAAGGTCCACTGCTCCATCAGCTAATAGTAAAGGTCACAGAGTGTACAAGATAGTTAAGAACATCAAGTTTGTTTTTGGCAAGAAGACAAAAGATGGAAAAGCAAGGAAGGATGTCAAGCCAACCGCTGGGGCTACATTCAAGAAGATTTCAATTTTCTTTAAGTATTTGCCATATTGTAAAGAGTTTGACGTACGGCACGCGGTCGATGGTATGCACATTCAGAAGAAGGTGTTTGAGAGCATAATTGGTACCTTGCTAGACATTAAGGGCAAGACGAAGGAAGGACTGAGTTCACGTCAGGAACTGGTCAATTTGAAGATAAAACCTGAACTTCACCCGGTTTTGCTAGATAATGGAAAGTACCACCTCCCGGCAGCAAGCTACAACCTGAGCACGGATGAGAAACATGCGATGTGTGTGTGGTTGAAGAAGTTGAAAGTTCCAGCTAGATTCTGCTCCAATATTAAGAGCATTGTGTCAATGAAGGACCTTACACTCACCAACTACAACTCACATGATTGCCATGTGATGCTGATAACTTTCCTTCTTATTGTCATCAGGGCTATAAGTCCAGTGTTTTTAAAGATGGCAATCACACGGTTGTGCTTCTTTTTTAACGAGATATCATAGAAGGTAATTGACCGTGATCAGTTGGAGTCTCTTCAGGAATTCACAGTGGAGACAGTGGCACAGCTTGAGATGTGTTTCCCGCCATCTTTCTTCAATATAATGGTACACCTTGTCGTGCATTTGGTGCCACAAATACAGGCTCTGGGTCCCATGTATTTGCATAAAATGTGAACATATGAGCGTTTCATGTTAATACTGAATGGGTACGTATCCACTCGAGCTCGTCCTGAGGCATCCATGATTGAGGGATACACTACCGAAGAGGCCATTGAGTCTGGTGGTCTATTCTGAAACGATTGCCTAAAAGATCAGATTGTAATAGGTTTGCCTCCGTCTCGACATGAGGGCAGACTATATGGGTGTGGGAGGATGGACTGAAAATCATTCATCCCATCAGACTACAATATTGTCCTCGAGGCCCATCATAGCATCCTACATCAGCTCTCAATAATGGAGCCTCTGATTAATCAACACATGCAAGAGCTAGGAGATCATAACCTTGGGCAAATAGAGGATTGGGTAAAGAAGGAACACAAGCGTCGATTCGCCACATGGCTAATGGAGCAGAATATTCCAAATGGGGAAATAATTGAGGAACAAACTATAAAGAGGTTGGCAGCTGGACCATCTCGTCAGGTCACATCATGGCACACATATGATATTAGTGGATTCACATTTTATACCACTTCTAGGGAGAAAAAGAGCATGGCGCAAAACTGTGGTGTTTGTTGCGAGGCCATAGATGATAATGAAGAAACTGCTATATACTTTGGCTTTGTTGAGGATATATGGGAACTAGACTATGATTCATTTAAGACGCTTGTGTTTCGATGCCAATAGATTGATGACAAACATGTCACAGTGGATAACTATGGTTTGAGAGTTCTTGATCTAAGTAAAGTAGGTTATAAGGATGACCCATGAATCTTTGCCACCCGAGCTGCACAGGTCTTCTATGCTGAACAGATCCTTTCTAAGGAAGAGAAGAAAAACACCGACAAGACCAAGCATATAGTTCTCCCTGGGAAGCAGCAAGCTTTAGGAGTTGATGGTGTAATTGACCTAGATGACTTCAACCAGTTCGGGCACATGTCTCTCTTTACAGATCATCTGTCAAAGATAAGGAACATTGAGCAGAATATCCCCAAGAATTCATTGCCATGGGTGCGCCATGATGGAGAAGGAAGAATAGTAGCTGGCTAGCTAGATTCTATTTAATATTAGTTAATGTCATGTGTAACAATTTATCAGTTATAAAAAGTACTCATGTATTGCTCTCTATTAGTATTCCTTTTCTACTTGTTTAAGTCCTTTTCTTTCTACTTGTTTAAGTATAAAGTAAGTAGCCTAAAAGAAATATTCTAAACACTTTATATATCATAAAAGAAATAACATAAAAGAAATAACATAGCACAAATAATATATGTACAAGAAGAAATACCCTAAAAGAAATAACCTAAAAACTTAATATAGCTACAAGAAGAAATACCCTAAAAGAAATAACCTAAAAAATAACCTAAAAAATAACCTAAAAAAAATATTCTATGTATGGCTCTTTATACTAATTTTATGCATATCTACTTCCCTATATATCTTATATAGTTTAGAGAATGAGGTTTACAAATTGAAACAGTAAGGAAAATTACAAAAAGGAAAAATATTAACAAAACATAAAAAACAGGAAACCATTAACAAAACATAAAAGAAATAACATAAAAGAAATTTCTATGTATACCTCTTTATACTTTATTCTATTCCATAAAAGAAATAACCTAAAAGAAGAAATAACCTAAAAGAAATACCCTTAAAACTTTAATATAAGTCTTAATATATCTACAAGAAGAAATAACCTAAAAGAAATAATATATCTACAGAATGAGGTTAAGAAAGAGATACATTAAGGAAAAAACAAAAAAAGAAAAATATTTTCACTGGCAGCTGTCTTAGAGCACCCCGGTGGTTAGCTAAGAGAACCGCCTGTGAAAATGGTTTCCACCGGGCGGTGTTCTTAACCAACTGCCTGTGAAAATGATTTTCATTGGTGGTGGTCTGTGTAAACCGCCAGTGCAAATCATTCTAGGTATATAATACCGCCGCAACGCTTAGAAATTTTCAATCTTGGTGGGCACGATTTTTTGACGAGGGACATCGCCAGGCTACCCAAATTCGTTCCTGGGCGCCGCCGATCACCGCGCCGTCTTCCTCACCGAGCAGTTAGCCGCCGTCCGCGGCGCATCCGCCATCGCCACCGCGCCATCGACGTCCCCGCGCCCACCGGGCGCAGCATCCCCACCGCGCCACCGACATCCCCGCGCCTTCCCTCGCGCCCGTCCTGGTGCCGGTGAGTGCCCTCCACACCTCCAAATGGCACGGCGGTGTGCTTCTGTGTAGCTGCGGCGGTGTGGCGGCAGCGGCGTGGTACACCATGGCGGCGGCAGCGGCGGGCGGCGGTGTGGCTCACCGTGTGGCTGTCGTGGTCTTCACGAGGGAGGGCGGGCGCGTGGACCCTGCCTCGGCATGCCCTAGGGCCACCCGGCCCAACGGCCGTGCCCTCGGTGGCCAACGGCGGCGGCGGCGGCGCTGGCGCCCCTAGGCACCGGCAGTGGCGGCCTTCAGCCCTTCTTTGGGCTATCTAGGCCCAAAGTGGCTTTTTTTCCTTTTTTTTTTTTTTTTTTGCAATTTTTTAATTATATTAGTAAATATTAAATAGCAATTGTATAGCAATTTAATATGTACAAAAAGTAATTATATTAAATAGCAATTGTATATAAATGAATGCTTAATTAAAAAATTCCATGCTTTATTAGTGTATGTAATAATTTTTTCCTTTATTATTTAATTGTGTATGTTATCATTTAATTATGTAAATGTAAAAAAGCAAATGTGTAAATATATATTGTAATATTATTTCCTTTATTATTTATTAGCAAAGATTATTGTAGTAATATTGTTTTCTTTTATTATTTTTCATAGCTTTATCATATGTGTAAATATATTATTTCCTTTTATTATTTATTAATAGCCAAAATTATTATTTATTACTAGCCAAAATTACTGTAAATGTGTAATTCTATGATTTTAAATATAATCACTTAGTATTTATTAATGTGTATGTGTTATTTTCTTTACTAAGTACTTTGTATGTGTTATTGTATGTGCTAAGTACTTTCTTTACTAAGTACTTTGCAAAAGTACTTTCTTTACTAAGTATGTAATAATGACTTAGCATTTTTTAATGACTTAGTGTGTCATTAACTTAGTGTATTAATGACTTAGCATTTTTTAATGACTTATCCATTAATATAGCTAGCGAGAAGATGATTTCTCCAAAATCCGGAGAGAGCGCAGATGATGACCAGCGTGTAGAGTCGCCCAATAAGGTTCACACACCCCCGGACCAACGGTTAGTATGACACGATTACAGTTAGTTTCATAATAGCGAGATGACGTCTCCAAATGAACTCACATACTTATTGCCCTTGCATTTAGAACTATAAATCCTCTGGTAGAAGAAGAAGAAGAAGATTTCCATGGTGACATGTTGAAAGAAGAAGATGACGGAAACCAAAGTGATCCATGCCCTAGCATAGATAGACAACCTCAACATAGCGTTGACCCAGATTATGATCCAGCTCTCGATGAGGTACAGTTATTACATGAAAACAAATGCTTTCATTCATCCCATATAATATGCTCTGCTCCATAATTCGTTGGATGTATCTTACAGGAGGTTTTGTCTCAAATGCGGGACATTCTGGCAGAGGAAGAAGAAGTGCCAGAAGGAGAAGCCCCAGAAACAACCGAGACAACCACCTCGAAATCATGGAAAAGAAAACGCGCTGACCGAAAACGAGGTGAAAGGGGAACGAACAAGTAGCCAGAGCAGACATATGTTATTACCGACATAAGCCCGAAAGGAGAGCCTTTAGTGTCAGAGGCGGTGGTGGTCAAGTTACGGAATGCGATTGGTTTCTTGGTCAGGGATAAACTTGACATCACAATCCCCAAGTGGGCGGATGTGAGCGCTGAGAAACGGAAAGAGTTATGGGATAAGTTCCAAGAAAGGTTTGTAATCCCTACGGGGACTGAAAGAATTGTGAAAGAGTATTTTTTCAAGCAGATTCCAATGTCATTTTGAAACTATAGATCGGAAATGAATGTCAAATATCTGAAGAAGGGGTTGGATCCAACAAGTAAGTACAAGATCACCGCTAGTCAGTGGGCGGTATTCAGGGAGCAGAAGAAAGATCCAAATTTCCAAGCCAAGAGCGAAGCTGCTTCAGCACTAGCAAAGAGGAACAAGTACCACCACCACCTTGGCACAGGTGGTTACAAGCTGCAGATTTCGAAATGGTGGGCAGAGGAGGAAGAGCTAAAGAAAGAAGGCGAGGCTGTGCTCTCAGAGGAAGTTGGCGAGAGGACGGCGAATTGGCTGAAAGCAAGAGGAACAAAACAAACTCCTACCGGTTTAAACTTTCCGGAAGAAATGAAACCGATAGTAGAGAAGATGGTGGCATTGGCCCTGAGGTCAAAGAAGGCAAATTGAAGCCACAAAGGGAGAGGGACATTTTGAGTCTAAGTCTAGGCAACCCTGAGCATTCTGGTCGTGTACGAGAAATATCATCAAAGAGGGGATGGAAAGAGGGATTTGGTGAGGAGTGGTTGGGCATGTACAAGAAAAAAGATCGATACAAGGAAGATATCAAAAATTATTTTAAGGAGCAGGCTAAGGAACAATTCAAAAATATGATGTTTAATTTCCTATCAAATCCTGATCCTCAAATAATGCAGAAGTTAGCTAGTACAATGTCCATCTAACAGATGAGCACACAAGGTCCGCAGATGCAGCTCGTCCCCACACATCCCTCGGCTGGTCCTTAGGAGATGATTGCTGCCATGTCCACACAATCGCCACCATTTCCAAGCAGTGTGGGGTCTACGGGCAACAAAGACCGCTACCAGTGGATGATATCGAAGCACCGACACCTTGCAAATTGATCATACGATATGGTATGAAGCATCTTCGTACAAAGGAAGTAGCCACGGGCTTTGCAATCCCTGGACATGACTACCACCATACCACCATACCAGAAGAGTACTGTAGGGTAGAAGTGTGTACGGTCGTCCCTGGATACGAGGACGATGTGCTAGAAATTCCTGGCGCCGACGAAGTTGAGACACTCAGACAGGCCATTAAGAATTTCATCCTATGGCCTCAACGAGACGTGTAGTTGATGCAGCCACCACCACCACGACCACCACCATCCTCTGAAGTCTTCCTAGGAACTCAGGAGTCACAACATGTCGATGTTGTTCCTAACCCAGCACTGATATCACCATGTCCCCAATCTCCTCCTAATATACAGTCACCTGTAGGCGATGCTATTCAAACCCCACAGTCTTCACCGAAACCTGCAGGATCTCCGCCACTGACTATACCATTCAATGATCCTGCTCGTGCTTCCCCACCACCTCAAGACCTCGAGCAATCGCCTTGGACACCACCACCACCACCACCAAAAAAGATCCAAGAACCACCAAAGAAGAAGAAATTTTCAGTTCCGAAATTGGTCTCCCCCTTTGAGCCCAAGAAGAAAACTGCTGGCACCGCCAAATTTTTAGAAGGGATTGCGAAGACCCGCAAGTCACGTATCGTTCACTTGGTTGAGCAGGAGAGGTCGTCAAAAGGCCCAGAGACCAGTGTCTTACAGATCAGGAAGCCAACATGGGAGGATTATAAAAATATCCCTAATCAATACATACCGGGCAGGCCTCTTCTTAGTTGGGACAAACTCAAAAAACTACCAGCTGGTATAAAAAGACTTCATGACTAGTATATGAGAGCAGCTTCTGTCGGCATCGACACGATCCAAGTAAGGATACCACCATCGGCTTTCAGAAGTGAACGAGATACCGCTTTTGTAACCTTCGAAGACATATGGTTGATGATGAACCTCAAGCGGTTCGATGTTTAGCTCGTAACAATATTTGCATTGTAAGTCTCGCTCGTCCTAACATGTACATCCTTTAGTATTATTGATTTGTATCATTATGATTGAATTTCTGACATGCACTTGTGCCATGCAGAATGCAATATGATCTGGATGAGACCCGTTACGGTCCAGAGCCAAACAAAAATGAGAGCAAGAGAACTGGGTACCTTAGCCCAAAGAAAATCTGTGAGAACGAGCATATCTTCCGGATTGGTCAGGACAGCGATGAGTTAAAGGGGTTAACAGAAGAAGAAGCTACAAAGAAAAAATAGAACCGGAGAAGAGACATGAGGCTACCTACGCCGCCTACATAGGACATGCATTACTTCAGTTCCAACACAGAGAAGTGGTAGTTGCCCCGTACAACTTCTGGTAAGTCTGAGTTTATATACTTAAATCTCATTAACAATTTGAATAGAAACACATGACAGTTCTTTACCGTTCGTGCAGCGACCACTAGATATGCTTTTATATTTATTCTAGGGACGGAAAGATGCTGATTTTTGACTCTACAGATTATAGTCCTGAAAGATATGCAAAAGTCACGACCATCTTAGAACGGTAAGCTGACATACTTGCCATACATATTTGTATCGATAAAAGTTCAAAAAAGTAGCTAATTCTTTTCGAGATTATAGGATTTATAGGTGGTACAAGTTCAAGGGTGGGGTATACGACATGTCTAAAAGGGGTGAGGAACTAAGAATATTTCATAACTGGCCGGTACGTAAGTTATGAAGCCATATCATGTATGTACAGTAGTTAAGATGATGTTGCAAGTCAATAACAACTTCCTCTTTATGTAGTGCCACAAGCAATCACGGCTCGGTGCACTATGGCTTCTACGTGCGCGAGTACATGAAACTGAATGGACGATACATCAAGAACCCTTATAAGGTATAACTAATAGTCACGTCTATATATTTATATCATTATAGATGTAAATATTTTATTATTGACAAGTGCAAATATATGATGTCTATAAACTTCCTTTCCAAGGCGGTTGCGTAATCATCCAAGCCCAAACACCGACAGACAAAATTCTATATGAACTAGTTGATGACTTGTGCTCCTTTATCATGAAAGAAGTCATTCCAAGTGAGGGAAAGTTCCATGAACCAAATAGCATCTTAGCGAAACCAGAGTTCACAGCGCTAAGGAAAATTAGCGCTCTGAAACTAAGTCGAGATGATTATTAGAATCATCATTTGCGTTGAAAAAACTTTATTGTTGTGGCCGCAAAATAACGTGATGTATATCAATGTATTTATGTATATATGTATGTTGTAATTAAATTGTTAATGGTATGTATATGTATATAATTATATTGGTCTATATTATTATAATTAAATAGCCTTATGTACTCATATCATTGTATGTAAGAGATCATTGGATAAGATAGGGAGAGACAGAGGGAGGGAGAGGGAGAGAGGGAGAGAGAGGGAGAGAGGGAGGGCATTTCACAATTGAAAATTCTAATTTAAAACTGACGGAAAAAACAACAGAGGCGGTTCACCTAAATGAACCGCTAGTGCAAACCCATTTCCACAGACGGTTCACATAATGAACCGCCTGTGCAGGTGCGTCTATAACTGCCTGTGAAAATGCTCTGTGTACTAGTGTCTCTCCCGTTAGACTTAACTAGAGAGCGGTTTCTCAATTTAGTTTGGCGCCTATTTAGTTTTACGCAAATCCTACCTCTATGAGCACATTCGAAGGACTGAACCGAGAGATTTGAAGATTCATAAAGTCACCACTGGCGCTTTATCGGCAGATATAAAGATTCACGAAGTCACCACTGGCGCCTTGTCGTTGACGGAAACATCGCTTACTACTTAATGCATAATGCTGATAAATCATAGAAAAATCCTAGAAAAGGTGTGAGTATAAGATTTGATTTCTGATGGGTAGTGTCCTACTAGACAGTTCTACTACTAGACCACAGACTCATTTAGTTTTTACCTGTTTAAAACAGGAGTTCAGATATATCTACCTATACCTCATTCCCCTATACCAGCGCGCCTCTCTCAGTTCACTGTAGCGCAACAGTGCTCCTCTCACATAAACACTGTTACCACGACAGTAACGGGTCGGATGGACAGTGAACCCGTAATGAACAGTAACGGGTTTACAAACAGTGCAACCCGTTAACATACAGTAACGGGTTGTAAAAACAGTACACGCCCGCAACAAACAGTACCATCAACAGTGCACTTCTTTTTTCCCTTTTTTTTTTTTGTCGCTGTTGTTTCAAAGCCCCGCGGCACCGCGCGGGGTCCTGACTAGTTTTTATATACCTCTAAAGCTTGAAACAGCGGTATATGTAAAAAAAAAAAATAGCTAATCAGACGGAGAATATTAGGTAGACTCTTCGTGTATTCGTGTCGCTAGCTTGTCATGGCACGTGTGACGGTGCGCACACTGCAGGTTCTCGAAACAAATACACGTACATGGCGGCCGGAGCCGACCCCAGGACACGTGCATGTACACGTACAGCCTGGAGCTAGCAGGCGCAGCTGCATGCATAAACGCACACGCACGCAAATCCAAAACCGGGACGCACACGCACGCAACACAGTTGCAGTTGCCGTTACTAGTCATCAATTCTCCCTCCCTCTGACTGAGCTAGCTAGCAATTCGATCGATCGGGCACGTACGTACGGTTGCGATTGCGATGCAGGGCGGGAGGAGCGCGAGCGCGGTGCAATCCGCCAAGGAGGCGGCGGCGAACGTGGGCGCGTCGGCGTGGGCCGGCAAGGAGAAGACCAAAGGCCGTCGTGCAGGAGAAGGCGACCAAGGCGCGGGCGCACGACCCCGCGGAGAAGGCGGCGGCGGACGCCAGGATGCAGGAGCGCGTCCGCGAGGTGGAGGCCGTCAAGCAGGACGCCATGCGCCAGAACGCCGCCGCCAAGGAGCGCGCCACCGCCGCAGAGCACCACCCGATGCCGCTCGGCGTGGGGGCCGCCAGCTCCGCGACGGCGCCTGCTCCAGCTGCCGGTGCCGGTGCAGGTGCGCCGGTTGCTACGACCGAGACGGGCGTAGCAGCGGAACCGCCCAGCGGCGGCGTCCAACGTACTGACGCTGGCTTCCACGGGGCCGACGGTGTCCCACCGCCGACCGGCACGGCCGGCGCCCACTACACCTGAAGCGAAAAAAGACAATAATTTCGTCGTGTGCTTGTGTGGCTTTGGAGATTGTAAGAGAATAATGTGAGATTTTCTCTACATGCTCTACGTGTTGTGAGATTTTACAGATGTGATGTGGTGGCCTTTATGTATTGTAACTTCATCGTATATTGCTATGGTGAAGTTGATATCAAGGATTGCTATTTGCAGCTGCTGCGGGGGTACTCTGATGT
This sequence comes from Chrysopogon serrulatus, assembly GCA_015844335.1. Taxonomy (NCBI): domain Eukaryota; kingdom Viridiplantae; phylum Streptophyta; class Magnoliopsida; order Poales; family Poaceae; genus Chrysopogon; species Chrysopogon serrulatus. Next base: position 230,602 of record JADLZL010003073.1, read on the forward strand.
TGGCCTTGTTCAGATTGTAAAAGTAAAAAAAAAAAATTAAAACTATAGTATTTTATTTGTATTTGGTATATATTGTCTAATTATAGATTAACTAGGTTTGAAAGATTCGTCTCATCATATAACTAAACTGTGTAATTAGTTATTTTTTATTTATATTGAATGTTTTATGTATATGGTTAAAAATTAATGTGATAGACAGAGTGAAAAAATCTGGACTTTTATGTAAATCTAAACAAGGGCGTTGTACATGAGTTTTTGAATGATGAATGTGATTAAAAAGTTGTTTAAGTCGAAGACGGGCCTCTAATACTACATATACGCCGATGATTTTCCAAGACACTGTCTCAGATTAACGTAGGCAGACAAGTGTTGCCTCTGTTAATCGGTAGTTGCGTTAATTGGTGGTTGGCCTTGTATAGATATGGCCTTGTATAGATAGGCGGCTGATAAACGAAGGCGGTCAGCATAAGGCAACACACACTTCGTTAATGACTTTAGTCACTATCGGAGGCGAACTCGAAATAGAATCATATTTGACAATGCTATTTAGTTCTAGAGGAGTTTGAAATGTAAGACCAAGCGTCAGTATAGGTTAGCTCTAGAACAGTCGAAGAGATTGGATTTTACTACTACTGGTAAAGGACAAGTGTGTCCTTGGTCATGTTGAAATCTAATTCATATTTAATTTAATTATTATATTATGCATTCATTTAAGAGTTTAAATTGAAACGGACTCCTGAAAAGAACACGCATCCACGTCGCGTGAAATGTAGGGAGCCATCCGATTGTGCCCTTTAACGGTCTAGATTCAGCTCCTTGGATTCTTGGAGAAGCTGATTCTTGGTCCCCAATGTAGCTTCTTGTTCCGGCTTCTTGGAGAAGTAGCTCCATCGTCGCTTCCATCACATTGGCTCAGCCTCTGATCCGGAGCCAGGCCACCAAATATAACTTCCGATTCTCCTTCGTGATCCTTCCGGTAAAAAAAAAAAAAAAAAGCCTTCACCTTATCTCTTCCCCGTGCTCCTCCCGGAGCTCACCGCGACGCCGCCCCTGGCTATTTGCCCGCCCTCCACCTCCCCCCCCCCCTCCCTTGTGCGCCTCCGCTTCTTCCTCTTCCTCTACTCTCTCTCCCTGCCCGAATCGCCGCCGCTCCCGCCCTGCTGGCAGCGCGCCGCCGCCCGCTCCGGCGGGCGGGTCGCGGCCCCCCGGCGGACGTGGGCGGCGCGAACTGCGGGGCCGACCCGGCCTCGGCCTCCTCTCCCTATCTAGCGTCCTCAGCCTCTGTCGTCTTCCTCTCTCACCCTCTCTCCCGAAGTGGCGGCACTGCAGCCGGACCCGACGGCGCCCGGCCTCACCCACATTGCGGCGGCCGTCGGGCAGTGTGGCGGGTGACCCGCCCGGCATGGGGCGCCGCCACTTCCCGCACCGCCGCCGCAATCGCGCCTCTCTCTCCCTCTCTCTCCCTCTTTCCTCTCTTCTCCCCTGTGAGGCTCGAACCCTAGGTTCGGGCCGTCGCAGACTTGTGGGGCCGGCCGGCTGTGGCCTTGCTCAGCTCACGGCGGAGGTGGGGATCTGTTGCCGTCTCCACGCCGGGGGACCTGCTTCTTCTACGCATTGCCGCCGTCTCACTGCGTCTCCGCCCGGTGGTGCCCCCGGCCTGCGGCGCCCGCGGCACCCGTGGGCGGCGAGCACCCACGGATCCCCGCTGCGTGCGGCCGCCGTAGGTGGCGCCACCCTGTGCGGGCGCACCGGGCGCGAGCTTCGCCCGGTGTTGCCCCTGGACGCGACACGTCGGCACAGCCTTGGCGGCGAAGCACGGGCACCACCGGTGGCAGCGGCTCCTCCGTGGGAGCTGCTGCAGGCCGTCTACGCGGCTCAACTGTTTCCTCGTGTTGTTCGCTCACACGTTCGCTCCCGGCCCCCTCCCTTGATCCGGAGTAACATGCCAACTGCTACAAAACATGTATGTTGTCCTATTCAAACTGCAGACTTCTAGACTATCAATCCCTTGTTTGCTATTTGTGGTATTCACATTTATCTAACTATGGAATGCCTTGCTTTTGCATTTACAATGTATTTTTTTCTGTTTGATTGCTTAAGCTTATGATATAGGTTCTATAGATCGGAATTGAACCAACCATATGCAGTAGTCTAATAATGTGGAAATTGATTTTGTACAGCTTTTTTGGGGGCATATGATATAGGTTCTATAGATCGGCATTGAACCAACCATATGCCATAATTTCGTGTTTGAGTTCTAGGCTGTCAAAGAAGCAAAAAAAAAAAAAAAAAAAAGGTATAGACCTGACACAGTAGCTAGAGTTTGCATTGGCCTATTCTTGCGACAAGAACCTTCCTTGCCTGCTATTGTTATCCCGTTTAAGAAACTTTCAAAACAGTTGTGTTGGATGGATGAAACTATACCATGCTTATGATATGTTCAGCATTTATCCTTCTAAACAGGTTCCTTAACACATAATCCTTTCCTGTCGCACTTCTAATATTTATGTATGCCATATAAAATAGATTTTTTTTATACAATGCTAGAGCCCTGTTCTTCGTTGACTGCGTATGTTGTCTTTTCACAATTGGTTTTACCATTGGTAATGGCTTAGCCCATATAGGATTATCCTATACAGGTCTAAGTTATGCTAAAACAAAAGCATAGTGCAGTCCTCTGTAATGCACCTGTGCTTTTTTTGTGCTTAAATCTTTCGATTTCCTTCCATATGTGCACATCAGTTGCCTGTGCAGACTACTGATTAGTTGGCCTGCAACACATCAGATGTTTGTTTCAACCTTGCCTCTTTACTACCTCAGCTATATTGTGCTTTATGTCCTTAATGGTACAGTTAGTTGTTCATACCCTTTATTCAATTTGCTGGTTAACTACACTATACAGCTTGGCAAAACCATGGATCATTTCGCTTGATGAATAAAAGATTATGTTGTTGGAGAACATATGAAGTTCAATGTTCATTCAAAAAAAACATATGATGTTCACTGCATGAGTATAGAAGTTTTTGCTTTTCGTTTTAACTTCTGCCAATGAGATGTAGTTAGCACACTGTTGATTAGGTGTATCGAATTTTTAGGTTCACAAATGGGATTACCGTTTACTTTTTGTGATTACTGCTCTCCAATCCTGACCACCTCGGCAATTGATTGATTGAAATTTTCGTTTTCCAAAGATGGATGTTAAAAAATGACAGCGGGTGGTCTTGCTCTGATTACATTGTATCCATTTCTATTTATTCACAGAGACTTACAATTTTTTTCCCTTTTTGTTTCAGTCCTCGGACATTCTCCGGAAGAAGAGGCTATTCTCCGGAAGGAAAGGCTACACACATCATCACCGATGTACTGTAGTGGTAAAAAAAACAGAAATAAATATCTCGCGGCTCCATCCTCCTCTCGCCAAAAAAAAAAGGAATTTTGAGAACAGGCAATTATTGTGCCATAGATCTGAGCATGTGACCTTCTACACTGTAGTCCTGATGGTTTCTGGTTCATTGTTTGCATTTTGGTCACCTGCAATGATGGATCCACCTCTTCTTGCTGTTACGTTTTACTTTGAGGGAATGGGCTACTGCAGTGATGATTGTTGTGCTGTTTGATGCAATGATCATAGGCTATCTTTCCATGGTCTACATCTATTCCTTCTTGTTCATGACGAATAAGGCAATGTTCATGAATCATGGGCTATGATGGTTTTTCCTTCGTTTTACATCTCTGCTATGTCAATAACTGAGGCAATGATCATACACTGTGGGCAATTGGTTGTTCTTGTTCTTTTATGCATCTCTTCCTGCCTGTTCGAATTTGTGTTGTTTCGAGACACCAGTGAGGGGTACTTTTTATTGCCTATGCAGTCACGGACTAGGCGGCTGCAGTTATCTCTTAGTTATGAAATCTCGGCTTCCGATGACGCTGCCTGCTGATGATTGCCTTTCATTTTCCGCTCATGCGTGCTTATGATCGTTGCCAGTGATGTCAATTCACACGATTGTGCAATCTGAGCTTGTGTTATTTGCTGCCTGTGAACTGATAGAGATATTCTTGTTTTTTCTAGCCTCATGATCATTGTTTGTGATCGTTGCTTTCTGAAATCAGATTATATGTTGTTGGTTCTGAGCACATGCCCTATTCCCAATGATTAGATCGTCAAGATTTTGGTTCTTCTGTTCCTTTCAGTTTTCGGTATAATTTAATTATTGCATTGGTGTTATGTCAACTCAAGTGGGAAGCCTGCATGCATGAAGAAGAAACACAACAAAGGTCATTGTTTTCTTGTTTTTGAAGTTCATCTAATCTTAAGTTTATTTCTAATGCGACCTAATTTATTCCTATAAACTGCGTCAGCTTCTAGGCTGCAAGCACCATCCACGTTGCTTATTTCCTAACTAATGCGGTATTCTTCATGTTCTTTTGTCGTCATTTGTCCATACGGTATTCTTCATGTGCCTAACTAATGCTGCTTATTTCCTCCTGATTCATGTGCCCAACTAATGCTGCTTATTTCCTCCTAATTGTGTAGATCATCGTCCAATTGAAAGGCTCATTCCATCTTTAATGGAGTCTTCGGGTCTTCTGGTATGATAGATTTTGCTTCTTATCCTGCCACCTCCTCAAACTGTTAATGAGCTTGCCATTGGCCCAATCAAAATTCTTGGATGCTCCAAAACAGCTCTTATTTTTCTTCTCTTTCCTTCAGACTAGGTGTTCTCTGTAAGATGTTTTTTACTATAATTGCTGATGGTATATCATGGGTCCTTAAGTTATATGATTGAGAGTTCTTTCCAATTTACCTAGACCTGTAAAATAGATGTGGCACAGTTGAACCTTGCATATGATACCTAACTAGACTCTGTCACACAAAGGAAGTGATCCATTTTACCTGTTCATTCAGATGTGTCTGAATATCACGTGCAGATCGCTGTAAAAAATTCTAAGAGCTGGCACAACAGCTGTATGCCTGTATCTATTTTGATGATTTGGACACCTACTATTTGTTATCTAGAGTTTGTGCAGGCTGGCAGCTTCTAAATGGTTGCTGAGTTTCTATATCTGCAATTCTGCAGCTTGATTAAAAGATATAGGTAGACGGTGATATTTGTTATGATATAAAAGATCTTGCCTACTTCTTGTATAGATGCTTAGTTTGCATTTTACCTCAAATTTATTATATATTCATCAGTGCAGATTCTAGAAATTAACAAGACTACATCGATAATTTTTAATTATGATCTTATCACCTATTATGTCGTATCAGGTGTATGCAACCTGGTGACTTCTAAATGGTCAAAAGGCTTGATCTCAGGGAAAAACAATTGTTCAAGTTTTATTATTCCTATTCCATATTGTGTGTGCATGCCTTCTGGTCGTGTGAGTGGTGGTGCTTCAATCACGGTATTAGCTGCCACCATCTATCTTTGCCATTAGCTAAGGGTATCTGACACATTAACCAGTCATACATGCAATGCAACCTCATTTTTGGTTGTGGACTCATGGATCATGAATGCAGCGATAAACCTGCGTCCAAACATGACCACTGCCTCTTTAGTATGATATCAATGGACAGTCTTTGTTTTCAGATCATGATAGAAAATGATCATATGCTACCTATTTTCATATTAGATGTTTGGAGGAGTTACCCCTGGATTTGTGATCAGGGTTCTCGCTATGTACCTGAAGATTCTAGAAAGCTGCAAAGCCCCACTGTCAAATCAATTCTATCTAACCTATTTTGTTCGTACCAATTAAGTTATTAACATCCATTTATAGTGCCTACAGGGTTACACATATTTGTCAGTTGGATCCTGGTATTTTTGGTTTACTCTCTTTGTTCACATGTGTTTCGTGCTGATCTAATGATTACGAAAAGTTTATTACACTCTGTGCCATGTACCGTTTTCTTCATTTTCTGATGTCATGTGCTATCGTGTTCCAGCAGCGAAATATTTGTACGACAAACTATGCTCTTGGTCTCGCCATACTGCTGCCGTGTGAGCTTGGTTTTGTTCTATCTCTTTATTTCTTCACTATCTGTATAATTATATACTTAGACATCCACGGCATGTCAAATTTATATAAAATTTATATATAATGCTTCGACAAGAACTACTGCATGTATACTCAGCTGCCATTGCTAGGCGCGCAGGAGCGCGCTCTGCACTAGTTTGTAATAAATTGTGATGAGGTAGAGCAAGAGACGTTCTATTGCCTATTGGGCAGTGATGTGAGCCTACAGAGAGTAGGAAGAGAGAAAATATATGGGTTTACGTGTAAACATAGGTCAGTACGGTGGGATATTATTATTATGTTTGTTTTTTTATCGGTCGGACTTATTAATCGTTTAAATAGTATTTTTTCACAACAAACTAGTCGGCTTGTCATATCAGCCGACTTATATCTCTAAAGAGCTCTATATGATCATTTAGGATCATTTTAATTAATATTAAAGTAAATTACACCCACCATACAACAACTTGAAAAGTGGGTGCAAATTAGTCGAATAACTTATAAAATATTCAATTTAGTATGACAATTGTGCATATTAGTCCAACAACTTATGAAATACTCAATTTAGTGGAACAACTTGTTAAACTAGTGTATCTATAGTGTAAATGTTACAACAGTGATTTATTTGGCCATATTTTATAGTAAAGAGATGATATATTCGGTTCAAAACAAATAATTGATAATTGTTTGGCTATTGATATTCGTATCACTATCACAATGGTGATATAGTGTCCAAGACTATAAATTTTATTTTAAAATTTTTAAAAAATATCCACATAAAAAATGAGAGGTATTTTGTGTCTATATACAATATAGTTTACATTGATTTTGACATAACATACAATGTCTATAAAATATTATGATTTTAACGTAATAACAAACAATATTTATGCCTATTTATATGTTTTAAGTATGCATAAAAGAAATCTTTTCTTTAATTTTTAATTCTAACAGTATTTAAAGTTTCAATAAATTAAACACGTCATTTAATTCATATGGATATGTTTGGACCATGTTTCAATGTTTAGTTATGATTAGAACATTTTTATCAAAAAAATATTATTTATTTTAAGCTCTTTTGTCTTTTATTAGTTTTAAAACTAATTACACTATGGTAAAATTGGAAAAAAGTAAGTGTGAAAAATATAAGAAAATACTAAAAATCAATTTGAAAAGGCATAACATGAATTTTATTTTTGTTCATAGTATTATGAAAAGAAATCCTAAAATAACACAATACAGAGCCAAATATGTTATATTTGTAACATTTGTACCGTATATGCACCAATTGGCCAAGTTGTTGCACTAAAACGAGTATTTTACAAGTTGTTGGATCAATTTAGACCCACATAACAAGTTGTTGCACTAAATTGTTTATTTTATAAGTTGTTGGACTAATTTGCACCCAACGGCCAAGTTGTTATATGACACATGCAATTTACTCTTAATATTATGTGGTTTAAGGGTTGAATAGTCAACTCTAAATAGTTTATGGGGCTGCGGAGATATTTAATATGTCACATTAGCAAAAGAAAAACAATTTTAAAACCATCATAGAGATTTATTTAGGCCGTTTTCAATAATTAAGAGATAGATTACATGGTTTTATAGGTGACGGGGTGAAATAAGCAACTACCAATAGTTTGAAGGCTTAAGTAGATTTTTTGTTGGATAAATCTCAAACTGTCCTGTGCCTATACAAGTTCAAGTAAAGCTTGTGCAGACATCTTGTAGAGTTTAGTTTAACGTATGACACGCGATTGTTGAATAAATCTCCAACCTGCATGTCATTCAGGTGATTAGACTATAAATCGTATATGCCTTGCCAATTTTCATTTTCCTAGTATATGATAGTTCACAACCGTCACTCCACAATTTGATTGATATAAGTAACATTTAAATAATATAAAATACTTAAATATAAAAAATGATATGTTTATTCATCTAGCTTGACGTTTTCTTAATTGTAGCATTACACTAATATTAGCATCATGTTTGTTTAAATATTAATTTTTGATACGGCATAAGTTTTAGGTGTTTTTAATAAGGTAATTATATTCTTTATGAATTATTGAATTAAGAAAGGATTTTTGTTGAACTTGTGATATCGGACTAGAAAAATATGATACTTTCCTCCAAAAAGAACAATATGATACTTATATCTTCACGGATATTTGAAATGATATTCATATCCATTTCAAATATATATGACTAAAAATACGGAAAGTATGGTATCCGATTCAAATTTTTGACAATTTCTACTCCTACGCAAAAAGTTGACTCGAGTGTCGGATACTCCCAAAAAAGTTTCAAAAGCGGACGCGGGGTAAGGCAGCTAGGCGGTTTTGGTTGTGATGAGCTGTCTGTGGCTCTGCGTCAGTATCGGACCCACCCCTCTCCTGGTAGGCAACCTCCCAAATAAGAGGGGAAGCAAGAAGAAGCCGGCGCAGAAAAGGAACATGCAGGTCCAAAAGAAAGAAGTACCGCTAACCAACCAAAGATGCTCCAAAATTCACCATCACACCACCAAAATCAAGCAAGATGGTGTCAATACCTAAGAAGGTGTAACCATCCACTTCTCCGGATGCGCCTTCTACTTTAGAAACAAAAGGAAAGGAGAAGAGTCCTACACACCAATGGTGAGTCCTTCACCGAAGTTATCTTACTAATAACTCTAACTATCTCCACTACTACACAAAATCTTTTACAAGGCACTTCAAAATTGGTCTCGGAGACGGTTTTGCAAGATAACCGCCTCGGTTAATCGATTCCAACCTAGGCAATGCCGCCGCGCAGCAACCGCCTCGGTTAATGTATTAATCGATGCGATTGTTATAAAAAACTGCCTCTATTAATAGCTATTAATCGAGGCGGCTATTGTAAGGCAACCGCCTCGGTTAATACATTAATCAAGACGGTTGGTGATGTTTACCGCCTTGGTTAACATATTAACCGAGGCATTTGTCGTAAAACCCAACCGCCTCAGTTAATAGGATATTAACCGAGGCAGTTTTCTTAAAATAACCGTCTCGGTTAACTCTGCTCTATATAACCAGTAGCCTCCTCCTTCCCCACGGCTTCTCCTCTATATTTTGCGGGTTTTGAGCTCTAAAACCACAAAATTATCTATTTTCTAGGGGGAGAAGTTTTACCCTTGGAATAGGCAAAGGGGAACCGCAAGAGCTTAGTTCTTACCCTCCAACCCTCCTTTTCCTCTCTCTTCCTCTCTTCTCCTCTCTTTTCCCTACATCTAGATCTAGATTTAAATGGAGGAGAAAGAACCATCTCCTAGGGGCAGAAGTTTTGCCCTTGGATTTGTGGAAGGTGGCACCACAAGAGGTTGATTCTTACTCTCCAACCCTCTTTTTTCTCTCTTTTTCTCTATTTTCCTCTCACTTTCTCTCTTTTCTCTAGATCTAGATCTAGACACATGCATTTTTCTTGAAATACTATACTTATACATGTTTACGGTGCGTGTGCAAGGTCGCGGATGGCTAAGGATTGGATGTTCAAGGGATCGAGGCTAGATCCATCGTTCCTAGATCATGTGAAGAGAAAAGTTTATTCCTGCGGCAACAAAGCATCGTCTGAGTATGGGTCAGGATCTCATAATTTGTCTGTGCAATAGCTTTAAGAATTTACTGGCACATGGCGAGAGCATGGTGAAATCTCACTTGGTGTGGTTTGGTTTCATCAAGGATTATAAGGTCTAGAAGTATCACGGTGAAGCAGATCCGAGTGCCACCACCTTCTCATCTAGAGGAAATAAGTCATCGACTACAACGGCAGAGGCGGTGATTGACGAAGAAAATGGAGAACAACCTAAAGTATCGGCAGTCAAAGCTTCAGCTGGTGTTGACAACAGTGTGCATCATGATTACATCACGATTGAAGATCTGCTACAAGCAGAGGAGGACACTGTAGATGATGGTGGTGGTAATCCAGCGGTCGCTAACTACCAAGACTAGGATAACGTCTTGTTTGGGAATCCTAAATGGCTAGAGAACTTTAGGGAGATGAAGCAGGCGGCAATAGATCCCCTATACAATGGTTGTCCGAAGCATTGGACGGTGTTACGTTTCAACCTTCAGATGCTTATTGTTGACGGTCCTTAATGTTTAAATCCAACCGTCAACTAACCTTCTAAAGCGATATAAAAACAATCCATCTACCTAGAAGTAGGGCTTTGACTAACGAATTCCATGAGTTTTGGTGAATTAGTGGTTTTGCAGGCATATACTAGAAATGACGCACTTTTGAGCTATAATACAACATAGAATGCAAGATTGGACGCCACGGCTATGCAGGAAGATTCTAGAAGGAACGAGAAGACAACCCGTCGAAGGTGGACCAAGCCCAGCCAGGGTGGGACCGGCTGGTCCCATATGGGCCCCGCTCACGGCTCGCTTCGTCCAGATTGCTCCACCACCTTTGAGGTTTGATCTCCACCGTTCGCCAAAGTCGGTTTGATCCAAAGGTTCACGTTGATTTGCCAAGGCTATAAAAGGAGAGGCAACCCCTTGGGAGGGAGGATCCATTCTGAAGAAGAAGAGTTTTATCGAGAAACCCTAGTTAGGATCCCAGGAGGTGTCCCTCGAATGGACATACATCTCTGGAGTTAGCATTCCAAGAGAGAGCTAGTTCTATACCTCTAGAAGCTAGTTCTATATCAGAAATAGAGAGATAGATTCAAAGAGAGAGTTTTGGAGGAAGTATCGGCCTGTCGGTGTTGCCTCTTGGATTTTGGTAAAAACCAATGACAGGTGGACCGATTCGGTAAAGTCTATGAGAAAGAAATCCAACGCGTTCGGCAAATGAGCGTGCGGTCGGCTAACTTTGAGCTATTCGGCAAGTGTATGTGCAATTGACTACGGATGATTCGGCAAGCATTGGTGCGGTCGGCTATCTTTGTAGGCAGTGGCTCCATTCGGGAAGCAAAAGGTGGCGAGCAAAAAGCCGAATAGAAGGAGAAAAAGCGTGATGATCAAGGACTCGAGGAGAATTATAGCAAAAGTCTCGCCATACTTTTGAGTTACCTTTAACATATTGTGTACGTCGTAATCTCTTAGGATTCATGTTATGTCAGGGTATAAATATAGACCCTCGACCATTGTAAAAAGATATTCACAATCAAATCAATACAACCGGCCCCGTGCCACGTTTTGAGTCCTTTGTCGTGTCGTCGAGTTCTTGAGAGGAGCCATCGATCCGTCGACCTCCGTAAGTTCCGGCAACCTTGCTATCATGTCTAGTATCATGCGGTGGATTTAGATCTTGATGCAAGTAGTCTTGTTCGTCTCGATGGGATGGCCGTGCGGCGGCGTCTACTTGATGATCAAGAAGTCTTTGCTTATGCTTTGTCTATCTCGACTAGATGGCCGTGCGGCGGCGTCCGCTTGATAGCTTAGCGAGGCAAGATAGTTATCGATTCTTGGTTAGATCGTGAGTCGTGCGGCGAGGCTAGGATCTGGCTCAAGGATTAGTTATCGGCTCTATTAGATTTGGCAAGATCTAGTAGATTCATTAAGTTATCATGTGTTGCATGACTTTAATATTTTAATTATTTGTAACACTCTTTTGCCCAATCTAGATTTGATCGGTTTCGGCTTCTTATTTTATAGATCTATTTGCTCTCTAACGTTCTTTACTCTTATATTATCATGATAAATAGATCGTATGCTTACATAGCCGAATTGGATCAATCTAGATTGTTACATGTTGCGGGTTCTTGCATGTTAGAAACAATTAGACTTTGATAGGATTGGGTATCGTGCGGCGGATGCGAGGTTTTGATTAGTTTAGTCGTGATAATTTGTATGTTCCTTCTTCATGGACCCGAGTCGATTTTGTATTGCCGAGCTTGGTTATGCTTCAATTCGTAGTTAACTTTCACTTGTTCAAACATGTCTTCTCATACATGCATGTTCGGTAATCAATGCATTACATGTTTCACCTTCATATTAGCCGAATGAATCATATGCATGATTGGCGAGGCGGCTTCTATAGCTGTATGTCGTCGTAAAAGTGGCCGAGGGGGCCGTATATACGGGCTATGCGGTCTCATCCGACACGTTCCGATTTTGTATTTACTTGATTTCTTTGTCCCTTGTCGGTTTTCAGGTCAAAGCGGCGGCACGCTTCGGATCTCCAAACCGTGCGGCTGTCCGATTGAAGTCACGCTTTTAAACTTCTTTGTGTGCTTGGCGCAGTGGTGCAGATTTTGTGCCAACACACTTTTTTGGCACGCTTCGGTGGGACAATCTCGATTCAAGATGTCGGACGTCAATAACAATCATGTTCGGGCGGGCGTGGTATTTGGATGAATTGCAGACCAATTGAGAGCAACGAGTGGAGCAAGCATGCGAGCAATACAAGCATAAATGCTTAATGTCTTTCTCCAAGAACAAGAGCAACAAGGTTTTTGAAGCGATCATTGCCAAGAGTTCTTCTTGCACATCAAACTGATTGCTACGAAGAGGAAGAAGCTCAAAAGGTATCAGATTTGGTCCATAAAGCCTTGGCGGATACCATCGGGAACCACAACACGGCCTTTCTAAATACTTTCCGAGTAATCATGGCTAATACTTTCGGTATGGTGATAAGTATTTTGAAGATGGTGTGGGACCAATTCGTGGACCGGTGCTTTTCAATATTCCAAAATATCAAGAGAAGCAACTTTGAAGATGCGAGGAACATCTGGGATTAACAAGGATGAAGTAGAGACTCATGAAAAGCAACCACCTCCTACTTATGGCCAAGTGGCGTTTGGCACTCTTGAAAAAGTACCGCAATCTGCATACAAGATATCTCGGCATCAAAGCAGGTTACAAAGGAACATGTATGGGGATGGATATCATGAGTTCAGCGACTATCTTTGCTCTAGATGCTCTACCGAATCCGGGATATAGAAGTGCGGCGGGAATACCCATCGGAGGACAAGGCACGTGGAACTCCGAAGGCGGACATTGACATAATCATGCAGAGGATGGCTGATATGATGCAACATCAGTTCGGCCTAAAGCCAAAGAATCAATCCTATTCATACAAGTCTGCGTACCCCGGAATGGTATAACGGGGTTGCACTACCGGCAAAGGGTGAAGCCACCAACGGACTTAACCAAATTTTTCTGGTCGGGGATGATACAAGTACCACAGAGCATATTAGCCGATACGATACGACTTGGGGAGGCATCCACAGACGAAGCTTGGAGGATTCGGTATTTTCCATTGTCTCTCACAGGCCCGGCTTTCACTGGTTTACTTCTCTACCGGTGATTCTATTGGTACTTGGGCAGAACTTGAGCAGAAGTTTCATGCTTATTTCTTCTTTGGAACTCTTGAAAAGAAGCTGGTAGACCTTACCGGTTTAAAGGCGAGAAAGCTAATGAGACACCACAAGAATATCTTCGCAGATTCGGAGAAACTAAGAGTCTTTGCTTCTCGCTGAATTTACGAGACGATCGGTTGCTGGAATAGCAATAGCGGGGATCTTTGCCGAATGTCGAGGGGAAAAGTTGTTCGGCATGGAATTTGATGATCTCGGTCAACTTCGCTCGAGAGATTAGGCTGTCATGAGTAATCGAGGCTCGGGGTTTGAAGGGATAACCGCTATCGGAAGGGTAATGTTGCTAGTGAGATGTATCGAGTTTCTGGAAGAAGCAAGCGAGTACGAGGATGAAGATGAAATAAGCTGCAGGCCGAGTTGACTTGGGATAAAGAGCCTACCCAAGTAAGTCGGCGGTGGCTGAAACAACAAAAAGGGACTTACGATTTTGATGTCTCCAAATCGGATAAGCTTTTTGATCTGTTGGTGAGGGAAGGGCGCATCAAGCTGCCGGAGGGACATCCCATGCTACGCATGAAAGGGGTGAAAGACAAGAGATATTGTGGTTATCATAATACTAATTCTCACTCCATCAATGATTGCCGAGTGTTTGAGTTCGGATTCAGAAGGCAATTCAAGAGGGGCATCTGAAATTTGATGGCAAGATGAAGATTGATGGCAAACCTTTCCCTCGAGAACATGATTTCTTTCTCTGTCGGAATGGTTCTGCGAGATGACCCTAAAAGCAAGGGAAAAATGAAAGTGTTGACATCGAGAAAGAGCTAAGAAAAGTGGCCTTTGTAGACCCCAACCGACGGATTACTGCTGAAAAGTTAAAAGAAAGTTCGGTTCAAAAATAGCCGAACCGAGAAAGGTGAAACGTCGGACCAAGGGTGACATCACGAATCTTCTTTGAATAAATGGCGAGGAGGCGGCAAGAGCAAGAATATTATGAAGAACAAAAGTTCTTAGAAGAGCGGTGGAGATATGAAGAAGAAATGTACCACCGAGAACAAGAAGAACACATGAGGGAACTAGAACAGTCTCATTGGGGTTGTTCATTCTTTAAGCATTGTTGGAATGAAGGCTTGAAAGCTGCACTGCTAGAAACAATTGCCCGAATGTAGTGATCGGTATTATGGCTACTGAGGCGGTCTCGAGTCAACCGCCGACCAGTCCATGAAAGACTTGGAGTTCAATTTCACGAGGGCGATCGGCGTATAAAATTAAATGACTTTGATCATCGGAGGAAGAGATTCGCGGATCAGCATTGGGTTCATCGAAGAATGCGATGAGGAAGGAAATACTCATGGATATAGATGGCGAGAAAGGGCAATGGTGCCCACGAGGGGTTGAGAAAAGTCAGAAGAGGAGAGTGCGGCGATTAAGAAACAAAAAAGCTGGAGCAGGCTGCTGCTGAGAAGAAAAGAAGGAATGGCGCCCAAAGAAGAAATCCGATGAGAAGGGTCCTTCGGGTGATGCATGCATGGCTTTCTTCCTCCCATCGAGAATTCATAGCTCGACAATCAAAAGTACAAGAGGAGATTTACTCGATTTTTTGATGAAAGTGAGTTTCAGGATCTAATGGCTCGGCTTATACTAACACGACAAGCAACTTTTGACAAGCCGGCCAAACATCGTCACTTGAAACCGCTTTACGTGAAAGGATACGTCAATGGGAAGCCTCGACCAAGATGTTTGTTGATGGAGGAGCTGCTATCAATATAATGCCATATTCCACGTTTAGAAAGCTCGGGATGACGGATGAAGATTTGCTTAAAACCGACATGATCCTTAGAGACTTTCTTTGGCAATCCGCCGACACTCGAGGAGGCTGTGCATGTTGAGTTGATGATTGGGTCTAAAACCACGATCACTACGTTCTTCGTCATTGACGGCAAGGGGCATCTGGTTTGCTTCTTGGGAGGCTGGATTCATGCTAATTCTTTGTATTCCTTCAACTATGCACCAAATCCTTATTCAATGGATAGGGGATGGCGTGGAGATCATACATGCCGATGATTCGGTAAGTGTGGGCTGCCGGGCCAGCTTATTGGGAATATGATGGTGTTGATTGTTTTTTTCGGCAAAGTATGGAAAGAAGGTCTGTTAATGTATTCAACAAGGATCAACGGCCGATCAAGCGATCGGCTCGAGCGACAATTTTGATGGGTAACCCAATCGATGGCAACAAAGGAAAGTTGGGACACGGTTTTATGTCGGCCGACAAATTAGAAGAGATAAATGTTGGCGATGAGTCCAAATCAAGGCCGATGTACATTAGTGCAAATTTGAGTCCAGAATGTAGAGGGCAATTAGTAAATCTTTTGAAGGAGTTTAAAGATTGCTTTGCTTGGGATTATCTGAGAGATGCTGGACTAGATCGTTCTATTGTTGAGCATCGATTACCTATTAAGTTGGGGTATCGACCCTATAAACAACCTCAGGAAGATCTATAAAGAAGAAGTCTTGGCCGATGTGAAGAAGGAAATTGAAAGGTTATTGGAAGCAAACTTCATTCGGCCGTGCGAATACGCTTGATTGGATTTCGAATATAGTTCTGTTTACAAGAAGAATGGGAAGATGAGAGTTTGTATAGACTTGAGAGATCTTAACAAGGCCACTCAATGGATGGGTATCCGATGCCAATTGCCGATTTGTTAGTAGGCGCAGCGGCGGCCGGGTATGAAGTCATTAGTTTTATGGATGGTAATCTTTGGCTATAATCGGATCTTCATGGCAATAGAAGATATTTCAAAAAGCGGCTTTTAGATGCCCGGCCACATTGGTTTATTTGAATGGATTGTAATGGCGTTTGGATTGAAGAAGAATGCGGTGCAACTTATCAAAGAGCCATGAATTACATATTTCATGAGTTGATCGGCAAAATTGTGGAGATCTACATTGATGATGTAGTAGTCAAATCTAAAGACTATGAGAAACATTTAGGCTGATCTAAGAAGAACTTTGGAATGCACTAGAAAACATGGTTTGAAGATGAATCCAAACAAATGTGCTTTCGGAGTGTAAATTTGGTGAGTTCTTGGGATTCCTTATTCATAAAGGAGGAATTGAAGTTGGAAAGAAGAGCATGGAGGCAATAGATAAAGTTGTTCCCCAACTAATCTCACGAAATTACAGTCCTGCTTTCGGCAAGATCAATTTCGTAAGAAGGTTCATTTCAATTTATCAGAAAGAATCTTGCCCTTTTCTCCATTATTAAAGCTCAAGAGGAATCAAGAATTTGTATGGGGTGACGTGCAACAAAAGGCTTTTGATGAAATTAAAGAATACATGAAGGCACCACCGGTTTTGGTACCTCCACAACTTAACAAGCCTTTCAAGTTGTGCGTGGCGGCCGATACCCTAACGATAGGATCGGCCCTCATGCAAAGTATGAAGGGAAGGAGCGAGTCATAGCTTATCTTAGCCGAAAGTTGTTAGACCCGGAGACAAGATATTCGGCTATGGAAAAATTGTGCTTATGTGTGTATTACTCATGTACTAAGCTTCGGCATTATTTATTAAAAAGCGAATGCGTGATTATTTCAAGTCATGATGTGATCAAGCATATGTTGTCAATGCCAATTTTAAATGGAAGAATTGGCAAATGGATTTTGGCTTTGTCGAATTTGATTTAAAATACGAATCGGCAAAAGCGGTGAAGGGTCAAATTATTGCTGATTTTATTACGCAACATCATGACCTTAGCACCAGTATAGTAGGCATTGTACCTTGGACTCTATTTTTCGATGGTTCATCCTGCGGCAAAGGTGGGGGCGCTGGCATTCTATTAGTTTCTCCACGGGGAATAACTTTTGAGTATGCTATTCCCATTGAATTTCATGTGACTAACAATCAAGCGAGTATGAAGCATTGCTTAGAGGGCTTCGGCTTCTTGTAGAGATAAAAGCCGTCGTTGTTGAAATCTTTGGAGACTACGAGCTGGTGATCAACCGGTTGATTGGCCAATATGAGTGTAAGAATGGCGCTAAGAGAATACTATGAGGAATGCGGGGAACTTTTAAAAGCTTTCGGGTAGCAACCTTGCATCATATCCCTAGGGGGGCACAATGAAGAAGCAAATAGATTGGCACAAAAGCTGCTTACGGATATCGTGAAAATCAAGAAGTCTTCACTATAGGAGAGAATATTCGGATCTTTGAGCAGGTGGTTGGCGATTGGAGGCATGAAATCATCGAATATCTAAAGGATCCATCGCGAGAAAGGTTACCAGAAAGCTTCGGTACAAAGCCCTTAAGTTCGTCCTTCTCAATGATCACTTGTATTACAAATCTATAGATGGAGTATTGCTCAAGTGTCTAAGCCAAAAAAGAGGCCAGGAAAGGGTGATGTATGAAGTGCATGAAGGATTATGTGGTGCACATCAATCAGCTTACCGAATGAAATGGATAATTCGGGGAACTGGTTATTTTTGGCCAACTATCTTTGGAAGATTGCTTTGATTATTATAAAGGGTGTCATGATTGTCAAAAATTTGGCAATATTCAAAAGGCTCCGGCATCTGTTATGAACCCAATAATCAAGCCTTGGCCATTTAGAGGATGGGGCATAGATTTAATTGGTCGAGATACATCCTCCTTCTAGCAAAGGACATAAGTTTGTGCTCTTGGCCACGGATTATTTTACCAAGTGGGTGAAGCTATTCCTTTGAAGAAAGTTACATCGAGAAAATATGATCAGTTTTGTTAAAGAGCATATAATTTATAGGTTTGGGATCCCTCAAACTATAACAAGCGATCAAGGAACCCGGTTTACTTCTTGAATTTTGCGACTTTGCGAAGACATGGGGATCAAGCTGTATAATTCTTCTCCTTATTATGCACAAGCCAATGGGCAAGCGAAGCATCAATAAGATTATGATCAAGATCATTCAAAAGAAGATTGATGAGAAACCGAAGAGATGGCATTTGGTTCTCAATGAAGCATTGTGGGCTTATCGGATGGCTTGTCATGGGTCAACTCGAACATCTCCTTATGAATTGGTTTACGGGCATCATCTTTGTCTTACCATGGGAATTGCAATCGGGTTCAAGAAGAGTTATGTTGCAAAAGATTTGGAAAAAAGAAGATTATACAAATTTGATGATAGATGAATTGGAAGATTTACATTTCATTCGTCTCAAGGCATTGGAAAATATTGAGAAGAATAAAATACGTGTTGCCCGATATTATAACAAGAAAGTTAGAAAAGCAATTCTTGGAAGGTGACCTGGTTTGGAAAACTATCTTGCCGATTGGATCGAAAGGCGGGGCATTCGGCAAGTGGTCTCCAAATTGGGAAGGGCCCTTTCGGGTAGAAAGATGCGTGCGGCAATGCATATATTTTGAAAACTTTGTTTGGGGAAGAATTTACGAGCTATCAACGGACGATATCTTAAAAATATTACCCCGTATCGAAGTTGGTTCGTAAAGAGAATTTGAATCAAGCGGCCGATGAGATAACATCGCCTTTAGTGAAAAAAATATGAAGTTGGTAAATAGCCGATACGATTAGGTGTCGCCTTGAGTTCAAAATATAACCGAATGATCTTATGTTGACCTCAACATTATTTGGTTGGTTTATCGGAAAAAAGAGAAAGATGAAATCTAAATGATCTTTGCTTTCGGTGACTCGTCAAATCATTTGTGGCGTAAGACTAAGATCTAATCGACTAAAGTGATGTCTTTGCATTCGGGGAAAATCACTCAAGAAGCGCCGAATCAAAGAGGACACTGAAGACATTCATTTGGCAATCAACACAAGATCATAAACAAGACACATTCTCGAGAAGATGATTTCATTATTCATAGATCAATCCCTAGTTACAAACTACTCTGGAACAACTTATTAAGAACAGATTGGGGATTGGTGGATTCGGCAAGAGGCGATAGCATGGTCCCCGTAGAGCTCATTTGCTCCTCGATGTCCTCCACCTCGTGAGGATGACCTTACGCAAATCCAACGGCTGAGCAGAATAGTCCTCATTGTGTGCGAGGAGGACATTTTGCCCGGCCGAGGGACACGCCAAGGTGGACACCTTGGATGACGGCTTTGATCAACACGGCCATCCATGGCATCAGGCGTGCCTCGGGAGTTTCTCCCTGGGCATTCACCTTGTCGGCCGCCAGGGTTTCTGCTTTGCCTTCAACCGATCGTTCTCGCGAGAGAGAGTCTTTGAAAGATGAAAAGTTAATCGATGCAGCGAAGAGGATTGAGAAAAAGAAATCTATGTGAGGATGCCGAACCCGGTGATGGCGTCTTGAAGCGCTTGCGCTGATCCTCCCATTAAACTGCGCAATGCGAACTGCTTGGAGAGGCGTCGCCCTAGCTCGGTCGGGCTTCGTCCCTTTCCTTGCGGAACCGGGCGCCTCTTCATGAATGTACAAAGGGTCCTCGCCCTCTGGTTCCGCCGGACCCCAAGGGTTGGCGTTGTATGAGTTGTCGGACTCGGAAGAGCTCGGCGAACTCGAGGAGGCCGGAGGCGGGGACCGGCTGGTGGAGGTTCCGGTTGAGTCACCACCATGGGGGGGAAGAAGGTGAGGCGGTTGATGATGACCCTCGCCCTAAGCGGATGAAAAAAACCAAGGTTAGGGGAGATGAGCAGTGAGCAAGAACACGCAAAGGCGGCAGATTAATCTTACCCATGGCGTTGCCGGCGTCGCGGCCTGCTCCCTCGGCCTCTCCCTCGGCGGGGCGTTTCCCATGGTCACCGGCGCTCGACATTGGTGATTTGGAGGTGGGGTTTTTCTTCCTAAAGGGTTTCGGCGAGAAAATGAGAAGATGATGATGAATGCTAACCGGCGATGGTGGTGGAAGCCGGAAAGGGCTTTATTTATAGGCCAAAATGGAGTTCGTGGCGCACGACTCGGAGTATACCAAGCGACAAAGTAGGGTTTACTTCTCTTTTGGGCGTTCTGGGATTTGGGCCAAGCTTCGGCTAAATCGAAAGCGGCGGTTGAAGGAATCGACTAATCTTCGATCGGAAAATCGGAATGATGGCCGTATGTCTATTCGGGAAGCTTAAGAACATTCGGCTATGTCATCGGTCGAGACAAGAATGGAAAAAAGACCAAAGCACAACAAAAGAATACAATTGTTTAAAAAATCACGATTGTGTTACAAGCCGAATGTTTTACTCATTTAAAAACAGTTTGATTGCGTCTATGATATCATCCCTAATTCGGTGACTTCTTCTAGCACCTTCTTGTCATCGTCTTGAGAACTACGGATTACGGTAAGCTTTGGTTTTGATCTGGCGATGCTCCTTGATGACAGATGATATCTTTGTCTTGGCTGCATCTATAGAGTTCGGCAAGGTGGCAATTTTATCTTTGTGAGATTGGATTCTCACATTCAATTGAGCCAATTGAGCTTCCAACCTGGCCTTTTCCTCCTCCATGGCTACGAGTTCAGGTTCGAGTTACCAAAAGGCGCTTAGCGGCTGGATCGAGAGTGCAATTCTTTAACTTGATGCTTTTTGGTCGGATTATCATTTTGCGGAGGCGGCTCTAGAGCTATATTTCTGTTTGCTCTCGACCTTGCCAAGGTGATCATCAAGATGAGTTGCAGATTCTAGAGACCTTGAGAGTTGGAGGGATGTCTTGGTCAATAAGCTCAACCAGTTCTCTTATAAAGTGCGCATCTTGAACAAGAGCATTTATATCTTTGGCGATAAGAGGGATATCTCCTTTAGCCGAGCTTGGTTCTCTGGCGATAACCTCTGCTGAGAAGTAGCTTCTTCACCACCCTCATTAATGTACTCTTCAATGGTGAAAGAGTAGGCGGCAGTCGGCTTAGCATCATCCTTTAAAAGGAGAACCATTAGCCGATTGATCAGAATTATTTGAGAGATCAATAAAATAAAGTATTACCTTTTGTGCGCGAAGCTTCTTGAGGTTGATTCTGTCTGGCTTGATTGAGGGCTTAGCTGAATGCCGAGAGAAGATGAACTTGAAGCTGATGAGGGAAGATCTTACGCTATGTCATCAAGATATCATCGAAAATAAGTAATGAGATGCAAAGTGCAGTAGATAAACCTTGGCGAAGAAAGAAAGAAGAGAAAATGTGTAGAAAACATTATTACCAATATGACCAATAGCCTTGTGAATTTCTGCACTATCAATAGAAGCATGAGGAGGAGATTCTTACGCCATTTTATCGGGGAATGATGCGCTACGAGTATCAAGTGGCAAAATCAGTTCATTTGGTGTAAAAAGGGAACAATCGAGTTAAGAAGGTAATCACTGTATGGCGGTGGACTCTTGAATTTCTGCATCCTCCTCTTGAGTTTCAACATCTTGAGGAGCTGAGAGAAGATGTTTGGTAATTCTCAACACATTGGCTGATTTTGAAGGCGACACGTGGGTGAAGGAAAACATATAATAAGTAAAATAAGCCCCATCATGGTTCGAGAACAAAAGCTGTAGAGAGTTTACCTTGGGGAGAGCTTAGCTTTCTTGGATCTTGTTCTTACGGGCACATTAACATCTCTACTTGATCCGGTAATAGCTTTCCTCTTGCCTTCTCCTTTCGAAGAAGAATTTGCACCGAGAAACTCTTGGTGTTTTCATGAGGGTTGCCGGGGATGGAGCATTAAAACCTAAAGGCGGGGATGGGTCGGCTTGGTAATATTGGACTACTTGTGAAGGAGGGGTAGGCTCGGGATCTGCAAAAAACAGTACAATACTGAAATTAAAAAAAAAAGTCGAGAAAAAAAAGGTATTTGTGAGTATGAAGAAAGTTACCTCTTTGTCGAGAATCAAATTGAGCATACAAATCTTGACACAAAGGGTGCTTGGCATGTTAAAAATATGGGCACGCCATTCTTGCCACCAAGAGGAAAACAAAGGATGGGCAGCTTCTATTAATCCCAAAGGTAAGGGCATGAATTCTGGCGAGATCCCATCCAAGCTCAAAAACCCTTTTGGCCTCCATTTCATCTCCTATTCTCTCTCTGGGCCTTATGATGGTTGAGAAAAACAGTCTTGGGGCGGTTGCCCTGACCCCAATTGCACGGCAAACATGTTTGGGTTATAAAATTCATAGGAAGGATTCAGCAACCTTCCATGATGAAACTCTGGCTGGCAAGACACGGGGCTTAATGAAAGAATTGAAGATCTTTGTAGCAACCCATGCGAGCGGCCGGACTCATAGCTGAATTTGCAAAGGGCGAGTCAAAGTGTCACTTTCTCTATAAAGGGAGCCATATCACATGATTGAAGCCCTTAAAGAATAGCTTGAATAGATGGCCAAGATCTATATCAATGGTGATGGCATTTCTTTGCTTCTCCATAAGTTTGTGAGGCTTTCTCTTTCATTTGGCCATCCTCATCATCATTGACAGAAGGAAAACCCAAAGTGTTAAGGTCCACGGAGACTATCGGTGCATGTACAATTGTAGCCACATCTGCACAAACCACCGGGGACCATTTACACAATGAATTTCCCCATGTTGGCCGCATCGAACAATGATCGATGCATCATGTGATAAACGGCTCCCAGAAGATATTTGCCCGAGAGGAATTAAAGTTCTGCGGCCCGGCTCCTCGGCCATCACCATGTGATTGAGAGTTGGCTCATTGGATTTGCCACAAAAGATGAATCTGCATAGCCACATGTTTAAAAAGGCCTTATATTCTTTGTCGATCCACAGCACCAGTTGACATATACGTTTGGATGTACTTGGTCCATCCACTTCAGATTTTTGCCTTACAGTTTGCTATTGTGCTTATATTTGGAAGGATATCTTGGCTCTGTCACATTAAGGCCGGTCATCATGAATATGTCGGCCAAAGTAAAAGACATTGGGCCATGACCAAAAATGAAACCATTGGTAGCATCGGACCCAGAAGTGGGAAGGCTGCTATCGAGAAGAGAATCATTCGAGGTGTTCCCGAAAGGGATAACTCTAAGCGATCTTTGGATATCACAGGAGTCCCGGTGTGGCGCTACTCTTGTTCGGCATCCTTTGGTACCCACTTGCCGCCATCCAAAGATCGGAGGGAAGGGCAGGTTTTGAAAGTGCTTGGCCATCTGTTTGGAGGAGCAATTCAGATTTGAAGGGGATCCTCGAAGTTTCTTTCTCCACAAATTCGATTGGGTTGGAATCTCCCATCGGACCCAAAAAAGTACGAATCAGGATTGGGGGCATAAGGGATCAAAAATCCGTCCTTGTACTCCTTCAAAAAAGATAATACGGCCGAAAGAGAATCGGGAGAGATGAAAGATCAAAGAAAAATTTGCCGAATACATGAAAGGAATCAAAAATACCTCGGAACTCCATCAAGGGTCGCCATTGGGGATTAAAAGTAGGCTCGAATCTAGAGCGAAGAAGAATCAGATTTTTGAGTGGCGGCTACGGAGTTGAGCAGTGTTGACCTAAATGAGAAAAAAGTACGTGTTCAATTCGGAATAAAATTACTTTTATCCCGAAATTGAGGGGGCATGTGTTAACACTTTGGATTTTGGTAAAAACCAATGACAGGTGGACCGATTCGGTAAAGTCTATGAGAAAGCGAGAAATCCAACGCGTTCGGCAAATGGCGTGCGGTCGGCTAACTTTGAGCTATTCGGCAAGTGTATGTGCAATTGACTCTGGATGATTCGGCAAGCATTGGTGCGGTCGGCTATCTTTGTAGACAGTGGCTCCATTCGGGAAGCAAAAGGTGGCGAGCAAAAAGCCGAATAGAAGGAGAAAAGCGTGATGATCAAGGACTCAGAGGAGAATTATAGCAAAAGTCTCGCCATACTTTTGAGTTACCTTTAACATATTGTGTGCGTCGTAATCTCTTAGGATTCATGTTATGTCGGGGTATAAATATAGACCCTCGACCATTGTAAAAGATATTCACAATCAAATCAATACAACCGGCCCGTGTGCGTTTTTGAGTCCTTTTTTGTCGTGTCGTCGAGTTCTTCGAGGAGGAGCCATCGATCCGTCGACCTCCGTAAGTTCCGGCAACCTTGCTATCATGTCTAGTATCATGCGGTGGATTTAGATCTTGATGCAAGTAGTCTTGTTCGTCTCGATGGGATGGCCGTGCGGCAGGCGTCTACTTGATGATCAAGAAGTCTTTGCTTATGCTTTGTCTATCTCGACTAGATGGCCGTGCGGCAGGCGTCCGCTTGATAGCTTAGCGAGGCAAGATAGTTATCGATTCTTGGTTAGATCGTGAGTCGTGCGGCAGGCTAGGATCTGGCTCAAGGATTAGTTATCGGCTCTATTAGATTTGGCAAGATCTAGTAGATTCATTAAGTTATCATGTGTTGCATGACTTTAATGTTTTAATTATTTGTAACGCTCTTTTGCCCAATCTAGATTTGATCGGTTTCGGCTTCTTATTTTATAGATCTATTTGCTCTCTAACGATCTTTACTCTTATATTGTCATGATAAATAGATCGTATGCTTACATAGCCGAATTGGATCAATCTAGATTGTTACATGTTGCGGGTTCTTGCATGTTAGAAATGCTTAGACTTTGATAGGATCGGGTATCGTGCGGCGGATGCAGGTTTTTGATTAGTTTAGTCGTGATAATTTGTATGTTCCTTCTTCATGGACCCGAGTTAAATTTTGTATTGCCGAGCTTGGTTATGCTTCAATTCATAGTTAACTTTCACTTGTTCAAACATGTCTTCTCATACATGCAAGTTCGGCAATCAATGCATTACATGTTTCACCCTCATATTAGCCGAATGAATCATATGCATGATTGCTTCTATAGCGTATGTCGTCGTAAAGTGGCTTCCGGGGGGGCCGTATATATGCGGTCTCATCCGACACGTTCGATTTTGTATTTTGATTTCTTTGTCCCTTGTCGGTTTTCAGGTCAAACGGGGGCCGGATCTCAAACCGTGCGTTGTCCGATTGAAGTCACGCTTCTCATCCGACACGTTCGTTTTTGCCAACAGTAACATTGTTTATCTTGTTTTACCGCTTTACGACTCTTTTGAGTACTTTAATTCTTGTAGCTCTTGGGTTAGAATAGTGTCGGGTACCAAAGGAAGGGCCCCCAAACTAGTCATCGGATAAGGCGCGGCCCACCCCAAAGACGCGGCTCACCGTCCCGTCGAGCCCTCCCTTGAGGCCTCGGGACGGGCGCTAACTTTCCGCCTCGCCCGAGCCCTCCCTGGCGAGGCCTCGGACGGGGGGCAAACTTTCCGCCTCGCCCCGAGCCCCCCTGCTGAGGCCTCGGATGAGCACCAGCTGTCCGCCTCGCCCGAGCCCCTGCACAAGAGCCTCGGACGAGCTTCCGCCTTCCGTCCCGACCAAGCCCCCGTGCCTAGGCCTCGGGACGGGGCGCGCCGCACTTCTCGGACAAAACCGGGCCACCGACTTGACGTATATCCACCGCCCGCCTTCCCACAGTTCTTGTCATAATGACGCTATCCTATGGCAGGGGATGGGAGCCGTCCTGTCACTGTTCTCACCCGCGCTCAGGATTACGTTATCCTCTATAGTAGAGGCCAGGCCTGCCACTATGGAGCACTGTTTGGCCTACTTTCTGTGACAGGTCAAGACGACCAAAGCTCCGAGGCGCCGGCCGCTACGCCAAGAGCCGTCACCCAGCGTCATCCTCCGTACGGGAGTCAGGTCGGCCGGGGCGCTGGTCAAACAACAGTCCCTCCCGGGTTTTCTGAGCCTGGGATGGGCGGCGATCGCCCCAAGAATGGCTCTCTCCTGTGCTAGCCGCCCCCCGTGCGGCAGCAGGCTCCGAGGCCCTCCGAGCCTCGGAACCAGAACAGGTCAAAGCTACAGCGCGCCGCAAGAATCAGATACGCCTCCCCTGGCCTCTCCATCAACATCTACAGGGACAGCCGTCCCCTCCATCGTCAGGATTGGGGGATACTACTCCTCACAGCTGCGCCCATGTTCTACGGTGCTGGCACCCACTCCGGGGCCTCGGCACCAGGAAGGCGGTGGGCTCCGAGGCCTCAGATCAGGGAAGGGAGGCGCTCACGGCCCCTTCACGTGCACAGGCACCCTCTGCAAACCCTATCCCCCTTGCGGCTATAAAAGGGGAGGACCGGGGCCCCTCAAGGGGGGAACCTTAAGCACATCCACCCACATACTACATTGGCCTTTTTAGCCTCAATCTCTCACGAGACTTGGGATCAAATCCCTCTCTCCACCAGCTTGTACACCCTACCTGCAAGCACTCAGGTGCAAGATAATACAAGTCATCCTCACCTTACTGGACGTAGGGCCACCTCTGGCCCGAACCAGTCTAAACCCTTGTGTCCATCTTGCACACCTTTCAGAGTAGGGAACACGCACCATAAATTCACTCGTTGGTGCTGGGACCGCCATTTCTAGCACCGACAGTTGGCGCGCCAGGTAGAGGCCTGTGCGTGTTTTCGCTTCTCTTCCCGCCAAAACTCCGGAATGGCCGACAACCGCGACGAGGCGTCCCAGGACGCTTCCGGTCCCATCTTTCCTCCGCCGCAGCCATTGGAGCTAGGCACCGTGATCCGGTTCGGGGATCTCGAGTTCATGTCGCTGGGCACCCAGTACGACATGGAACTCCTTCCACCCGGGGCCTTGGAGTCACCCGACGAGGCTCCCGCGACCCGTCACGGGCCGGCGCAGAGGCGCCACCGCCCACGCGCCCGCCATGCTCGGCAGGCCGTCACGCCGCCCGGGGACCGGGAGGGGACTGGCCACGTTGCATTTGGGCGACGGAGTCGCCCCTAACGCCCGCGACCGGACCCACCGCCTTCCCCGTTCGGCCCCACCAACACCGTCGCTATGTACGCGTCATTGGTCTCCACCAACTTGGGGGCTCATAGTGACCTCCTTGGTCGCCAGCCGCGCTTCGTCCAGGATCTGGACACATCTGCTCCAGCCACGCCCTACCTCGACTTCGAGGAACGCAGGACCAGGTGGGCGGGAGTGGACTACTCCGGGTCCCGCTACGTCAACGCGATACAGCCCTACCTGGAGGCCACGGAGCCCCGAGGGCTAATGCCGGCGCATGCATACGCTTTCGAGTACCCCGACTCGGACTCGCCGGACGACATGTATGACCCTACCCACGAGTGCTTTCATGTGGAGATCGGCGAACTTTGCGACGGCGGTGGCGGTAACGGCGACGGCGGTGGCGGCAACGGCGAGGGCGACCACCGCGACTCCGGGCATACCGTTAGGCCGGCCCGTGTAGACGCAACGCCTCAGGACCCCAGCGGGTCCCGGCCTGTGGACCGGGGGCAGCAGACTCCGCCGCGCGCGGGACCCTCGAGGACAAGCGACCTGGCGACCACCCCTCGGGGGCCGCGGCACCCCACGATCGAGCAGATCCGGGAGCTTGGGGAGAAGCTCGAGCACGACTGTCTTTTGTTACGACAAAAGATAGACGCGAGCACGACAGCGTGCCCGTGACGTTAACCGGAGGATCCTCAACGACGAGGGAGGAGAACATCCCCCCGTCTTCCAGCGCGCAAGCCAGAATGTCGCCGCTGCAGCTCTCCTCCTGCGAGCGATGCCGGAGCCATCCACCCCGGAAGGGCCACGGATGCGAGATGAGATGCGGGGCTACATCGAGACCGCTGCTATCCAGCAAGCTGAGAGCTCAGCCTCTCGGCTTCGGGCGCAGAGGGACGAGGAGGCCGAGGCCGTTCCTCGCAACGAGCGAGAGGCTTCGGTCCATCAGGACCCGTCGCGGAGGCCGGTCCGCGAGCGCATCCAGGATAACCGCAGCAGCCCCGACGATGGTGACGCACGTAACGTCATCAACAACGCCGCAAGGGAAGCCGGAGCATGGCCCGGACACGACCGCCAGCCACGAAGAGGTGGCAGGCACGACAGCGACGAGGATCGTGACGACGCCGACACCCCGGGGCCTCGTGCCTTCTCTCGGGAGATCCGCAACGCCTGGTTTCCCTTCCGGTTCCGCCAGCCGGCCAACCTCGCCAAGTACTCGGGAGAAACAAACCCCGAGGTGTGGCTCAACGACTACCGCCTGGCATGCCAGCTGGGAGGCGCAGACGATGATCGGCTCATCATTCGCAACCTTCCGCTTCACCTGGGCGACTCGGCGCGAGCTTGGCTGGAACACCTCCCCGCCCGCACGATCCGTGACTGGTCCGACCTGGTCAAGGTTTTCGTGGGGAACTTCTAGGGCACATACGTGTGCCCTGGGAACTCGTGGGATCTCCGTAGCCGCCGCCAGAAGTATGACGAGTCGCTGCGGGATTTTATCCGGCGCTTCTCAAAGAAGTGCACCGAGCTACCCAACGTAACCGGCACCTCCATCATCAGCGCATTCCTTGATGGCACGACCTGCAAGGAGCTTGTCCATGAGCTGGGCCGAAAGATGCCGACTACCGCCAACAAGCTGTTCGAGGTGGCAACTAATTTCGCCTCCGGCGAGGAGGCGGTGGGGGCGATCTTTCGCAGCGGCAATAGCAAGGAAAAGCAGAAGGAAGGCGACGCTGAGGGGAAGCGTCCCGCAACCCCAAGAGGAAAAAGAGGAACAAGCGGAAGGGGAAGAAGGGCAAGAGGGAGGCGGACTCCGAGGATGATCTCGTCGCTGCGGCCGACCGCAAGGCCCCCCGAGGTCCTCCGGGACCCGAAGCCTTTGACAAGATGCTCAAGAAGCCCTGCCCCTTCCACAAGTTCCCCGTCAAGCACACCATGGGGGAGTGTGATTTGGCCTGCCGGTTCTACCAGAAGCTCCCCCTGCCCGAGGACAAGAAGAAGAAGAAGGAGGAAGCGGGCAAAGGCGAGGAGTTTCCCCAGATCCACGATGTCTTCATGGTCATCGGGGGGCTGGCCGTGATCCTCACTCCGCGCCAGATCAAGCGCGAACGTCGTGAGGTTTTCTTGGTGCGCTCCGCCACCCCACAGTTCCTGCCGTGGTCCGCCGATGCTATCACCTTCAACATCGACGACCATCTGCTCCACGTGCCGAACCCAGGACGGTACCCGCTCGTCGTCGACCCCATCATCAGCAACGTGCGTCTCACCAAGGTGTTAATGGACGGCGGCAGCGCCCTCAACATCCTCTACTCCGAGACCCTCAACCTGTTGGGGATTGAGCGCCCACAGCTCCGGCCCAGCGCCTCTCCCTTTCAGGGCATAGTGCCGGGCAAGCGTGCTTAGCCCCTCGGGCAGATCGACCTTCCGGTCTTCTTCGGGACGCCATCAAACTTTCACAAGGAGGTCATCACCTTCGACGTGGTCGACTTCCAAGGGACCTATCACGGTATTCTTGGACGTCCCGCGTACGCAAAGTTCATGGCCGTCCCTAACTACACCTACCTCCTCCTCAAGATGCCGGGTCCAAACGGCGTCATCACCGTCGGCTCCTCCTACGAACACGTGTTCAACTGCGATGTTGAGGCGATCGAATACGCCGAGGCCATGGCGGTGTCCGAGGTGCTCGACGCCAAGCGCCACGCCGGTGCCTTCGAGCCGTCCGACGGGGTAAGGGAGGTCCCGCTGGATCCCGCCTCTCCATCCGGAAAGATGGTGAAGATCTGCGCCTCCCTCGACCCCAAATAGGAAGTTGTGCTCGTCGACATTCTCCGTGCGAACATCGACATCTTCGCGTGGAGTCCCTCAGACATGCCAGGCGTTCCGAGGGATGTCACCGAGCACTCCCTTGATATCCGGGCCGGGTCCAAGCTGGTAAAGCAGCGTCTATGCCGATTCGATGAGGAGAAGTGCAGGGCCATCGGTGAGGAGGTGAACAAGCTTTTGGCGGCTAGGTTCATCAAGGAGGTGTTCCAACCCGAGTGGTTGTCTAATCCTGTACTGGTTAGGAAGAAAAGTGGGAAATAGAGAATGTGCGTAGACTACACTAGTTTAAATAAAGCATGTCCAAAAGTTCCCTTTCCTCTACCACGCATCGATCAGATAGTCGACTCCACCTCGGGGTATGAACTCTTATCCTTTCTTGATGCCTACTCTAGCTACCACGAAATCAAGATGAAAGAGTCCGACCAGCTCACGACTTCCTTCATCACACCCTTTGGTATGTACTGCTACGTGACGATGCCCTTCGGACTCAGAAACGCCGGAGCCACGTACCAACGGTGCATGCTCGGCGTCTTTGGGGACCACATCGGAGAAACCGTAGAGGCTTACGTAGATGATATTGTTGTCAAGACCAAGAAGGCAGACGACCTCATCACCGGCCTTGAGATTGCCTTTCGGTGTCTTAAGGCCAAAAGCGTCAAGCTGAACCCCGAGAAGTGCGTCTTCGGGGTCCCTCGAGGCATGCTCTTGGGGTTCATCGTCTCCAAGCATGGCATCGAGCCCAACCCGGAGAAGGTGACCGCGGTAACCAGCATGGGGCCAATCAAGGATCTGAAGGGGGTACAACGGGTCATGGGCTGCCTTGCGGCTCTTAGCCGCTTCATTTCACGCCTCGGTGAGAAGGGTCTGCCCCTATACCGCCTCCTGAGGAAAACGGAGCGCTTCACCTGGACCGCCGAGGCCCAGGAGGCTCTCGACAAGCTCAAGGCTACCCTTACAAGTGCCCCGATACTGGTTCCTCTGGCCGAGGGTGAGCCCCTTCTCTTGTACGTAGCTGCGACGACACAAGTGGTTAGCGCGGCCATTGTCATTGAAAGACATGAAGAAGGCCACGCCCTGCCAATTCAAAGGGCGGTCTACTTCATCAGCGAGGTGCTATCCGAAACCAAGGTCCGCTACACGCAGATCCAGAAGCTGCTCTACGCGGTGGTCCTGACGCGGCGCAAGCTTCGGCACTACTTCGATGCCCACCCGGTGACGGTGTTCTCCTCCTTCCCGTTGGGAGAGATCCTCCAGAACTGGGAAGTCTCAGGACGGGTCGCCAAGTGGTCCGTTGAGCTCATGGGGGAGATTCTCTCCTACGCGCCAAGGAGGGCCATCAAGTCTCAAGTCTTGGCGGATTTCCTCGCGGAGTGGACCGACACCCAGCTCCCACTGCCCCGGATTCAGGCGGAGTGCTGGACCATGTACTTCGATGGGTCCCTGATGAAGACCAGCGCCGGTGCCGGCCTCCTCTTCATCTCGCCCCTCAGGGTACACGTGCGGTACGTGGTCCGGCTTCATTTCCCCGCTTCAAACAACATGGCGGAATACGAGGGCCTCCTCAACGGCTTGAAGATCGCCGCAGCTCGTCATCGACCAAGTCATGAAGAACTCAAGCTGCCATGACCCCAAGATGGACGCATCTTTGCAAGGCTGTGCGCAGCCTAGAGGACAAGTTCAGCGGGCTCGAGCTCAATCACGTCGCTCGAAGGTACAATGAGGCCACCGACGAGCTCACCAAGATGGCGGCCGGGAGGGCTCCCGTCCCCCCGGACGTTCTCACCAAGGATCTCGTGGCCCCTCCGTCAGCTTCGAAGACCGAGACGCAGCCGCGGATAGCAAGTCCAACCCCCCTCGGGGGCTACGGCAGCGTCCAAGGCGGAGGCCCCCTCAGCATCTGACGCCGAGGTAATGGAGCTTGACGAGGAGGGTCCCGAAGCTGGCCTCGAGCAAGATTGGAGGAAGCCGTACCTCGACTGGATCGTCCGAGGAGTCCTCCCTGAAGACTTCAACCGAGGTCGACGCATCGCGAGGAGAGCAAAGTCCTTTGTCGTGGTGGAGGACGAGCTCTACAAGCGAAGCCCCTTGGGAGTCCTGCAACGGTGCATCCCCGCCGAGGAAGGGCTGAAGCTAGTCCGCAAGATCCATGCTGGCGTCTACGGCCATCACGCCGCGCCACGTTCCCTCGTCGGCAGTGCGTTTCGACAGGGCTTTTACTGGCCAACTGCAGTCGCCGACGCCACTCACGTGGTGCGCACCTGCGTAGGCTGCCAGTACTACGCTTGCCAGACGCACCTGCCGGCCCAGGCGCTCCAAACTATCCCCATCACTTGGCCCTTTGTCGTGCGGGGACTCGACCTTGTCGGACCACTCAAGAAGGCGCCTAGGGGCTTCACCCACTTGCTAGTCGCCATCGACAAGTTCTCCAACTGGATTGAGGCACGCCCCGTCACCAACATCCGATCCGAGCAGTCGGTGCTGTTCTTCACCGACGTCATCCATCGCTTCGGGGTCCCAAACTCCATCATTACCGATCACGGCACCCAGTTCACGGGGATGAAGTTCCGGGACTTCTACGACAGAAACTAGATACGCATTGTCTGGTCTGCTGTTGCCCATCCTCAAACCAACGGGCAGGTGGAACGTGCCAACGGAATGATCTTGTAGGGACTCAAGCCTCGGATCTTCAACAAGCTCGACACGTTCGGCAAAAGATGGCTCGAGGAGCTCCCTTCGGTCCTTTGGAGCCTCTGGATGACGACTAGCCGGGCCATAGGGTTCACGCCCTTCTTCCTGGTGTATGGCGCCGAGGCTGTTCTCACCACTGACTTGGAGTTCGGCTCTCCGAGGCTCAAGGCCTACGACGAACGACGCAACTAGACGGCTCAGGAGGATTCGCTGGACATGCTCGAGGAGACAAGGGACGCTGCCCTTCTACACTCGGCCAGATATCAGCAATCCCTCCGACGCTACCACGACCAACGGGTCTGAACCTGAGACCTCAAGGAAGGCGACTTGGTGCTGCGTCTTCGCCAGGACAACCGAGGCCGCCACAAGCTCACGCCGCCTTGGGAAGGCCCCTACGTCGTCGCCGAGGTCCTTAAACCAGGCACCTACAAACTAGCTGACGAGGACAGCCAAGTCCTCAACAACGCTTAGAACATTCAATAGCTACGTCGCTTCTACCCTTAAAGTTTCCAAGCTTTGTACATACTTTTGTACTTTACGATTTCCCAGAGAAAATGAAAACAGCAAGCACCTGTTCATTTTTCCGCAAAAATAACCCATGTCCGAGGCCCTCGGAGGCTAAGGACTTCAATCCCAATAACACTCCCGCAAGGGCTGAGTGAGACTCAGTTTTGGCTTACCAAAACCGAGCCTCCCTCGGGGGCTAGAAAGGGGGGAACCCCCTCCTGAAAAAGCACCCCCGAGACTCTTCTCGTTTTCATCGATCGTTTTTCGCAAAATTTCGTACCCGAGGTCACGAGCACTTAGGAAAGAGTAAAGAAAAGTCATTCCAAGGCTAAGGCCAGCCGAGCTGTGAGGCCTCCTACGCCCAGGCACTACGGAACCTCTACTCGCCACCCTCGGCCGACGGAGGACTTCAGGCATTGTGAGAGGGTTGTTCTAAATGCCAGGGTCGGCAGGGCTGCGAGGTTGCCTACGCCCGAGCGCTACGGTTCCTCCACCCGCTACCCTCGGCTAAGGAACGGCCTCTAAATTCAAAATAGTCTCGCAAGACTCTGGTCTAAGTACGGATCGAGATCAAAAAAGGCATGAAAGATAAGCGAAAAATGATCACAAAACACAAAGCCACGATGGGCCATAAGCATAAGTGCTTCCAAAAAACTAACACAGTTTTTTACAAGGGCACGCTGGCCTAGCTGCAGAACCTACTATGGGGCGATCGGCCCTCCGCTATCTTGAGCGTCGGCGACTGGAGCCTCAGCAACATTGGCTTCAGCCGCGGGAGCAGGGACGACGGCCGGCGTGAAGATCTGGACTAGCGCCGAGGGGCCCTAGTTTCCTCAACCGTCTGAACCAGCTCCGCAAACACTTCACTTTCGCGGCCCTCCTCCTCCTCCGAGACAATGACCCCCTCGAAGATCCGAGGGAGATCGAGCTCGTAGTGGGACGTGGCCAGCGCGAGCGTGTGCGACACGCCGATCCGGAGGGCGTCCAGGGCGCGCGCCTCCATCCACCGGGGCAGCACGGCAAGTCGTCCCGGTGGGATCGCTTCCTCCAGCCTCGCCGGCCTTTACCTCGACGCAGACGGCCTCCACCTTCTGCGTCAAGCCATCGAGCTCGCCTTGCGCCGAGTTGTAGGCCGCCTGCGACGCGACGAGGTTCGCCTCCAGCTCCGTCGCCCTCTCCCTCAAGCTGTGATAATCCAAGAATCAAACTCTGAGGCGAGGCAGCGGAGGCACGACAGACAGGTATGATGCTTACCCTCCCGCTGGTTACGAAGGGTCTCGGCCTCGGCCACCCCTTGCAGGAGCTCGACCCGCATCATGGCGTTGTCATCGTCGAGGAGCTGGAGATCAGTCTCCGTGATCACCAGCCTCTCGGACAAGGCCTGGACAGAGTCGGCCGAGCGGTTGACTTCGGCCCTTATCACCTCCCTCTCGGCCCGGTATCGATTGAGGTCCGACACGTGCTTTGCCACAATCTCTTTCGAAAGAGTGGCTTCCTCGCGCGCCGTCGAAGCCTCGGCCCTCAAGTTCGAGACAAGGAGACGGAGCTTCTCAATCTCCTGGTCCTTGGCCGACAGGGAGGTCTTCAGCTGAAGCACAAGATCCTTCTGGTGGTTGAGCTCATTGGTAAGGCCGGCCGACGCCCGGGATGAACTCTGATTTCGTCCGGGACACTTGCGCTAGCTCCTGCAGTAACCAGACCTAATTACTCAACCATCAAGAGAAAGCTCTCACAATGAGAGAACCACGGGGGGGTCGGTTTACCTTCAGCGCATCAGGGAGCTCCTTGGTCAGGACCGACGAGAGAGTCTGAAGTGACCTCTCGGACAGCTCCTGGCACATCCAAGACTGCTTCCACAGCTCTCCTTCCACGGCGTCGTCCCGGCCACAGGCGGCCGCTTTTCGGGGAAGTCAGCGCTCCCTCCAGATCAGCTACGGCGGGGCCCTTGCGAGCTCACCGGAACGAGCGGCCTCTGTCCAAGCGGGCCCTCGCTCACGACGGGCACCTCGGCCGGCCGCTCCCGGCCCGCAGGGACGCCTCGACCAACGACCCTCCCGGCTCGCCCGCCGGAGGAGGTCGCGTCCTCGGCAAGCGCCTCCTTCCCCCGCGCCTCGGCGGCCTCCTCCGAGGAGGCAATCTCCACCACCTCGTGCGCCATGACTTGGGGGGCGGGGGTGGGGGCGGCGCTGTTCCGACACGGCCACGTCCGCCGCGGCCGCGGCCAAGGCGCACCTCCGCGGCGGGCGTCTTCGCCGCGTCCTCGTCCACGACTTGAGGCGGGGGGGGGGGCGGCGCTGTTCCGCCATGGCCCGTCCGCCGCGGCCGCGTCTGCGGCGACCTCTATGGCGGACGTCTTCATCGCGTCCCTCGTCACCGGCCAAAGGGCGTCTCCCCGGCGGTGGCACCTCGGTCGCACCTCTGTCCTCTGCGGGCTGTGCCATCGCCTCTGGGGCAGCCCCGAGACTCCCACTCCTCGCCCCCGACTTCAGCCGCTTTGTCGTGGTAAGCGGGGCCTGGGCCGGGCCGGCCTTACACTTCAGGCTGCAAGGACAAGACGGGGAGCATCAGAGGAAAAGAAGAAAGAAAAACAACTACTAAAGACGGAGCTCACGGCCAAGCAACACGTACCCCGGCGGCCAAGCAACACGTACCCCGGCACCTTGATCCTAATGCCCGACGGGGTCACGCTCGCAGGAAGGGGCCTCGGGCGCTCCGCCGTCCTCACCCCTCCATCGGGCGTCCGACCCTCGCCCTCGGGCCTCCTCTCCGCCGCCTCGGGTTGCTCCGGGGTGAAGTTGGTCCGCTACCGCTCGGAGTCACCGGGCGCGGGTTGGCCTCGGAGGGGCCACGCCTCTTCCGCCGGAGCCGCTCCCTCGGTCGCCCAGCGTCCCCTCCGCTCGGGGGGGGGGTAGCCTCGGCGGCACTCTTCCCCGCGGCGTTCCACCTCCCCCCTCGGGGGGCGTCGTGGCCTCGGCCTCTTTGTGCAGCCTCGGCTCCGAGGAGGCCGAGGCCGAGCCCTTCGCCACAGGCTCCTCCACCATCTGCGCATGCTGCGCGCCACCAGAAGGTGGGAGGCGCGACGCCTCCAGCCCCAAGACGCTGCACAGGTCGTCGTTGCACCACCCTTCCTCATCATCGTCGTCATCGTTGTCGTCGCCGCCATCGGTGGTGTCTGACGGCATCTCTTCCCACGGAAGTCCCTCCCGCTCCTGGTAGCGCCGGCGCTTCGCCAGCTCTTCCCTCTCCCGTTGCTTGCGGACATTCCGCTCCGCCAGGTTCTCCTTCTTCTTCTTCGCCGCCTCTACGATAGCCCTGTTAGCCGCCTTTTCCGGGGAGATGGGGGCTTGGACGCCTTCAGCTTCCCAGCGAGCCCATACGGAGACGAAGGCAGGGATAAGATTGGAGAAAGGGCACGGAAGGCACACGTCGGGTGCAGGCGGGCGCCTTACCACAGAAATGTAGTTCCTGTCTGGCCGCATCGGCACCTTGCACATCACGGCGGGGTCCGCCGCCACCGCCGTCTTCTTGGTCCGATCGAGGATCTCTTGATGGTCAAGATCCTCGGGCACCATCCGGGTGCCCCTCCAATCAGTGCCGGCCCTCATGTCGTACAGGCTGTACCGCCTGTCCATGAGGGGCAGCACCCGCCGTTGGTGGAAACCGGCGATCACCCCTCGACGCGTCCAACCCCGCCCGGGTCAGCCGCGCCAAGGCAGCCAGCACCTTCCTCAATGGAGTCACTTTCTCCGAGATCAACTCCTTCCTCCACGATGGTGGCTCCTCGCTGAACGACTTCTCGGTGTAAGCCGGGAGGTGGTTGTAGTCGTTGCGGAGGTAGAACCATTTGCTGTGCCAGCCGCGGTTGGAGGACGCGAGCTTCGCCGGGATGTAGGACTGCCGGGTGTGGGACCGCAGCTGCAGCGTACAGCTCCTAGCCCGGACGGCCAGTCTCCTCCCCTTCTCCTTCTCCGCCCCCTTAGGAGCCTTCAAGAAGAGGACGGCCTCGAAGAAGTAGAGCCAGAGGTCCCAATGGGCCTCGACTCCAAGGTACCCTTCACACAAGGCGACGAACACCACCGCCTGCATGACCGAGTTGGGGTTGAGGTTGTGTAGCTCCAGGCCGTAGTACTCCAGGAGTGCTCAGAGGAACCGGCCCGCCGGCATGCCGAGCCCGCGCTCGTGGAACGCCGTGAAACTCACGACGTACCCCGCTAGCGGCTCCGGGAGTTGGTGCTCGGGCGGCGGCACAATCCACTCCCGCATCGGGACATCATCGGAGCAGGGGCGGAGGAGACCTTTCTCCACCAGCGTCGTCAGCTTGGCCTCCGTGACTGAGCATGTCTCCTAATCCTCCACGCCGATGATCTCAACCCTCGACGCCATCAGAACGACGAGACAAGGTTCGCCTCTCTCTCTCTCTCTCCTTTCTCCCTTCTCAGCAGTACACAGGCTGTTTCCAGCTGCGGCAGAGGCAAAGAGCAGAGGCAATGGCGGAGAAAGCGAGAGGAAGCGCCAGCGGCCGCCACCGCCCAGGTATTTATACACGGCTAACCCTAACCCGTTCGCCTTCCTGCATTTAATGCGTATCTTTTCCTACTCGATTGCGTTCACACGGAGTCCCGGGCGCCGCGCCCGGCGCCGCGACCACACGGGGCTGGAAAAGCACACGCACTTTGCGGGGGTTCATCCTCCACGGAAGATCCGGCTCACGGGAGCCGGGGCTCTGGCGCCCGCGCGTGCCCGGCGGCGGCCGCGGCGGCACACGCTACCGTCCACGTCCCCCTGGGGTCCCCGGCGTGGTGCGCCGACCGCCCCTGGACGTGGGGGGCCCCACCACTTCTCCCGCGGCCGATGGCGCCGTGGCGCCGGACGCCTGAGAAGGGCGCCTCAAAAGGCGCACCCACGCCCCAGCTGCGGGGTAAGCAATAGGCTTCCTTCCCCGTGAAGGAGCCCGGCGACGGCCCGTTCTGATCCAGATGTTCGGAGGCTGGCCCACCAGTGGGTTCGACAGCCGCCTCAGGCCACTAGAGTCAGGGATGGCTTGGACGGTCTTATACACAGCCTAGCCCTGTGCAAGCAGGGACCATCCTATGCCGTGTCCGAGGCCAGCAAGGCAATATGAGTTAAGGGGATCCCGCGCGGAAGAGCACCGAGCCCTCGGGACCTGGCGGACGGGACCCGGGCCCCGCCTCAGACACACCTTGCAGGCTCTAATGGAATGCGCCTCCGGGCCTAGCCAACCCCTAGCGAACGGGGCACGGGCATTCTACTTGGACTTACCCGTTAACAGCTCACCGGATCCAGCCATGTTCGACGCTCGTCGACGACAGCATGGCAAAATCCATCCTCCTCCCTGCGGAAGGGATGCCGAGGTGCGAACGAAACTAACGACCAAGTACCACTCGGCCGCCCCATGCTAGAACAGGGCTCGGGGGCTCCACCGGCGCAGAGGCCGAGGTTGAGAAACGTCATCTAACTCGCCAAACTCCTGGACAAGCCGACGGGACCGGGGGCTCGGCAAACAGTAGGAACACGTACCAAAAAATGCGCAAAGCCCTTGGAGGAGTGCCTGCACTCCTCCGAGGCCTCGGGGGCTACACCCGAGAACGTGGTCTCCGAGACAAAAAACACCCTGACAAACGAGCTCACACTCCAACCAAAACCCACGCAAGCCCCCAAGAAGTACCCACACTCCTCTGGAAGATTCCATTTTATGGTATTTTGACATTCATAGCGATTCAGAAACTCTAGGAGTACGTGCTGGCGGAATACGCATATAAACCCTCGGAGGAGTACTCACGCTCCTCCGAGGCCTCGGGGGCTACACCCGCCGGGTGCGCTTGCGCGCACCAG
The DNA here is from genome assembly GCA_015844335.1 of Chrysopogon serrulatus. Classification (NCBI taxonomy): domain Eukaryota; kingdom Viridiplantae; phylum Streptophyta; class Magnoliopsida; order Poales; family Poaceae; genus Chrysopogon; species Chrysopogon serrulatus. The sequence goes on from JADLZL010003073.1 coordinate 269,520, forward strand.
GCAGAAAGAGAAGCACAAAACACTTAACAATGTGCCCGGCAGGAGCCTAGATCAAAGCCTCAACCTCTCGAACGAGTGCACCCACTCCTTCGAAGGTTCGGGGGCTACTGTCGGGTACCAAAGGAAGGGCCGCCAAACATGAAAATGAGCCCAACAAACGCAAAACCTAGCCGCGCGGCAATAAGGCGTGGCCCACCACAGCCCAGCATGCGGCTCACCGTCCCGTCCGAGCCCTCCCTGCTGAGGCCTCGGACGGGCGCTAACTTTCCGCCTCGCCCGAGCCCCCCTGCTGAGGCCTCGGACGAGCTCCAACTGTTTGCCTCGCCCGAGCCCTCTGCACAGGGGCCTCGGACGAGCTTCCGCCTTTCATCCCGACCAAGCCCCCGTGCCTAGGCCTCGGACGGGGCGCGCCGCACTTCCTGGATAAAACCAGGCCACTGACTTGACGTATATCCACCGCCCGCCTTCCCACAGTTCTTGTCATAATGACGCTATCCCATGGTAGGGGATGGGAGCCAAATCATCCTTTGTTCTCACCAAGGCCGGGATTACGTTATCCTCCATAGTAGAGGCCAGGCCTGCCACTATGGAGCACTGTTTGGCCTACTTTCTGTGATAGGTCAAGACGACCAAAGCTCCGAGGCGCCGGCCGCTACGCCAAGAGCCGTCACCCAGCATCATCCTCCGTACGGGAGTCTGATCGGCCGGGACGCTGGTCAAACAACAGTCCCTCCCGGGTTTTCTAAGCCCGGGATGGGCGGCGATCGCCCCAAGGACGGCTCTCTCCTGTGCCAGCCGCCCCCCCGTGCGGCAGCAGGCTCCGAGGCCCTCCGAGCCTCAGAACTGGAACAGGTCAAAGCTACAGTGCGCCGCAAGAATCTGATACACCTCCCCTGGCCTCTCCATCAACATCTACAGGGACAGCCATCCCCTCCATCGTCAGGATTGGGGGATACGACTCCGCACAGCTGCGCCCATGTTCTACGGTGCCGGCACCCACTCCGGGGCCTCGGCACCAGGAAGGCGGCGGGCTCCGAGGCCTCAGATCAGGGAAGGGAGGCGCTCACGGCCCCTTCACGTGCACCGGCACCCTCTGTAAATCCTATCCCCCTTTGCGGCTATAAAAGGGGAGGACCGGGGCCCCTCAAGGGGGGAACCTTAAGCACATCCACCCACATACTACATTGGCCTTTTTAGCCTCAATCTCTCATGAGACTTGGGATCAAATCCCTCTCTCCACCAGCTTGTACACCCTACCTGCAAGCACTCAAGTGCAAGATAATACAAGTCATCCTCACCTTACTGGACGTAGGGCCACCTCTGGCCTGAACCAGTCTAAACCCTTGTGTCCATCTTGCAGACCTTCCGGAGTAGGGAACACGCACCATAAATTCACTTGTTGGTGCTGGGACCACCATTTCTAGCACCGATAAATAGTATTTGTAGTGTAAGCGTGGTGCTTACTCGTAGATGTACCCGATCTTCTGGATTTGGTGGTAGCTCGCAGAGGTGACTTTATAGTTCTGTTGAATCTTATATAACCCACTATCCCGTCGGTAGGCCGAGCAGGAGAATAATTGGTAGTTGGGTTACAGTTTTGCCTATACTCTTCTATTCAATTCCCCAGTGAAACATCCTAGACATATCTTACTTGAGCCTGAGCTAGAAGCCTTATTTGTCTTCTCTATATCCCTATCTTCTACAACCTTGTTTGCTACTCAGGTGGTTAAGTTGTAGTTTAGAATACCCTCACACATCTTCCTTTGGGTTTAATATTAAAACTAGGTCTATTCATCCAGTGAAGTGCTACATCGTATCCATGCGCTTGCAGATTATTCAGTAGGCACTAACGGATACCAACACTTATGCGCAAGGCTCGCCATGGGTGGTCCAATGTAAAATAACCGCCTCGGTTAAGGCCACGATTAACCATGACCTTATGTTCGAGGCAGTTACAAAAACCGCTTCGGTTAACCTTTTTTAACCGCCTCGGTTTAAGTTTTCTATTGTAGTGCTCATTTTCATGAAAATTTTAATAAAAAGGCTTTCATGTTTCACATAAGATGATTTGGTTTGAAGTATATTGTAGAAGCAAAACATATTTTATAGGCTTTTGATGTAAGCATGGTGCTCGATTATTTATCCTACCTTGATCAAATAAAAAGAATGTTTCATTTGGATCACTGAACTAAATCTAATTTATGTAGAATCATAGAAAAAACATCATGGTAAGAAAATTCTATTCATGGTGACATTAGGAGTGCCAACAGTGTTCATTGGATCATCACGTGTGATTTATTTGTCTCGGTATTCTTGTGTTGACATTCTTGGTGATTGTCTACATACACAAGGCATGGTTGGCTTTTTTCGATACACACCTCTTGCGCTTACATTATTAGTTCTAGAGTAGTTGTAGTTGCCAGTTTCTGAGTTCTTGTGTAGCTCTCTATCCTTATAGAGTAGCTCACTAGGTCTAGTGTAGTGAACTAGTCTCTTGTGTGCCTTAGTTATCATAGTAATTAGAATTGTGGATAGGTGGCTTGCCTTGAGTAGATAGAGCTAGAGTAAAAAGCGTTGTGCAGTTTTTATTGTTAACCACTTTGCTGTAGTATTTTATAGAGTTTTAAATTAGGCTATTCACCCCTCCCTCTAGCCAATTAGTACATTTCATGTATGTGTTGATGGTGGATAGCGTCAACATTTAATAGATCAATAGACACGAGAAACACATAAATATCTAGAAGTCTAGGGTTTTATCTAACAATTTCTAGGAGTTTTGGTGATTTATCAATTTCCAGGGACTATTCCAGAAAACAGCGAAAAAGGACTTAATTATCAAAATACATCTCGGAATTATCCGCAACTCAAGAATACGTTACACAACTCTAGAAGGATCCAGAATACACCGGAGCGAAGGGGAGCACGAGGGGCTTCTAGGTGGGGCCGACCGGCCCCACCTATCGTGCCGCCCGGCCCCCCATGGGGGGAATCTTCTCCCCCCTTCCGGAGTCTTCCTCCACCGCCATTGAGGGTTCATCTTAGCTATCCCTTAAGTCGGTTTGATCCAACGGCCATCGTGCATCCCACCGGACTATAAATACAGGGCCAGACCCCCTAGAGCCATCAAGTCATTTAGAGATCAAGCATCCAGAGCCAGAAACCCTAGTTCCTCAGAGTTCCTCTATTCTATAGTAGTAGCCTAGTTAGATTAGATCTAGAGGGAGTCAAGCTGAGTTAATCTAGCTTGGATTCCCGATCGGTGTTGTCAGGAGCGTGGAGTTCGGTGCTGTTCTTGTACTCTTTACTCTGGTATTGTATTATCCATTATTGTATTTACTACATCATTCTTAGCAATATTAGTATTCATCTATGTTCTTGATTACATATTCATCGTCTACTTTGATTATATGTCTAGTATAGTTAGTCCTCTGCTATTGAATTCTTATATATGCTCGTATAGCGCTTATCCAGATGTACACTAGGTGAGTGGTAGGCATTATGTAGGCATAGAGCCTAGATATTACGCTTATCTGCGAGTGCCCCCTGATGTGTCGTGTCACGTGGTAGCTCGTGGAGGTGACTTATAGCTTCATTGAATCCTCTGTAATTCACCCTTCGTACATAGGTTTGTAGAGCGCGGTCGCGATGGAAGGTGACGATTGTTTTAATTTTCTTCATTAGTTGATGCTCCTTATGTTTGATATCATAGCAGCCTAACAATGATTGCTAGATGTGTTTGCACTAATTGAAGTGTTTGTTGATGTGTAGTTATAGAATGACACTAGGAACTATTTCTCTAATATTCGGATCTAATGCATTATTATGGTAGTTAGAGTGCTCTGAGTGAATCTATTATGTTATTATGATGCTTGATCAATGCTTATTATATATATCTATCCTATGACTTATCCCTGTTATGAGTAGATGTGAGGTTATGGTTTTGCATTAATAGTATAAGTTATCAATATATTCTGCCTGACCTTCCCAGTGGTATAAATATAAATCAACAACCTGGTGATACTCTAGGTAAAATGCTACAATGGTATAATTATCTCAGGCGCTTACAGATTCTTTTCATATATATCTTTATATTCTTTCTAGTCACATAAAATGATATAGATCTATTTAGTGTTGTTCTTGTAATAATGCTAGATAGTACCAACAAACATTCTTTGAAACCATAGCTAGGGATGACAACCTGGTACACTGCTAGAGGTGTAGGTAATTGATAGGTGACTACCAAAACAAGTGATGAGTTAATTAATACCAACAGTATGTAACTAGACGTAGAAAGATCCTAAAGAGGAGGTGCAGATGGCTTTCTCCTAGGATGACACACCTAGGCTAGTCACGCAGATGCGGGAACATACCCTCGCATTAAGACAAAGAGCAGAACGGACAAAGCTGGCTATAGGGGTTGATCTAGACCTCAGGCTAGGGGCTGCAGCCTAGGGCGTAGTCAAAAATTTCTAGAAGCAGATCCTCCGTAGCCCATGAAAATCCCCAACATCCAGCCCAAGATAGCTTCTCCCTCAGTCAGCCCAAGCAGCTCTTTACTAATTAGCCCTCCGCCTATGACATTCCTAGATCTGGCAATAAGGAGCACACCATCGAGGGATAGGAGGGATAGGACTCACCGTCAGCGGAAGCATTGGGACGCAAGTCTTTCAAACTCGATCCCTACATCGAAGCAATGATCCGAGAGCCTAGCCATGGAAGGGAGCTTGGATCAATAGTTATTGCTATCGCCGGCGTGGGGGTTGAAGGGAAGGGAGCTAGGTGGGAGGGGAGAGACACCATCTCGGGCCAGGGATACTTGATTCCTAGTTAGATAAAATCTTGATATTTATAATAAATACATTTTAAGAAATGGGTTGTTTAAGCTTATTAATGAGGATGGGGTGTGACAAATTCCTCTTAGAAAGAAATATTTGTCTAGCAAATCTCTATCACAACTGCTACACAGGCCAGTAGACTCATTTTTGGGCTGGCCTTATGGTCAAGGATGAATTTTTGGCAAGAGGTTTTTTTATAGTGAATGGGCAATAGTCTTGGGAGGCTGTTCAGGTTGGTGATACCTTTTAGTTGGGTTGCATCCTAACCTTTATAGGTTAGCAAGAAGGAAAGATGATATGGTGGCTAATGTCCTATGAACTATATTGCTTAATGCGTCTTATAGGAGAGCCTTGGTTAATGAAAACCTAATCTCTTGGTATATGACTTGGTATCAGAAGTGGTCACGGTTAACCTCTCAAATGGGAAGGATGGTTTTCGGTGGAAACTCAGTAAGAATGGCATTTTCATGGTCCGGTCAATGTATAGATTGATGATTCGATGAGGCATTCTACCGAGAAAAGCCCACTCTAAAAATTAAGAGTATTGTTGAGAAATCAATTTTTCCTGTGTGAAAGCCCTAGTTTGGTTTTGGCTAATTGATGAAACCTAGGACTAACCCTATTGTTAAGTGTGTAGCATTAGAGAAAAGGGGAGGTCCAAGCCAAGTGGTGGAGTGGAGATCAAGGTGATGGTGGAGACCAAAGATGATTAATTGCCACCCTTGGAGATGATGGAAGAAGAGGAGCAGAATGGAAAGCTAGAGGCAAAGGTATATGCTAGGGCATTTCCATTTCGCCAGCTGTAGGCGAGTAGAGAAGTTGACGGCCAGGTTTAGGATCGATAACCGTACTATTAATAGGGGCGATGTCGTGCAATATCGGTTATCTAAGTGCCACTCTGTGAGCAATGACTTTGCATATGCACTAGGGACCTAGTGAGCTGAGAATCTCTTGCAAAATTCATTTGAAAATGCTAACACACGTGCACAAGTGGAGAGACACTTTTGTGTTGGCACTTGAAGGCAGGAGTTGATGGGGTTTGGGTCTAAAACCTTCCCGCTGAAGTTGAGAGGCGGGACTCGGAGGTTTTCGGATGAAGAGCAATCACTCAGAGGTGACCGGACGCTGTCTCGGTAGGGACCAAACGCGTCCGGTCAAGCTATGGAGCCCGGTGGTGTTTTCAGTGTGACCGGACGCCGGTGACCGGACGCTCCGGTGCCGCGTTCGATCGGGCGAGCTTTTGTGGGCGTGCAGCACAGTGTGAGCACCAGACGCTGGCGTGTCCGGTCAAGATCAGGGGACGCGTCCGGTCGAGAAAAACGCTTTCTCGAGAGCTACAATTTTTATACAAAGTTTGTCTTCATCTGAGTTCATATGAAACACTTATGAATTATTTTTAATTGTAATCATTAATTGAGGTGGACGTCTTAAGATGTCCACCTTTGTAGATCGATGTATAGAGGTGGACGCTTAGAATTGCTGCCTCCGAAAATAATCAATTAACGGAGGCGGACGTCATAGGTTGCCTGTCCATGCAAATCGATTTTGCGAGGCAGTTAATTGTGATCGTCTCGATAAATAAAAATGACCGTCTTTGTTAATCGCCGTTATTAACCGAGGTAGTTGGATTTTGCAAATGCTTCAGTTAATGTGTAGGCAGTGTCTGGCAAAATCATTTTTATTGTAGTGTAGCTTCTCTAGCTAATTGGTTTGTCTCTTAGCTAAATGGCATAAGTCTTAAGCTTAGTAACCAAATCATGTTAGGAGTGATGGTGTTTTGTTGGGCTTTATGGTTGAATAGAAATGATATGGTATTCAACAAAGCTAAATCTAATACTTATGTACATGTAATTTTCAGGGGCAACATTCTGGATCAGGAAGAGGAGAGACCAGCCTTTAGAAGTAATTGAAGTCTAGTCTTAGTTCTTTTCTAGATCTGGGCTGAACTTTGTTGTTTTATCCCATCTTGGACACGAGTTGTTAGGTCTCATGGCTTTGTAGTGTTTTGTGTCTTAGCTGTGTATCAACTTCAGATGGTAGAAGGTGGAACTTCGTTTGACACGGTGTGGGAGCCACTGAGATTGTCGATCGGGTGTGACGATCGTCCTTCCTATAGTGTCACATCCGTCACACCATCAAAAGCTTAGAGGAAAGCTCGCGAAAATGCAACATAATTCCATGCGTCTATAGAATATGCAAACAAAAAAATGACTCAATAGTGCAGTCTTTCTTGTTTACAATGCATGATGAGCAGTTCTGACAATGATGAGCGGTTCTGACAATGAGGAAGAGATTGCGGGAAATCTAATGATTATATTACTGGCAGCCAGCCATATCGGCATTGGGCAACTATGGTGATGACAGGAAACTAAGTAAAAAGTCAGCACACACAGTGAGGATTCTCCACAATTCGATCTCTTTTGCTTCCTCTATGTTGTCTCTAGGTGAGAAACTTGTCATTCGCTCAATGAATTAGGAAAAATCTTGATCTGTATGTGTAAAGACATGGAAACACAATACCTCTCCTGGCTCTCGGTCCTTTGTATTTATACTGCCCTTAGGCTTGTACAAGATTAGATTTACATGGAGTAACCAACTCCTCCACCGCAAGGATACAATCCTGGGTGACTACGGGAACACGTTAACAGTCGTATACCCAACCAACTATATCTTCTAACACTCCTCCTCAATCTCAGCCACCTACAAGGTTGAGATTGGTTCTAAACTCCTTCATCTTGGCAGCACTGATCGGTTTTGTAAAACCATCAGCCACTTGATCACCAGAACTTATGAACCGAATGTCCAGGAGCTTCTGAGCCACTCTTTCTCTCACAAAGTGGAAATCAATCTCAATATGTTTTGTCCTTGCATGAAACACTGGATTCTGGGATAGATAAGTAGCACCAAGATTATCACACCATAATCTGGCTACTTTGGAATGAGGGATCTTCAATTCAGTGAGCAATTTTTGAATCCACATAATTTCGGCTGTGGCATTGGCCAATGCCTTGTATTCGGCTTCTGTGCTTGATCTAGAGACAGTTGACTGCTTTCTGGCACTCCATGACACTAGATTAGGTCCCAAGTACACAGTGAACCCTCCTGTAGAGCGTCGATCATCAGTACAACCTGCCCAATCCGCATCTGAGAACGCACTGACTATCATAGATGGTGACTTTGTAAACCGAAGGCCAACTGCCAACGTCCCCTGAACATAGCGCAGAATTCTTTTGACAGCGGACCAGTGGACAGTAGTCGGCGCATGTAGATACTGACATACCTTGTTAACTGCAAATGAAAGATCTGGTCGCGTGAGTGTCAAATATTGCAGCGCTCCAACGATGCTTCTGTAGTTTGTAGCATTCTCATCACTAAGAGGAGTCCCATCATTTGCACTTAGCTTCTCCAAAATAGACAGTGGAGTATCAACTGCTTTGCTCTTATTCATGCCTGCACGTTTCACCACATCAGCAGCATACCGTTGCTGTGACATCACAAGTCCATCATTGGTTCTATTCACCTCCATCCCAAGGAAGTAATGAAGATCGCCGAGATCTTTAAGAGCAAAATCACTTTCTAGATCTCTAAGGAGAGCCTTGGTCGCTGCAAGTGAAGAGCTTGCCACTATGATGTCATCCACATACACCAGAACAAACATAGTAACACTCCCTTTGCTATAGTAGAAAAGTGAAGTGTCAGCCTTGGAAGGTGTGAAGCCTAATTGCACCAACTTACTGCATAAACGTGCATACCAGGCACAGGGTGCTTGTTTGAGCCCATACAACGCCTTGTCTAGCTTACAAACATACCCCGGTTTGTTCTTGTCTTTATATCCAGCGGTTGATGCATATATACCTCCTCCTCAAGCACACCGTGGAGGAAAGCATTCTTCACATCCAACTGACGAAGAGACCATCCTCTGGAGACTGCAACAGACAATATGAGATGAATAGTGGTGGCCTTCACCACCGGGCTGAATGTGTCTTCATAGCCCAAGCCATATCACTGCTTATACCCCTTAGCAACCAAACGCGCTTTATACCTGTCCACAGTACCATCCGCACGCCTCTTGACTTTATAGACCCATTTGCAACCAATGACATTTTTACCACAAGGAAGAGGAACCAAATGCCAAGTCTTGTTGTTCATCAAAGCTTCATACTCATTATTCATTGCAGATACCCATCTTGGATCAGCAAATGCCTCACTAATTGTAGCAGGTTCATCTGGAACAACATTACTTGTCATGCACCATCGAACAGTGCCATCAGTGCGTACCTTGGGCCTGGTGATTCCCTGCTGAAGACGAGTAGCAGGACGAGGTTGTGGTGGTGACTGCATAGCCGGTTCAGCAGCCCCACTGGAGACAGCAGATTCGTTGGACGCAGCCGAACGAATCATCCTAGATGGAGGTGCCTGTCGCCCCCGGATCTGTTTGTGGCGCGGCGCTGGCCTGGGTGCCGAGTCTGGGATCCGAACTTGGTGCAGAAGATCCCGTGGATGGAGCTGCTTCCGGACCCGACAGCGGGACAGATCCGCCTGCGCCGCAGGCTGCCGCTGATCCCGAAGAGGATGGACTGGGCGCCACAGAGGTGGACGGGGGAATGTCCCCCGTATCATCACCAGGAACCGCGCCCTGGTTGCCTCCAGATGGGGAGCACATAAAATGATGAGAGTTCAGCCCGGTTTCTCCATTGTTTTGCCTATTTTTTTCTGCATTCAACTCCACATCCGATCCTGAAACACCAGAGGCATGTTGTGGACTGGACGTCCCATTAGTAGGCAGAGAATTTTCATGTGAATCACGCACATTTGCATCCCCAAAATCAGTAGGAGCGGAATTAAGAAGAACATCAGGGAGTAAAGCAAGCTCGGCGCGCAACCGTGCTCCTGCATTAGGGTGAAGCGAGGAGAAAGGGAAGACGTCCTCATCAAACACAACATCCCTAGATATATACGCCCGACCTTCCGAAGGGTCGAGACATTTAAAACCCTTATGCAGATTGCTATACCCTAGGAACACACAACGCTTGGATCTGAATTGGAGTTTTTTTGAGTTGTATGGTCTAAGGTTAGGCCAAACAGCACACCCAAAGGTGCGAAGAAAGGAATAGTCGGTAATTTTACCAAGAAGACTCTCATAAGGTGTTTGATTGTCTATGACTTTGGATGGGAGCCGATTGATGAGAAACACACCTGTAATAAAAGCTTCATCCTAGAATTTTAGGGGCATGGATGCGTGAGCTAGGAGGGACAAACCCATCTCAACTATGTGCCTATGCTTTCTTTCTACGGAGCCATTTTGTTGGTGGGCATGGGGACATGAAACCAAATGGGAGATCCCGATGCGTGAGAAAAAAGAGTTCAAGGCCTTGTACTCCCCACCCCAATCGGACTGGACAGCATGGATTTTGCAATTAAATTATCGCTCAACCATATTTTGGAAATCATTAAAGCAACGAAACACATCAGATTTGTGACGCAATAGATAGATCCAAGTATACTTGCTATAATCATCGATAAAGCTTACATAATAATCATGGCGCCCAACAGATGTTGGTGCTGGACCCCATACATCGGTGAAGACAAGCTCAAAAGGACTCGATGACACACTAGTAGACTTTGGGTAGGGTAACTGGTGACTCTTGCCACGCTGACACGCATCACAAACTGATCTATTCTCTTGACTGCTAACAAAAGGAAGTTGATGACGACTAAGGACTTGATGGACAATAGGAGCTGCGGCATGACCTAGACGATGGTGCCACACGATGTGGTTGGTTTGATTGCGCCGAGCACTTGCTTATTTGATGGAAGCTTCAAGGGATAGAGGCCACGCTCACATCGAATTCTAAGAAGAGTCTTCCTCATTTCCTATTCCTTAACAAAAAATTGATCGGGATGAAACTCGATGAAAGCATTATTATCACGAGCGAGGCGATTTACAGATACAAGACTCTTATTTGCACGAGGAACATGAAGGACATTATTTAGATGAATTGTACTGACAGGGGAATGCAAAGTGGTGTGTCCAACATGAGCAATTCTCATACCCGATCCATCGGGCGGTGTGAACTTGATCGCCTCCGAGGTACTTGTCGCGGATCGTGAGTTTCTCGGTTCACAAGTAACATGATCCGTAGCACCCGAATCCATGTACCAGTTCGTATCTACTCCGTAGGAGTTTGTCGTTGCCGAGGATGCGCTCTTCTGTGGGGGCCCGGTGCAGTTCGTGTCGAAGCGCTTGAAGCACCTGACAACTGTGTGTCCCTCCTTGCCACACAATTGACAGAACATGCCGGAGAGGAAGTTGCTGCCTGTGCGGCCGCCACCACCGCGACCGCCCTTGCCGCCACGGGTAAACCCGCCGCGACCACCGTTCCCACGACCACCGCCGCGGGGTTGATTGCTGGTCTTTCCACCTTTCGCTGACAAGTTTGCCGACGACTGCTGGCCTCCGCCTCCTCGATCTCCATCCTTTGCTCAAAACTCACAAGCTGGGTATACAATTCCCTAAGTGAGATTGGTTCGACGCGCGAAGCCACCGCCGAGACCACCGAGTCATACTCGATGTCAAGCTCGCTGAGGATGTACGAGACAAGCTCCTCGTCCTCCAGCTTCTTCCCAGCCGATGCCATCTCATCGGCCAGGGACTTCACCTTCTGGAAGTATTCGTTGATCGTTGATGACCCCTTGGACACCGCCGTCAGGGCCATCCACGTGCTGATGATGCGCGCACGAGACTGCGACGCGAACATGTCCTCGATGACCACCCACACCTCCCGTGCGGATGTCACCGTGGTCGGGATCCGTGGAGCAATCTCCTTGCCCAGGGATCCGAGAAGAAAGCACAGGACCGATTGGTCCTTGGCAAACCAAGTGTCGAAGTCAGGATTTGGCTTGGGCTCCACCTTGCCACCGCCTGTAGGCTTCAGGAAGCGCTCTGGCGGGATTGCGTCGGCGTCGATGAAGGACGCAACTTGCGCACCACAAAGAGCAGATAGGACTTGCAACTTCCAGATTGGATAGTTGTTGCGGCAAAGCTTTTCTGTGATGGTGAACGCAAAGGAGGGGATGCCAGATGCGTTGGAAGAGGAGGCGAGATGAGGGAACGCCATGGGTGTTTCTCCGTTGGGAGATTTACGCTCTAGATACCATGTAAAGATATGGAAACCCGATACCTCTCCTGGCTCTCGGTCCTTTGTATTTATACTGCCCTTAGGCTTGTACAAGATTAGATTTACATGGAGTAACCAACTCCTCCACCGTAAGGATACAATCCGGGGTGACTACGGGAACACGCTAACAGTCGTATACCCAACCAACTATATCTTCTAACAATATGATATGATTTGGGTTGGTGATCTATCAATAGCTTTGCATTTTGATTTTGGTTGCAGTCCGGTCTTCATGGGACGTTGACCATCGATTCGGTAGCCATTGTTGAGATGGATGTGGCTGGGCTTCCTAGCCTAGTTGTTTGCTAGCCCAGCCCCAGCCGAAAGGCTGATATGGTTCGGCCACAACGGATGGCACTCCCTCGCTCCTGATCTCGCTTTCCATCATCCTGTAGCTAGGGATTGTATGCTGGTTGGCTGTTGGCTGGATGGAGTAGCTGGCTAGAGCTAGTTCTGTTGGGAGGCACGGTAACAGCTGAGATTGTGTTGGTGTGGCAGAACCTTCTAAATTATATGGCCCACAAGCACCTGACATTGTCTCTAAGACCTCTATCAGCCATACTTGTGTACCACATAACTCAGAATGTTCTGTCGGGTGAAACCCCGATGACACCACGATCCTCCAGGATCAACTTCTTACAAGATATTGTAGTATTACAACCATTTTCATTTAAATACAACAGAGTAGCGGAAGATTTACAAAAGATATTACAACACTTGATCAGAGTTTGATTAAACAACACTTAACTAAGTTTGCGGAAGTAAGAAGGAGATATAGAACACCTGCAGGAGAACACCTCAGGTGGGAGATATTCGATCACGCCAAGCCCACTGGCATGACCGAACTTAGCAGCAACAGTCAGTACCTGCAATAAGGGTCAAAGAACCCTGAGTACAAAAAGTACTCCGCAAGACTTACCCGACTAAAAAATTGGGGAGAAGACTCAGGAATGCTGGCTAATAGGAATCAAGGTGAGGCTTTAGCAAGAATCAAAGACACATTTGCCAAAAGCAACTAAAGTTGATCCTTACTTTTTATTTTGATTATCCTACTCTATATCACACACTTATCATCCATGTAACAATTTCAAAACTTTCCAGTCTCCACAACTTTCATCATTACTACGATGCTGACGCTTGGTCAAGTCTCCCATATCGTGGAGCAACGACGATTCGAATCGCTTTATATACCCAGCTGGGGCTTCCTAGCCACACGATGTATGCAGGACCAACATCTTACATACATCAACTCACGCTTGAATTTCTCCACCCCAGAACGGGTCCTAGCCACGAGGTACAGTACACCACCTCCCTACGCCGCGGTCCCCTTCCACGGTGCGCCTCGTAGGGTGGGTACACGCTACGCTCGTCCCGGTTGTCCGTTCTCGTCATGGATAGTTCAAGGGAGCTTACCGCCATTAGCATGCCACTAGTACTATCCAATAACCCTCTTGACCACAGGATCAACGCAACGGACGGTCCTTAACCAACACAAGTGGACGGAAGACACTACACCAGGGCACTAGCCCATCCTGATGCAAGTCACTCCACCGGCATCTCGATTTACTCATCATGTTCTTGTGCGTACCCCTAACCTGGCCAAGGTGAAGGGTAGGCGACAAGCAACATCAGGTTTTGAAGACTTTCTCAGAGATGATATTGTTATCAACTTTTAAAACATTTCACAAAAGCCTATACTAGTAGCAGGACTAAGCATGTACTAACATTTTTGAAATCAAAACAGGTATCCAGGATAGTATAACAAGGTATAGTAAATGCATCAAATAGGATATCACACAACTCCTATACTTAATGCATCATATCATTCACATAAAATCATAAAGACTTTTGAAATTCAAGGCAGGGTTTGAATGCATCCGGGGCTTGCCCGTTGCGAAGAAGAAGAAGTTAGTCGTTAATCTTGACAGTGACACCTTCGGTGGATTCTTCTCTTCGGGACTTGGATCACTGGACTTTCTCCGAAGCTTGATCCACGGAAACCTTCTCTGAACTTGATCAACACGAACCTTGCTCTCATGATCACTACATGTGATAATAATGCATGCTTAATGTAATGACATGTATGACATGATGCTAGATGATGCAATATAGATGAAACAAGTTAATTACATTGCATCTTGAGTATAACTTTCCTTCACGGTAAAGTTGCATTAAGAGCTCATAATTAACAACAACAAAAGAACGGATAACACGCACAATCAACATAATTGAATTGCCGAAGGTCATTAGGGTTAATGACCTAGGGTCATCACTCAATCCCAAATTCAATCAAACCTATAGTGATTAAGGTTAATTACTAATTTATTAACCATTTTTACAGTTGTCGAAAGCCGCTAATTAAACCTACTAATTAATTAACTACTACTACACATGTGATGATGACTACAACTAATACTACACAACCAAGCCATGGATCATTAAGGTGAATAATGGTCCATGGTCTTCAAACAATATCAAAAACAATCAAACCTAAATAAATTCTAGTTTTGCTACTTAAGTACTTTAATTATTTATTAAGCATATGTGAGCAACACTATTGCTACTTCACAATATGACAAGCCATGGATCAGTGGTGACTGATGAACCATGGTCTTCATGCAAAGCCACAATTCACTCAACATTTTAATTAGAAAGCTAATTAACTAATAGTTATTTTATTAATCATTTTCACGGGCTTTAAACAAGGTGTAAATTATTCTTTATGGCAAACTTGCTCAAAACAGTGCTAAATTTTTAGTGGAGGTTCATTTTTGCACCAAAAGCTTAACCCTAAAGTTTCATGATTTTTTGGATTAATATATTGCTCTACAAAAATCAAACACTAAGCATTTCTTAATTAAAGCATGCAATTATTAAATATGACAAAAGCACTTAACATGCTACACACACATTTTTCTATGAAACTATATGTCATGAGGATCACAAATATATTTTTGTCACATTTATACCTGCCCAAAGCATTTAATTATGATAAATAACAAAATTAGCATTTTAAATCATAAAAGAAAAAGGGAAAACCTTTCCTTCTTCCCACTTGGCCGTGCCACGGCCCATTTCAGCCCAGCAACAGCCCGGCCCGACCTGCTTCTTCTCTTCTCCCTCTTCCCCTTGTTCAAACAGGGCGGGCACCCGACGGCGACGGCCGGCCGGCGTTCTCACCGACGACGAGAACTCCGACGACGACGAGCACACAGGCATCCTCCCCATGACCCCGCGAACCAAGCTAGAGGGTTGGGTGGCTCAATTAGGGTTTGGAACGGCAGTGGCGGCGGCCATGGCGCTCGGTGGAGTTGGACGCGGCGACGCAAAGGGGTTCCGACGCGGTAGATGCAGCAGCGACCAATTCGATGGGCCGATAAGCTCCGTGGCATTATGGCGAAGCTGAGACACGGCGTGGTTTAGCGTGGCAGGCTCAGTCTTGCCTTGACTGCGGTGGAGTGACCACGGCGGAGCTCTACCGGGTCTGAGGAAGGCGACGGCGTCGCGCGGCCGGCTTGGGTGACACGGGGAGGCGAGAGTTGGCTTGAGTGGTGAGTTATGAGAGGGCGGAGCTGCATGCGAGTAATCGGGGACGATGGTGGAGCGGTGAGGGCGAATTTCGCCGGCGGCCGGAGCTTGCGGCGGCGGAGCAGAGAGAAGAAAACGAAGACGACGATGACTGGTGATGCATATTTATGGAGCATGGTGGTTCCGAATGGTGGCTAGGGCCTTCGCGAAACCCTCCAGGTGGTTGGCAGCGCGGGAAAACGGCGATGGCGCAAGAGACGCCACGGTGGTCGCCGGCGACAGTGGGAGCAGAGAAGAGAAACTGAAATTCCCCCCCTCGGGTTACTGTAGCAGTGCACCCCTCCCTCCTCTTTTCAAATTTACTCCAAAAACTTGAACAGTACACAAAAACCTCCCAAAATACAGATTGTGCAACTTTTCATGCTCTACAAACTTTATTAAACAAGTTTTGCCAAATTCCAAATATTTTTGAAATTGCAGTTTGAATTTGAAAAGGGATTTAAATTCTAACTTTTGGGATTTTAAAATTACTTTCAATTTTTGAATAAAAGATGAAAATCTCCAAAAATAAAAGTTGTTCCATTTTTCAAGATCTACAACTTTTATTTAGAAAGTTTCTCATGAAACCAAATAGATTTTGAATTAGAGTTTAAAAGTGAAAAGGGGGACATTTTCCAATTTAAAGAACTTTTGAAATTACTTTAAATTTTATTCAAAAACTAGAAAAACTTTATATACCAAAGTTGTAGAGCTCAAAGATATGCACAAACTGTATTTTTGGAGTTTTCCCAAATTTTTAATATTTTGAGATGAAATTGAAAAGGGGGCAGTTTCACTTTGAATTTCAAGTTTTTGAAAAGGATTTTCAAATTGAATCTTTGGGCAATTAATTAATGATGTTGTGGTACTTTTCAAACCCAACCAATAGTACACTTTCAAAGTACAAAGTTCATACTTTGAAATAGTGCCATTGGTTAGCAACTTTTATTTAGAAAATTAATTATTGTTAGCTCCCAGAAATTGAAAATGAAATTCAAACTTCAACACTTAACCAACTTTGGAAGGTTTTGGCATTTGAATTCCAGTTTCAATCTTTGTTCTTGCTTTATATCATTTGACTTATAAAATAAGGTTGGGGTGTGAGTCAGGGTTAATCAAACACTTGCAAACATCAAGGTTGATTTTAGTGATTTGCTTTTATAAACAAAATTAAGCATGTGAGTGAAGTTTAAATGATATACACCTACACATACAATATAAAGGAGCTCAAGCATTTGATCAAACCATAAGATGAGTTTTAGGGTTTAACCAACTTTAGAAACCTTAATTACTTGCTAAGTTGCTTAGGTGATGAACATCACACCACACTAATCATAACTCAAAGGTAAATAACCAGGTCACAAACATTAACAAAATATTAGCATTCATATGAGAGATGCATGTCATATCATGGCTCAAATTAACCTAATGAAGCTTAACTAGTGCATTATGGCATTATCATAGAATTAATAAACATGATGCTTAATGCATAATATGATGACATGGTGGGGTTTAGGTTCACGTAACACCAGGGGTGTTACATTATATCCCTCTTAAAAGAAATCTCGTCCCGAGATTTAAGGCTGTGGGTTAAGTAATGGAAAAGGAAATATATCAAGCATATTGATTTGTAAGAAGTTTATAAAACAACAAGGTTTGGGTTGGAGAATTCCAACTAAAATCAAAAGATAGCTATTAGTGGTGAGAGTGTCAGCAGGAATTACGTATCTAAAGATCAAAGAAGGGAATACAACAATAATGGGGTTTGAGTAATGGAAAAAGAAACGTGTCAAGCACATTAAGTTTCAAGAATCTCACAAGGCAAGAAAGTTGGTTTTAAGGGTACAACCAAGATTAATATATGGTTGCAAGGCTAGAGCTGAATAAATTTCGGATACACAAGAACAGGTTTAGTATATACAAGGAGTTGGGATTTCAAAGAATGATCCCAAGGGAGCACTTTAATTAGGGAAAACGATGGAGGATGATCATTGATCTCGATACAAACGAGTGCCCAGCAGTAACTCATGTGGCTGCAGCACACAGGAAACCCCAGGTTTCGACGTTGGATCGAGATCGTGGATCATGGTACCACCGTAAAACACAATTTTGGTAATTCTCACACGACACATGTCGAAATGACGAGGTCAAGCAATTGGCGTGTGTCAAGATTAGAAAGACCAAGGTAAGACACACGCATAGGCGAAGAAATCAAGGTTGTCTTCAAGTATTTGCTAAGCAAATGTTTCTCAGCAAATCGAGATACAGGACGAGATTAGTGGGATCTTCATAGCTATGCGAACAATAGCTATTGTTGGACTAAGGAATGACATGTTACCTTTATCTTATATGATAGGTATGATGCATGCTCGTCCTATATGTCTTCACGACGATAGTTCGCACACCACTCACAGCTTAGTTAGCACACCACTCACGACTCACTATAGGGCAATACTTTATACTAGTCTTGTAGAGATAGACGGGATACAGAAAGACTTCTGGCAGGGTTTTATCGATGCAGTTGGCTCTTCATTGGATTTCCTCGAGAAAACTTGAAGATTCTTCAGTGTTGATAAGAATTATCAGGAAAACCTTCTCGATAGCTTAAAAGCAACTTTGGAAAGATCGTAAGACAAGTTTTAACATTGTTTTGTTAAAAAATTTTAATTGTAAATTCATTTTGAAGTTTTCGCAAAGTAATACTACAAGTATCTTTATAAGAATCGCTCTGATACCATTCTGTGGCAGAACCTTCTAAATTATATGGCCCACAAGCACCTGACATTGTCTCTAAGACCTCTGTCAGCCATACTTGTGTACCACATAACTCAGAATGTTCTGTCGGGTGAAACCCCGATGACACCACGATCCTCCAGGATCAACTTCTTACAAGATATTGTAGTATTACAACCGTTTTTATTTAAATACAACAGAGTAACGGAAGATTTACAAAAGATATTGCAACACTTGATCAGAGTTTGATTAAACAACACTTAACTAAGTTTACGGAAGTAAGAAGGAGATATAGAACACCTGCAGGAGAACACCTCAGGTGGGAGATATTCGATCACGCCAAGCCCACCGGCATGACCGAACTTAGCGACAAAAGTCGGTACAGACTGCAATAAGGGTCAAAGAACCACGAGTACAAAAAGTACTCCGCAAGACTTACCCGACTAAAAAATTGGGGAGAAGACTCGGGAATCTTTGGCTAATAGGAATCAAGGTGAGGCTTTAGCAAGAATCAAAGACACATTTGCCAAAAGCAACTAAAGTTGATCCTTACTTTTTTATTTTGATTATCCTACTCTATATCACACACTTATCATCCATGTAACAATTTCAAAACTTTCCGGTCTCCACAACTTTCATCATTACTACGATCTCGACGCTTGGTCAAGTCTCCCATATCGTGGAGCAACGACGATTCGAATCGCTTTATATACCCAATTTGGGGCTTCCTAGCCACACGATGTATGCAGGACCAACATCTTACATACATCAACTCACGCTTGAATTTCTCCACCCCAGAACGGGTCCTAACCACGAGGTACAGTACACCACCTCCCTACACCGCGGTCCCCTTCCACAGTGCGCCCCGTAAGGTGGGTACACGCTACGCTCGTCCCGGTTGTCCGTTCTCGTCATGGATAGTTCAAGGGAGCTTACCGCCATTAGCATGCGACTAGTACTATCCAATAACCCTCTTGACCACAGGATCAACGCAACGGACGGTTCTTAACCGACACAAGTGGACGACACTACACCAGGGCACTAGCCCATCCTGATGCAAGTCACTCCACCGGCGTCTCGATTTACTCATCATGTTCTTGTGCGTACCCCTAACCCGGCCAAGGTGAAGGGTAGGCGACAAGCAACATCAGGTTTTGAAGACTTTCTCAGAGATGATATTGTTATCAACTTTTAAAACATTTCACAAAAGCCTATACTAGTAGCAGGACTAAGCATGTACTGACATTTTCGAAATCAAAACAGGTATCCAGGATAGTATAACAAGGTACAGTAAATGCATCAAATAGGATATCACACATCTCCTATACTTAAAACATACTTGCTCGTCTTCGTGGGCGCTAAGGCTATATGTATTTTTCATATTCTAAATTCATCATCTATCCGTTCTACTCATCAAGATTCTTTTCTCTATATACCTTTCTTCCACACCCACATTCTCTATATTTCAGCTCTATACCAACTACCAACAGTGGGGCTCACTTATCACTTTATCTAAATATATCAATGTGAGACCTTGATTTGAAGGATTTATTGAAACAAATTTAATGGTGCAATCGAAATTTAATTTGGTTTTTTGATTTGTGAGTTACAACATTTTTAGTTAGTTGAAATAGTGGGGCTCTCTCTCCACTTTTTCCCTCCTCTCTTGGCCACACGAGCCGAGCAGAGGATGAGTGCGCGCCCGTACCCAGCGTAGGGTAGATCCTTTATCACGCCATATTTACCGGACGACGAGCACAACCGCTATTTTAGAATAGCATTTGTGGTACTCGCTGCAGCGCGCTGGTACGCTATATGCTACTGCAGGATGAGATAGAGTATAGCAGTGCAGATAGCCTAAGGCTGACCGCATCATGTCTGCGCTATCCGCGTGCGCTACGCGCGGATAGCGTATGGGTGCAGCGCCGTCTGGATCACGGCAGCTCATCCGGCAATGTACGCTCGCTCCGCCAAATTTGGCGTGGCAGCGGGCGTGCGCTATCCGCACGTGGGGCCTGCAGCCCACCGGCGCGCCCGCGCCTCCCTCCGCCCGCCCGCCCGCTCCCTCAAGCGAGCCGCACTCCTGCACCGAGCAGGGGAAGGTTGGAGAAGACGCTGGCGGCCATGCTCCTCCACCGACGGCGCAGACTTCTTCCACGGCGTCAGTCGGAAGTAGAGGAGACGTTGCGCGCCTCGTGCTTTGTTCCAGTGGGCGCGTCCGGCAGATGACGCGGTGGAAGTGGGCCGCCGGTGAGGGAGGAGGAGCGGGCCACCGCGATCCAACTTGGGTCGTTGCGTCCGCCGTGACCTAACTCTGGCCGCTGCGCTCGCCCTAGATCCGGTGCCTGGCCACCGCCGCTCTCAGCCTGCGCAAGCCGAGGACGAAGGAGGGAGCCTCGGCTTCCGCCACCTCGGAGCTCGCCCTGCGTCGCAATCCTCCTCCTCACCGCCTCGAAGATTGCTCGCGCGGCGTCGGTGGAGCACGATGTCGGCTACTGGGCACGGCGCTCCTGCTGCTGCTTCGATTTGAGAGAGAGAGGGAGGGACGGCGGATGGACTGAGGGAGGGTCACGGGTGAGGAAAAAAATAAACCCGACACGTGGGTCCTATCAATGATATAGAGTAAGATATAGAGGATGGATGAGTATGGGAGAAAGTGGTATAGAGTAGAGAATCTTGATGAACAGACTGGAATATTCCTTTTAGAGTATCAATATAGAGGATGTTAAGTGCGGACAGTCTAAGGCCGCCATCCTTCGCTCTGGCTGTCGCGCGGTGGCCCGTGCTGGTCGACGTCGTGCTGCACAGCATGATGTTGCCGCGGGAGCCCAGCTCGCCGGAGCATCAAACGGCACCGCGGCCGAGACTTGAGAGCGCTCAGCAGGGATCAGGCTGCCATATCAGAAGCTAAGCGAGCCGTTTGAGCCAGAGGACGCAACAGTGGTGGTCAACATACTGGCACCGTCGGCTGATGCTGAACGTCCTCGGGCGACGGCTGATGACTATATATCTCTTCACTTGTCACTTAGACCTGACGGGGCATGCTTTGCAAAACCACTTGTGTTTCAACATTCTCTTTAGGGTCTTTTTTGTAAACTCATTTTTTCTTCTTGGAACAAATATGTGCGGGATTATCAAAAAAAGAAAAATATATGTGCGGGTCTGCTAGTTGGCCATGAGGAGCCGCCATGCCACTGCCAACCCACAACCGATGTGGCGCAGCTGCTTACCTAGGGCATAACACCTGGCAATTCCCCCACCACCCCCAACCTCTGGGTCTGTTTGGCTGGAGATTTATGACTTATGTAGTAACAAGTATTGTCTAGAAGGTAGATTTTAATAAAATCTGCCTCACGAAACAAGTAGTAAGATAGTTGGAAGCCTGTGCCTCAAAAATTAAATAAAGAGAGAATATGTTCTCTTGTATATATAACCTTAATATCATTTGAATAATAATTTTGTTATTTTATAATTTTTTATACACGGATGGATTTTTTGAAACGGTGTTTCAGCCACACCTGTAGAGCAAGTATAATAATCGGCCGTAAGAATGTTGAATACTAAGGTGGAAGAGAGAGGAGAGGAGAGTGAGTGACAGTGGGTCCTTACAGCTAACTCAAGCACACAATCCAAGCTACGCTAAGAGAGATAAGTGGACCATATATTAATAGTGAAAAGCTAACTACTATACGGGTGAGTGGAGAGAAGGCTACAAAAAACCTTATAGTCAACTAGTTGGCTATATTATTAATCTTAGTGTTGAGATAAACATGAAAGAGAAACCAGAGTAAATGACTTCAGCAAGAAAAAAAAGAAAAAGGAGAGAAAAAACGCACAGTACTGTATTCATTATAGCCCAGGTTGCAACGTCCTGCAGCCAAGCGGTCGTTTTCGGAAGAAACCAAACGCACAGTACAGTATTCATAGCCTAGGCAAAAACATCCTGCAGCCACCTGGCCGAGGGAGCTCTTGCCTAGCTCAGGCATGTATCCACGATTCTAATCATTGGATTCCAGGCAATGATCAAGCAGCTGTTGGTACAAGCAAAATTGCTCTATGGTGCAAATTGAACCAAACAAACCCTAGTGGGCTCGAGGAGGGATGTGTCGCTCGGCCTACCCATGTAGGCCGTGCTAGCTCAGACTAAGCCCGGCTGTCACGATTAAGGTGCTGTTTGGTTCGGTGGTGGGTGCTGAAATGGCAATGCAATCGACTACCAGCGTTAGCCATTGCAGGGGAACCAAAAACATGATCTGTTTGGTTCACGGTTGGAGTGCTCTGCTTTCTGTTACCATTATAACACCGTTTTTCTTCTCCCTTCGATGGTGGCGACGACTCCAGACTCCTGCTTGGCCGTCGTGAGAGCGAGGGCCTTGGTCGAGTTTGCTCTCCAATCGGTGTCGCGGACTCCTCCGGCAGCTCCAGCAGGCATGAGGCCGTCATCACCATGAAAGCCTTGCCGGCACCGCAGCAGGAGCCGAGGAAGCAGGACTAGTCGCGTCGGCCGATGCTGGTCTCGCCATGGAGGACTTGAGCGTGGGTGCGGCCATGGTGGCAAATGCAGCGGCGGTAGTGAACGAAGAATGCCGCGATGGCGAGAGCACGTGGGGGCGAGTAGTGGGGCGGTGGCGGTGATTTCGACAAGTCCGCGAGTAGTTAACTCGGGGAAGGGAGGGGGAACGGAGATGTGTTGGGCTGGATCGGTTTGCACTATAATAGGTTAATACTGAACCCAACCAAACGTAAAGCAACAGCAATGATTCACGCCGTGATCCGGGTTGAAAACGGCGAACCAAACAGCACCCGCAAGTTGTGGTAGGAGGATGAGGCGCCACATGCCTGGAGGGCGGCTGCTCCTATGGATTGCTTTTACGTTCTCACCAATTGCCTTTTTAGTATTTAGCATTTTACAAATAATTAGTTATTAAATATAATTTAGTAGATTGATTGATGGAAAAAAGAATCCATGTTCGATAAGGATTTCTCCATCTTGCTTATGGGGGCAAGTTCAATCGAGACTAAATAAATCGGAGCATGTAACCATATCAATCAAAAAAGTAATTGGACGAAAGCTCTCTTATTCCTCGCTCTCTCTCTCAACCGTCGTTGTCTTCCTCTCCCCCTGCACTGTGCGCCGCAGCCACCGCCCACGCTGCCATCCTTGCCTCCTGCGCAGCCACTTGGCCAGGCCCTAGGGTGCCTGTTGGTACTAATTAACTTATCACTTTATTTTAGTAGTCACCTATCAATTGCCTACACCTCTAGCATTGTACTAGCTTGTCATTGCTAGCTATGGTGCTAGAGAATGTTTGTTAGTACTATCTAGCATTATTATAAGAATAATACCAAATAGATCTATATCATTTTATGTGAGTAGAAAGAATATAAAGATATATGTATGAAAAAGATCCATAAGTACATAGATAATTATACCATTATAGCATTTTACCTAAACTATTACTAAGTTGCCGATTTATATTTATACCACTAGAAAGGTCGGCAGAATATATATATTGATAACTTATACCATTAATGCAAAAGTGAATCGTAACCTCAAATCTACTCACAACAAAGGTAAGTCATAAGATAAATATATTCATGATAAGCATTTATCCGGCATCATAATAAGATAACAGATTCACTCAGAGCGCTCTAACTATTACAATAATGTCATTAGATTCGAATATTAAAGGAATAATTTCTAGTCTTATTCTATAACTACACATCAAAGGATACTTCAATTAGTGCAACTACACCTAGCAATCATTATTAGGCTACTACTACATCATTATCTCAATACATAAAGAGCATCAACTAGGGAAGGATTTTAAGACGCAGTCCTCACCTCCGTTGTGACCACGATCTACATATCCTATGTACAAGAGATGGACTACAGAGGACTTAATGGATCTGTCACACCTATGATCTACCACATAACACAACACATCAGGAGTCACTCGTAGGTAGGAAAAATATCTAAGCACCACACCTACATAATATCTACCACTCACCCATTGTTCTTTTGGAGGAGCGCTATATGAACATATGCCTAAATTCAATAGCAATAAACTAACTATACTAGACATATAATTAAAGTAGACGATGAACACAGCAATCAAGAACATAAATAGATGAAGATTAATGTTGCCACGAAAATTGTAGTAAACACACAATAATAAATAATACAATGAGAGGGGATAGCACAAGAATAGTACCAAACTCCACGCTCTTGACAACGTCGGGAATCTAGGCTAGGTTAACTCAACTTGACACCCTTTAGACCTAATATAACTAGGCTACTGCTATAGAACAGAGGAACTATAAGGAACTAAGGTTTTTGGCTCTGGATGACTTGGTCTCAAATGGCTTCTACTCCCAAGAGGGGAGGTATGCCTCTATATTTATAGTCTGGTGGGAGGAATGATGGCCGTTTGATCAAATTGATTTCATGTAGGGCTAAGAATTCAGAAGATGAAAGGTGGGCCCCACAGGGGGGTGCCGGCCGACCTAGGGAGGGTGCCTCCTGGCACCCTTCCAGAGCTTTCCAGACCCTCTTTCGTTCTGGTGTCTTCTGGAGTCTTCCTAAGTCTATCGCCATCAACAACAACAAGAAGGACAGGCACATCTTCACGGCATGTAACGTCCCGCCTCCTCGAGGCCGGGCCCGCTTACATCTGACAGCTTTAATAGGACCAATACTGCCCTCACAGACCAACACCAGTCTTTTCTGCGCACTTTGTCCTCACTCATGCGCACCCGGGAACGAGTTCCCGGTCGGTCACCCATCCTGAAATTGCTCCAGGCCAAGCACGCTTAACCTTGGAGTTCTTTCGATATGAGCTTCCAGAAAAGAAGTTGCAATTTATTGGTATGAGTATCATATTAATCCTATTAAGCCCCGAGCCGGGGTGTTACATCCTCAACCCCTCAGGAGATCGACGTCCTCGTCGATTAACCCCAGGCCAGGAACCTCCTCTCTTGGCCACGTCCGTGTGTCCAGTGCCAGCGCATGTACCATGTTGTGTGACCACGATGGATCCATACCAGCCATGTGCACCATGCCTGCGCAACTGCGACATACGCGCCCGTGAAACCGCGAGAGTCGGCTCTGATACCATTTGTAACGTCCCGCCTCCTCGAGGCCGGGCCCACTTACATCTGACGGCTTTAATAGGACCAACACGCCCTCACGGACCAACACCGGTCTTTTTTTTCGCGCACTTTGTCCTCACTCATGCGCACCCGGGAACGAGTTCCCGGTCGGTCACCCATCCTGAAATTACTCCAGGCCAAGTACGCTTAACCTTGGAGTTCTTTCGAGATGAGCTTTCGGAAAAGAAGTTGTAATTTATTGGTATGAGTATCATATTAATCCTATTAAGCCCTGAGCCGGGGTGTTACATCACTGAAACAACCCGCTTTTCCTCGAAGGGAAAAGTCACAGTTTTCCTACAATAATGCAATGGCCTCGAAGGGCTCATCGCCATCATCGACAAATCAGCGGTCCAAAGTGCGCATATAGCGGAATAATTAACTTAGAGAGTACAAGTAGCAGGATTTAAGTACTTTATTACATCGCCTTCAAGGCGGAATCACACTCACACACACATACAGAAAAGCATAAGGCGGGTAGAAGCGGATCGACACGTCATCCACTTGCACGTAGCACGAGACTCCTACTCCTCCTCGTCATCCTCGTCGGTCTCCCACTCGATGTTCTCCCCTGAACCACAATGTATCAGTACGATTTGTACTGGCCACTAATCCCACCCATATGAATGAAGCTTGCTATGTGGTAAGTGGATGCATGGGTAATCAAAGTCCTAATTGAGGCTCTAGGTTTCCTATGCATTAACATAATTAAATAGTATTTGTCAAGTTTTAACCCGATTATATCCATAAACCCCCCATCCATCCCATCCATAATCATCCACACATCACACCACACTCTCACTCGAGCCGGCGAGGAAGACTCCCGCTCCTCCTCGCCTCAACGGCCCAAGGCCGAAAACCACCACACCCAGGGGAAGAGAAGAGAAAAAGGACTCCGCTCACTAATCATGTGAAGCATAAATCATAGGAATGTCCATGACCGTGGACACGGCTATACGTATAGATCGATCAACTCTGCAGAGTGTGTACACCTGGAACCACAAGATCACCATCATCGGCAATGCGCCTCGCCTAGGCTGATTCCGAGCCGCCGACTAACAAGCCCAATGCCACCCTACCACTCAGCTCTGGGACACCCCGGAGTCCACCGGCACGCTGAGACTGTGAGACGTGGTGCCGGATCCCAGGGGGCTCCACGCTGTCTCAGGCGGGTGTGGGTCTCGACACCCGTACCTCCCTACACTATCACCTAACCGCCCAGTAGTAATGGCAGGGGGCCAGCTAGCCGTCAAGTCGTTTCCCGCCCATCAGGAACGAGTGGTGTGTACGGTAAGGTCCTATGACCCGGTTCTCAAGATACATCAGTCCTTAGGGGTGACCAGACAGGACATGTTCGCCTTGGGACTCGACGTCCCGTGCCTCAGTGACACCTCCCGTTCCGAGGATTCGTACCACAAAGGCTCTCCTCCCCGGAACCTTCTCCCAACACATATACCCGCCACAGGTACTCCCATGTGGGGAGTGCCCAGATCACACTCCCCCGGCATGGCTCGTCCTCATGACTTGCCCTTGATCCTGCCCAGTCGACACAACCCTCACCACACACCCAAGACTCACACCAAGATAATCCCGGTTTCCACAACCTCGGCACCCTGTGCCTTAGCCACTCACAATCATGATACATCAACAGTAGTGATGGCAGTAAGTGAGTAGCATCAAGATAAACATGATAAGCGCGAGTCTAATCCTAGCAGCGGGTATGCAGGGGATCGGTTTCGACAAGGCATAGGCTGAGTCAAACATTCTACCATGCATCCTATAAACAGCAGCAAGCAACAATTAATAGAGCGCTAGCATTTCTAGTTATTGCATGTCTAGATAGGAGCTAAGAGGTTGGGTGGGATGTGGCACCTGCAGTTAGGTCGTCTCACAGGTCCTCGGTGTACTCGTAGTCCTCTCCTTCCTCAGTCGGCGGCTCCTCCGTCTCTGAAAAGCGTGACATAACACCGCGTTTAGCGGCTCCTATAGAGGTGCACAAAGAAGCAACTGAAAACCAAAAAAGAAGAAAATGCACTCATGGATAAGCCTATGACCTAGAGCTCATTTTTAGAAAAATTTGGACACTTGGTTTCATATTTTTCGGAGTTAAAATGGATTTATTATGATTTTTCGAAGATTAAATTCAAATCAAAAAGAGAAATTCATTTTATTATTTCAGAAAAAAAGAAAGGTGACACATGGCGGCTCCCGATTGGCCGGCTCTGGTGGAGTCAGCGGCAGTGTGGGGTCGACTATCGGTCCAACGTTGACCGGTCAGCGGCCAACGTGGACCGGGCTCGGACCGGGTCAGTGGGTCGGGCCGGGGGCCGGGTTGGGCTGGCCCGCCCGGACACGTGTGTCGACGCTGGCGTGCCCACGTGGCGAGCTTGGGCCGCCATTGGGCCGCATGATCCACCGGGCCGGGTCTACCATGGACTAGGGGCGGTGCACCGTGGGCCTTTCACCCGGCTCACGGTGAACCGTGTCCACCTTCGCCTTCTTCCCCTCGGGTCCATGGTGCACTGGGTGCACGCAGGACCCGGCTCCCTCTCTTCCCCCACCCGCTCCCCTCTGCTTTCAAACCGGCAAGGCTCACCTACGGCACCGAAGGGTCTACACGGCGGTGGGTAAGGGTAGAAAGGCGGGGGCTTGGCCGTCTAGGTGGTCGGCGGCGAGCTGCCGCGGCTCGGGTGGTCGGCTCACGGCGGAGAAGGTCGCGAGGCCTTGTAGGCTTCAGCTAGGCACGCGGCGTGGCTCCTAGATGTTCTGCGGCTCCGGCAAGCGCGCCGCGGATCGGCGGTGGAGGCTCCACCGTGGTCGCCCACGACGGCCGTGCCGGGCGGCGCGGCGGGCAGCGGTGGAAGCCGTGATAAAGCAATTGGGGCCAAGCGGGGTCTTTTCGGCCCGGCGACTAGGCGGCTAGGTGTTGGTGGCATGGCTAAGCTCGATGGCCTAACGGCTACGCCTCGAGGTGGACGGAGCGGCGGGCGAACGTTGCGCGCCGCGGTCGTGTCAGCGACCATGGCGCTGCGCGGGCCCGACGTGCAGCCGCACGTAGGCGGCTTCCGCTGAAGCCGCTCGGGTTGGTGCGAAACCAAGTGGTGCGGTGTGTGTGGGCGCAGGCATGTGAGCGAGGAGCATCAAGGCAACCGCTTGTTTCGCTTGTGCGCAGCGTGGAACGCGGTGGTGGCCGTGGTTCATGCGGTGGCGCGGGCGTGCACGCCGGCAGGGCGACCCCGAGCCGTGGCGGCTCGGTGGAGCTCGCGGCGGTGCGCGGGCGTGCGTGGCGTGTGCAAGTGACGGCGCCCGAGACACGCCCTGAGCCTCCTAGGTGGGGGCTCGCGGCGCCTCGGGCAAAGTGGAGGGTGCGGGTGCGACGGCGAGGTCGGGCACAGCTAAGGACTCACCGTGGGCTCGAAGCGGTTAGGATGGCGGTGCAGCGGTGATTTGAGGCCGTGGAGATGGGTAGCGCAGTGCGGTGCCGAGTCCTCTTCGGCGTCGGCCGGCGACGCGGCGTCGTCCTCGGCTCCGGCGGCCGGCGGCGCGGTGTTTTTCCCCCTCCGGCGTCTCCTTCCCCCTTCACGGCTCTCCCTCGGCCTTTGGGTGTGGTGTGGGATGCCACCGATGGCGGCAGGCGGTTGGGAAGGCCGCTAGGGCCTTTGGAGCGAGGGTTTATATGGGGAGGCGGCGATCATGACGGCGGTGGACGGTTGGCGGCGGCTAGGGAGCACGTGGCGGCCATGCGGCGTCGGCTAGGGGTTAGGCATAGCACGGGAGATGCGGGTGCTCCCGGTGCTCCAATATGATCCGCAGCGGTTGGAAAGGGAGCGCGGCGGCGGTGCTTGAGTCAGGCGCGGCGGGGCCATGCCGTGGCGTCACCGTTTGTCGTGTTGCCGTGCCTCGGCGTGCGCACCGACGTGGCGGCCATCTACAGGGTTGGGCAAGGCGGTTGGCGGGGGACGGCTCGGATGGCGTCGGGGCCCTGCGCGGTGGGTGCTCTGCTCTCATCCAAAATAGAGAGGGGAAAGGTTGGGGATGACGGGTGGGTCCCGTGGGGTCCTTTGTCATCCACCCCGTGAGAGGAAGGGGGCGTGGGTGTTTGTTGGGCCACGCTGGTTGCTGGCCGCCGTGGCCTAGCTGGACTGGGCCACGCGGGCGCAAAGGAATGGGAGGCGGGGGGTGAAGTGGTGGGGTGGGGGCCGCCGGGCCGCCAGTGTCCGCTTCCCCCTTCTTTTCTATTTCCTTTTTCCATTTTCAGGTTTCCATTTCCTCCTTTTCTACTAGTTGCAAAAGCATAGCAAGATATATACTTGCATAAGCCTGCTGGTGGGGCCTGCCTAGGGTGTGGGAACCACATGGGTTATACACATGTCACCTTTGCTAATCACTTTATTAGTTTAATTAGCATCACATAAAATCATAAAGAGGCAATCATATGTAAAAAAAAGGAAAAGACAAAATGCTCATGCCACTAATTTGAGTTTAGGAGCTAATGCAACTCACTAAGGGGGTTTCCTACATGACACTCACCATGCACGGGTTAGTTTTCGAAAAAGTTTTTGAAAGTTGTGATTTTTAGGTTCTGGGTTTAACAGGGATGTTACAGACTCCCCCCCTTACGAGAATCTCGTCCCCGAGATTCAGAAGAAGGCGTACCTTACGAAGAGGTAGGGGTAGAGCATCCGGAGTTCTGTCTCTTTCTCCCACGTGCCTTCCCTTTCAGTGTGGTTGCTCCACTGAACTTTGCACATGGGGATTGTGGTGCTTCGAGTCTCCTTGGTTGCTCGATCAAGGATACACGTGGGGTGCTCCTTATACTCAAGCGTGTCTTGGAGATCCAAGATGTCCGTGGGCACCTGCTGATCTGGCACCTTCAGACATTTGCGGAGTTGGGACACGTGAAACACGGGGTGCACTCCCGTCAGCTCCTCGGGTAGCTCAAGCTTGTAGGCCAACTTGCCAATCCTGCTCTTGATGCGGTAGGGCCCGACATATCTGGGGGCCAACTTCCCTTTCACGTGAAATCTGCCGGTACCTCGAAGTGGAGATACCTTGAGGTAGACATAGTCTCCTTCCTTGAACGTGAGATCTCTCCTCCGCTTGTCTGCATAGCTCTTTTGTCTACTCTGCGCAATCCTCAGGTTCTCTCGCACCTGGGCGACTCCCTCTTCAGCTTCTTGTATCTTGGTGGGTCCAAAGAATGACCTCTCGCCAACCTCGGACCACATAAGCGGGGTCCGACATTTCCTCCCATACAATGCCTCAAACGGTGACATTCCAATACTGGCTTGGTAACTATTGTTATAGGAGAATTCCGCATGCGACAGGCATTTCTCCCAATCCTTCCCGTACTTGAGCACACAGGCTCTCAACATGTCCTCTAGAATTTGGTTTACTCTTTCTATCTACCCATCCGTTTGGGGGTGATAAGCGGTGCTGTAATCGAGTCGGGTGCCAATTGCCTTGTGGAGGCTCTTCCAGAACTGAGATACGAACTGGCTCCCTCTGTCAGACACGATGTGACTTGGGGCACCATGGAGCCTCAGAATGTTGTCGAAGTAGAGATCTGCCAACTGATCAGCTCGGTACCCCCTTTTAACTGGCAGGAAGTGGGCCACCTTGGTCAGACGGTCGACAATTACCCATATCGAGTCGTGCCCTTTTGGGGAGCGGGGCAGCCCGACTATGAAGTCCATAGAGATGCTCTCCCACTTCCAGGTTGGTACATCGAGCGGCTTTAACAGTCCAGCTGGTCTTTGATGTTCTGCCTTGACTCGGTTGCATATGTCACATCTTGCCACATGTCCCGCAATGTCTGCTTTCATGCCTCTCCACCAGAAGGTCTTCTTGAGATCGTTGTACATCTTGGTGCTTCCTGGGTGTATGCAGAACTTAGAATCATGCCCTTCCGACAGAATCTCCTCTCGCAGCTTCTCGTCTAAGGGCACGCAGACACGATCTTTATACATGATTGTGCCTTGTCCGTCTTCTCTGAATTCAGGACACTTGCCTATCCTCATGAGCTCTCGAAACTCTGTGATCTCAGGGCAGGTCTCTTGGGCCTTACGGTCCTTTCTTCAAGATTACACTGCACTCTCAGGAAGTTCATCTGGCTCCTCGGCACTTCCTCCAACTGGAGCTTCTCCATCTCCCGATATAGCTCAGGAGGGGTGGTACTCGTCGTGAGGTAGTGGCAATAGCTCTTGCGGCTCAGCGCGTCTGCGACTACATTAGCCTTCCCCGGATGATAGCGGATCTCCAGGTTGTAGTCCTTGATCAATTCCAGCCATCTTCGCTATCTCATGTTTAGATCTTCCTAGGTGAAGAAGTATTTCAGGCTCTTGTGATCGGTGTAGATGTCACACTTGTTGCCAATCAAGTAGTGCCTCTAGATCTTCAAAGCGTGTACAACTGCTGCAAGCTCAAGGTCATGTGTCGGGTAACGTTGCTCGTGTTGCTTCAGCTGCCGGGAGGCATAAGCAATCACCTTCCCATTCTGCATAAGGACACACCCCAAGCCATGGCCAGAAGCATCTCAGTAGATTACGAAGTCCTGACGAATATCTGGCAAGGCTAGCACGGGGGTGGTAGTGAGCTTTTCCTTCAGAGTCTGGAAGCTTCTCTCACAATCCGGAGTCCATTCGAACTCATTGGTCTTCTTCAAGAGATTGGTCATGGGTCTTGCAATCTTGGAGAAGTTCTCGATGAAGCGGCGGTAGTAGCCCGCTAAACCAAGAAAAACTCGAATGTCGGGCCACGTTGCGTGGCTGCTCCCATGCCTTCACGGCTTCAATCTTGGCTGGATCCACTTCGCCACTCCTTCTCTTGGTAAGCACATGTCCCAGAAATGCAACTTCCTCGAGCCAGAACTCACATTTGCTGAACTTGGTGTAGAGCTGATTCTGCCTTAGCTTCTCAAGCACTGTCCTCAGATGCTGTTCATGTTCCTCAGCTGAAGCCGAGTAGACGAGTATGTCATCAATGAACACGACGATGAACTTGTCTAACTCGTCCATGAACACCTTGTTCATCATGTTCATGAAGTAGGCCGGGGCATTAGTGAGCCCAAACGACACTACCGTGAACTCATACTGCCCGTACCGAGTGACAAAAGCTGTCTTGGGTATATCCTCGGGCCGGATCTTCATCTGGTGGTACCCTGATCGGAGGTCAATCTTGGAGAAGAACTTGGCATTCCTCAACTGATCAAGCAAGTCATCGATCCTTGGCAGAGGGTACTTGTTCTTGACAGTCACGGCATTCAGATTCCTGTAGTCTATGCACATTCTCATCGAGCCGTCTTTCTTCTTTACGAACAGGACGGGAGATCCCCAAGGGGAAGCACTAGGCCTGATGTACCCCTTGTCGGAAAGCTCCTTAAGCTGCTTCTTGAGCTCCTCCAGCTCATCGACCGACATGCGGTAGGGTCGTTTGGCAATCGGACCCGTACCAGGCAGAAGGTCGATCACGAACTCAACATCACGATCCGGTGGCATTCCCGGCAACTCCTCCGGAAACACATCCGGATACTCACACACTACAGGTACGTTCTCCACGGTTTGGGCCTCTAGGGCACACAACATGGAGACCGTTCTGTCATGGTTGGGCTCACACCTGATTACATGACCCTTGGGATGGGTAAACTCTACATACCTGGGTGAGCATGAGATCACACCCTTGTGCTGGGTTAACCAATCCATCCCCAAGATGACATCTAGACCATTAGAAGGAAGAAGGGTGAGGTTGGCTAGAAAAGGGTGACCCTCGATGTTTATTCTCACTCCCTGACACTTGTGTGTACACCTCAAGTTTCCCAAGGGGGAACTTGTTACAACAGCTCCCCGTCGTGGAGTGACGGGTACGTGATTCTCTCGTGCAAACTTTGATGATATGTATGAGCATGTAGCACCAGAATCAAAAAGCACCGAAGCCTTAGCTCCGTTAACCATGAACATACCGTACACCACGTCGGGGGCGTCCTGGGCGTCCTCTGCTGTGAGGTGGGTCAGGCGGCCACGGGTGGCTCCCGGGGCACTCCTGTGGGGCGTCGCCTGGACAGGCGGCTTCCGTGCTGGAGCCATCGGTGTAGCAGCAGTCTTCCGGTCGGGGCAGTCGAGAATCTTGTGGCCGGGCTTGCCACACCCAAAGCAAGTGTAAGGGATGCCGCCTGTGGGGGTAGACGCGGCAGCCTTCCACGTGCTCGGTGCGGGGGTCTTCCACGCGCTCGTACCCTGAGCAGGGCGGGGGTAGTTGGCGGTGTAGGTACCACCACCTAGGCTCACGGTAGGCGCAGCGCGCTTGGCGGTGCGGGTGCAGAGGTGCGAGGGCAGCCCTCCACGCGACCTCTGTGGAGCGGAGGTGCGGGACGACCCCTCGAAGCGTCTCTTCTTCTTCTCCTTGGATAGGTCAGCCTCCAAGCGATCCTTCTCGATCTCCAGGCACTTGTTCATCATCTCCCGGAGGGTGTGGCAGGTGTGCCCAGAGAGAGAAAGCTTGATGCGCGTGTTGAGACCTTTCTTGAAGAAGTACATTTTCTTCTTTTCTGTGTCGGTGTGACCGGGGGCATACCGCATCATGGAGGTGAAGCGGTTGCCGTACTCCTAGATCTTCAGGGACCCCTGCTGGATGTTGCGGAACTCCTCGACCTTGGCGTCCATCATGCCCTCGGGCACGTGGTACTCGACGAAGGCCTCCTCGAAATCCTCCCAGGTGATGTGCGCGGGGTCTGCGTGCATGTCGCAGAAGCTATCCCACCACGCTCGAGCAGCTCCGACGAGCTGATGTGCGGCGATGGCCACACACTCCTCGTCCGTACAGGTGGTGAGGTCGAGGTTCTTCACGATCTCCTTGAGCCAGTCGAGGGCGACGATGGGGTCGTCGGAGTTGTCGAAGGTCGGTGGCCTCAGCTTCAGGAAGCCCTCAAGCTTGCGCTGGAAGTCGTTGGGCGGACCTCTGTGGCGGCGAAGGACTCCCTCGCCTGGGGGGTCTCCAACAGCCTGGGTCTGGCGCTGCATGACCTCAGCCAAGAGCGGGGCGGCGGGCGGAGGCGAGGCGGCGGTGGCGGTGGCAGCGCCCCCGGCCGGTGGTGGGTCGGGAACGGCACCTCCAGCCGGTGGTGGGTTAGGAGCGACACCCCCAGCTGGTGCAGGCTGTGGCACCTCGTTCCCCTCAGGGACGTCCTCCACGAGGACCTCGTCCTCCTCGAAGTTGATCGGAACGTGCCCGACGCGGCCGGCGCCACGGCGGCCACGCCCGCGACCACGTCCACGACCACGAACTGCCGGCATCGGCGTCTGCGGGCGGTTCAACAAGCGGCTAGAGCGGCGGAGGGACATCTATTAGAGGGGTTGATTAAAGATACCAAGTTTGCATTAAAATCGGGTGGTTAAGTTGTTAGTCAATTAATTTGAAAAACGCTAATAGTGCACTCAATCAAAGAAGCATAAAGATCTATAAAGATTGCATAAAATCCAAGCATCCATTACATTCATTTTATTACATGGTGATGTCTCTAGCAGCTACGCTTAGAAGACTCGCGAGAAACGCTCTACTCGCAGGTAGGCTCCAAAAGGGGGACAATTACTCTATCCTGGGGTAGGTGAGACATGTCTCCGGTGCCACGTAGGGCAACATGTAAGGATGCTAGCCTACACTACTGGTAACATGGGTAGAACACCTAGGTGTCGTAGGGTGGGGTAGCTGGAGAGGGTAGGGTGGAAGGCTCGGGCCGTAGGTGGTGCTGCTCGACTGGGGGAGGTGGTGGTGGTGCAGGGGTGGAAGGCTCAACAGGCCAGAACAACCTGTTGGTGAAGGTGACCGCAGACTCCATCGTGGAGTCCCGGCAGGAGCAGGCAGGTGGCTGGTGTCGGCGGCCCTTAGGTTGAGCCGGGTCCTGTGCGGGCGGAAGTCCTCGACGAAGGGCGGGCGGCGGTACACGGCGGGCACAGCCTGCTGAAGCCGGGCGGTACGTCGGCCGACGCGCCGCTTGTCCGACCTCCTCCGGGCCTTCTCCACGCGACGACGGAGCCGGTCGTGGGCGATGCGCTCGTTCTTCATGAGCTGCACCTGGTGGAGAACGTTGTTCCATGCGTAGTCGGCCTCCTGGGTCATCACCTTCTTCCCCCAGTTGATGTCGTTCAGAAGCCCCAGGTAGCGGAGGTTGGAGTTCTTGGTGGCGTCCTCACACTCCCTCTCCGTGGTACGGGCCAAGGTACTCTCGAGCTCGAGGACGCGCCCATCCAGGTAGTGGTTGCGGAGCCCAAAGTCTCCAACCTGGTCTCGGAGGTTGGCGATCTCCGCCTGGAGTCGCACGGCCCTCCTTGGAGCGGTGGCTCTCTCTCTCCCAGCTGAGCTCGTCTCGCAGGCGAAGCTCGTCCCGCTCCATCCCGGCGACGATGTCGTCGGTCTTGAGCAGAAACTCCTGTACCTGCAGTTCTCGGTCTCCAAGGTCGTTATGTAACGATCCTGAGCGAGAGCGTAGCTGGAGGTCACGTCCAGCATGCGGACCAGCTTGGGTCCGACTGGCTCGACGACGTCGGTGAGCCTCGGCAGGGTCGGAGCGCCGGAGTCGGTGTCGAAGTCCCCGGGTAGCATGCAGAAGGGGCCGTGCGCAAGGAGCTGGCGGGAGTTGCGGCACACGGTACGGAGGGCCGTGCGCAAAACGGACTGAACGCACATGTCGACAGTGGTGTCGACCTCCGGCTCCGTGAAACCACGGATGTGCGGCCAGTTCTCACTCGGCGGCACATCGATGGAGATGGCAACGATGCCCCTCTCCCCGCGGATGACGTACTAGACCTGCTCGGGATTAACCCCGAGGCCCAGTAGCACCTCGCGCAGCAGCTTGGCGAACCCACCGTAGTGCATCCCGTTGGTTCTCAACTCGTTCGGCGTCTCCATAGCTGCATTGGTAAAAGGGCAATTTTTAGGTTTAAAGTATAAGATAAGCCATGCATAAAAAGATGCAAGGTCGGTAAATATAACCGAAGACAAAGAATTCACACTAATCTATCGGCCATTTCTAGGGGGTCTTGTCCTACGGGCAAGTATGGCTCTTGATACCAACTGTAACGTCCCGCCTCCTCGAGGCCGGGCCCGCTTACATCTGACAGCTTTAATAGGACCAATACTGCCCTCACAGACCAACACCAGTCTTTTCTGCGCATTTTGTCCTCACTCATGCGCACCCGGGAACGAAGTTCCTGGCCGGTCACCCATCTCGAATTGCTCCCAGGGCCAAGCACGCTTAACCTTGGAGTTCTTTCGAGATGAGCTTCCGGAAAAGAAGTTGCAATTTATTGGTATGAGTATCATATTAATCCTATTAAGCCCTGAGCCGGGGTGTTACATCCTCACCCCCTTAGGAGATCGACGTCCTCGTCGATTAACCCCAGGCCAGGAACCTCCTCTCTTGGCCACGTCCGTGTGTCCAGTGCCAGCGCATGTACCATGCTGTGTGACCACGACGGATCCACACCAGCCATGTGCACCATGCTGCGCAAGAATCGCGACATCTGGCGCGCCCGTGAAACCGCGAGAGTCGGCTCTGATACCAACTGAAACAACCCACTTTTCCTCGAAGGAAAAAGTCACAGTTTTCGTACAATAATGCAATGGCCTCGAAGGGCTCATCGCCATCATCGACAAATCAGCGGTCCAAAGTGCGCATACAGCGGAATAATTAACTTAGAGAGTACAAGTAGCAGGATTTAAGTACTTTATTACATCGCCTTCAAGGCGGAATCACACTCACACACACATACAGAAAAGCATAAGGTGGGTAGAAGCGGATCGACACGTCATCCACTTGCGCGTAGCACGAGACTCCTACTCCTCCTCGTCATCCTCGTCGGTCTCCCACTCGATGTTCTCCCCTGAACCACAATGTATCAGTACGATTTGTACTGGCCACTAATCCCACCCATATGAATGAAGCTTGCTATGTGGTAAGTGGATGCAAGGGTAATCAAAGTCCTAATTGAGGCTCTGGGTTTCCTATGCATTAACATAATTAAATAGTATTTGTCAAGTTTTAACTCGATTATATCCATAAACCCCCCATCCATCCCATCCATAATCATCCACACATCACACCACACTCTCACTCGAGCCGGCGAGGAAGACTCCCGCTCCTCCTCGCCTCAACGGCCCAAGGCCGGAAACCACCACACCCAGGGGAAGAGAAGAGAAAAAGGACTCCGCTCACTAATCATGTGAAGCGTAAATCATAGGAATGTCCATGACCGTGGACACAGCTATACGTATAGATCGATCAACTCTGCAGAGTGTGTACAACTGGAACCACAAGATCACCATCATCGGCGATGCGCCTCGCCTAGGCTGATTCCGAGCCGCCGACTAACAAGCCCAATGCCACCCTACCACTCAGCTCTGGGACACCCCGGAGTCCACCGGCACGCTGAGCCTGTGAGACGTGGTGCCGGATCCCAGGGGGCTCCACGCTGTCTCAGGAGGGTGTGGGTCTCGACACCCGTACCTCCCTACACTATCACCTAACCGCCCAGTAGTAATGGCAGGGGGCCAGCTAGCCGTCAAGTCGTTTCCCGCCCATCAGGAACGAGTGGTGTGTACGGTAAGGTCCTATGACCCGGTTCTCAAGATACATCAGTCCTTAGGGGTGACCAGACAGGACATCTTCGCCTTGGGACTCGACGTCCCGTGCCTCAGTGACACCTCCCGTTCCGAGGATTCGTACCACAAAGGCTCTCCTCCCCGGAACCTTCTCCCAACACATATACCCGCCACAGGTACTCCCATGTGGGGAGTGCCCAGATCACACTCCCCCGGCATGGCTCGTCCTCATGACTTGCCCTTGATCCTGCCCAGTCGACACAACCCTCACCACACACCCAAGACTCACGCCAAGATCCCTCCCAAAAATCCCGGTTTCCACAACCTCGGCACCCTGTGCCTTAGCCACTCACAATCATGATACATCAACAGTAGTGATGGCAGTAAGTGGGTAGCATCAAGATAAACATGATAAGCATGAGTCTAATCCTAGCAGCGGGTATGCAGGGGATCGGTTTCGACAAGGCATAGGCTGAGTCAAACATTCTACCATGCATCCTATAAACAGCAGCAAGCAACAATTAATAGAGCGCTAGCATTTCTAGTTATTGCATGTCTAGATAGGAGCTAAGAGGTTGGGTGGGACGTGGCACCTGCGGTCGGGTCGTCTCCCAGGTCCTCGGTGTACTCGTAGTCCTCTCCTTCCTTAGTCGGCGGCTCCTCCGTCTCTGAAAAGCGTGACATAACACCGCGTTTAGCGGCTCCTATAGAGGTGCACAAAGAAGCAACTGAAAACCAAAAGAAGCAAATGCACTCATGGATAAGCCTATGACCTAGAGCTCATTTTTAGAAAAATTTGGACACTGCTTTCATATTTTTCGGAGTTAAAATGGATTTATTATGATTTTCTGAAGATTAAATTCAAATCTGAAAAAGAGAAATTTATTTTATTATTTCAAAAAAAGAAAGGTGACACGTGGCGGCTCCTGATTGGCCGGCTCTGGTGGAGTCACTGACAGGTGGGGTCAGACTGTCAGTCAACGTTGACCGGTCAACGGTCAACGTGGACCGGGCTCGGACTGGGTCTGGTGGGCTGGGCCAGGGCCGGGTTGGGCCGGCCCGCCCGGACACGTGTCGGCACGCTGGCGCGTGCCACGTGGCAAAGCTTGGGCCGCCATCGGGCCGCAGTCCACCGGGCTGGTCTACCATGGACTAGGGGCGGTGCACCGTGGGCCTTTCACCCGGCTCACGGTGAACCGTGTCCACCTTCGCCTTCTTCCCCTCGGGTCCATGGTGCACCGGGTGCACGCAGGACCCGGCTCCTCTCTTCCCCCACCCGCTCCCTCTGCTTTCAAACGGCAAGGCTCACCGGCGACTCCTCCGCCCCGGTGAGCGCCTCGGCGGTCCGGTGACCTGGGTTAGGGCTCCTACGGCACCGAAAGGGTCTACACGGAGGTGGGTAAGGGTAGAAAGGCGGGGGCTTGGCCGCCTAGGTGGTCGGCGGCGAGCTGCCTTGGGCTCGGGTGGTCGGCCACGGCGGAGAAGGTCGCGAGGCCTTGTAGGCTTCAGCGCTAGGCGCGGCGTGGCTCCTAGATGTTCTGCGGCTCCGGCAAGCGCCAACACGATCGGCCGGTGGAGGCTCCACGGTGGTCGCCACGACGGCCGTGTTTGGCCAAGCGCGACGGACGGCGGTGAAGCCGTGATAAAACAGTGGGGCCAAAAGCTGGGTCTTTTTCGGCCTGGCGACTAGGCGGCTAGGTGTGCGGTGGCATGGCTATGCTCGATGGCCCCTAACGGCTACGCCTGTGGTGGACGGAAAGGCGAGGCGGCTGCGCCATGTCGTCGTGCAGCGGCCATGGCGCTGCCCGGGCCCGGCGGAAGCCGCGGCGTGAGCGGCTTCCGCCGGGAGGCTGCTCGGCCGGTGCCGAAACCAGGTGGTGCGGGTGTGTGTTGGCGCAGCATGTGGAGCGAGGCATCAAGGCAACCGCTTGCTCGCGGCGTGTGCGTGGAACGCGGTGGTGGCCGTGGGTTCAGGCGGTGGCGCGGGCGTGCACGCCGGGCAAGACGGGCGAGCCCGAGCCGTGGTGGCTTGGTGGAGCTCGCCGCGTGCGCTGCGGGGGCGTGCGTGCGTGTGCAAGTGAGGCGCTCGAGACACGCCCTGAGCCTCCAGGTGGGGGCTCATGGCCGCTTCTAAAGTGCGGGTGCGGGTGTGACGGCGAGGTCGGCACAGCCTAGGGACTCACCGTGGGCTCGGTGTTAGGATGGTGCAGCGGTGATTTGAGGCCGTGGAGATGGGTAGCAGTGCCGTGCCGAGTCCTCTTCGGCGCCGACGGCGACCGCGGCGTCGTCCTCGGCTCCGGCGGCTTCGACGGCGCGGTGTTTTTCCCCCCGGCGTCTCCTTCCCCCTTCACGGCTCTCCCTCGGCTTTGGGTGTGGTGTGGGATGCCACCCGATGGCGGCGGGGCGGTTGGGAAGGCCGCTAGGCACTTGGAGCAGGGGTTTATATGTGGAGGCGGCGATCATGACGGGCGGTGGGACGGTTGGCGCGGCTAGGGAGCACGTGGCGGCCATCGCACGGCGTCCCGGCTAGGGGTTAGGGCATAGCACGGGAGATGCGGGTGCTCCAGTGCTCCCAATATGATCCTTGGCCGGTTGGAAAGGAGCGCGGCGGCGGTGCTTGAGTCAAAGGCGGCGGAGCCATGCCGTGGCGTCACCGTTTGTCGTGTTGCCGTGCCTCGGCGTGCGCACCGACGTGGCGGCCATCTGAGGTTGGGCAAGGCGGTTGGCGGGGGGACGGCTCGGATGGCGTCGGGGCCCTGCAGCGGTGGGTGCTCTGCTCTCATCCAAAACAAAGGGGAAAGGTTGGGGATGACAGGTGGGTCCCGTGGGGTCCGCCTCGTCATCCACCCCGTGAAGGAAGGGGGGCGTGGGTGTCTTTGTTTGGGCCACGCCGGTTTGCCGGCCGCCGCGGCCTAGCCGGGGCCACGCGGCGCAAGGAATGGGAGGCCCGGGGTGAAGTGGTGGGTGGGCTGCTGCTTTCAGGCCGCCAGGTCTGCTTCCCCTTCTTTTCTATTTCCTTTTCCATTTTCAGGTTTCCATTTCCTCCTTTTCTACTAGTTGCAAAAGCATAGCAAGATATATACTTGCATAAGCTTCTTTGGTGGGGGGCTGCCTAGGGTGTGGGAACCACATGGGTTATACACATGTCACCTTTGCTAATCACTTTATTAGTTTAATTAGCATCACATAAAATCATAAAGAGGCAATCATATGTAAAAAAAGGAAAAGACAAAATGCTCATGCCACTAATTTGAGTTTAGGAGCTAATGCAACTCACTAAGGGGGTTTCCTACATGACACTCACCATGCACGGGTTAGTTTTCGAAAAAGTTTTTGAAAGTTGTGATTTTTGGGTTCTGGGTTTAACAGGGATGTTACACGGCAATGCCCTCACCAACCTTGTTGTAGACAAACAACATGCTATGATCTCCACCAACGAATCCATCCTTGACACTATGATGGAGAGAGCTCCCGTCATCATGGAGATGTTGGGATATGGTAATCAAATTACCTCTAATTTTATTCCTATAGATGCATCTAAGAGGTCTTCCGGTGGAAAATCCCTAGCCACCAAGAGCGACTCCATGGAGGATGCATCGATAATTATGAGATGAACACCAAACGCGCCTACATCACTGCCCCTAACACAGATTTGGTATGGAAGGACGCTAATGCTGGTTTGCTCGCAATCAAACGAGCAGATACGAATAACCTCACGCTAGTGGCGAAGGACGACGCCCTTGAGCACCCCATGGTAACTGCTGTTACTACCTCACCTATAGATGGCCAACAGGCCATGCCGGGCTGGCACGGCCCAACGTCGTGCCTGGCCTCTGGCCCATGGCACGGCCCGTGGGTTGTCGGGCTAGCCCGAAGCACGCCATGTTGCCGCGACGCCCGGGAGGCGAGGGAGAGCTGGAGCCGGGGAGGCGAGGAGGAGCTAGCCACGCTGGTGCGGCCGTGCACAGGAAGAGGTGCAAGGGAGCTGTTGTTCGATATCGACGCCGCCTCGCGTGCGGAGGAAGAGGCGGGC
This sequence comes from Chrysopogon serrulatus, assembly GCA_015844335.1. Classification (NCBI taxonomy): domain Eukaryota; kingdom Viridiplantae; phylum Streptophyta; class Magnoliopsida; order Poales; family Poaceae; genus Chrysopogon; species Chrysopogon serrulatus. Next base: position 311,609 of record JADLZL010003073.1, read on the forward strand.
GGGAGCCGCTGCCCGGCTGCTGGCGTCGCCCGGCGCTGTGTGCAAGAGGTGCGAAGGAATTTGCCGACTGCCGGTGTGGAGGAGACCGTGGTGGCGCCCACCAAACCATGTGGAGCTCGGTTGGGGCTACTGGGCTGCCGCTGTTTATGTGAGGAGGAAGGAGGAAGCGCCGCCGACGCTTGATGGGAGCGAGGGCTGCCAGCGCGACGAGAGGGAGCGACGCGAGGAATGAGTGTGGCGACCATAGGAGTTAAGGTTAGGGATTGAGGGATGAGTGCGTTGGGCTAGTGTCTAGTGGGCTATTTGCATGCCATCATTTTTTTCACCTGCTACGGGCTAGGGTGGCAGCCCAGGCACAGCCTGTCCTCCGTGCTGTGCTCAGGCTAGGCCAAAACAGTGGGCCACAGGCCGGCCGTAGGCCCGCAGGCTGCATGGCCAACTATAGCGTCACCCCCAATACCTGAATACCATGATCAGCAACTCCATCAACAACATAGATGCTACTGCATCATGACCGATCCGGGGACACCATCGACATCACCGCCAAGCCCTATATCTACACATATGGCGCCTCCTTCATCACCAACACTAACACATCCAATTTCAATCGAGATGGACACGCCAACAATCCATAGGTTTGACACCGAAATCAGCCCCAATTTTTCTTTAACAGATGCATCTAAGGGTTCAAATGGAAATTCCTCGGCCATCATGGGCAACGTGATCATCACCAAGGTCTAATCTAGGGTGGATACTAATGACACCATCAACAACCTACCAACAGCAACACAACAGACTATGATCATGGCACCACCAGATGGAGGACCACAACCACCTATTGTCATTTCCTAGAGCTATAGGCCAGCCACCGATCAACCTGGCACCCACAAAACCACCTCAGGCAGGCTACTTTCCCCCTCGACCAACCATCTGGCTACCAATACATCAGGCACCCATGCTACACTCTAGGAGCATCCAACTTCACCGGTTACAACACCAACACTAGAGATGCTCCTCAAGGCGCCTATACCTCTACAATAGTTGCTACAATTGGCGGCAACAAAACCGCCACCGATCTTCTGGCAACACTGTGATAGGTCATCCTTCCTCATGAACGATGACGCAATAGACCCCTTGCCATGGCTCAGCGGTCATGCATCCTCCTTCAAAGGGCAACATACCATCAACAACAGAGCAATCGAGTATGAACTCTTTCATGTAATACAAATAGCACAACCACTGTATATGAACTTGACATAGAATAAAGTCACAATGGACAAGAAATATTTAGCCACCACCAACAAGTATGTCGGCCCCTGAATCAAGATGATCTATGACTAGAGCACCTACAGATCAATATCTACATTGAGATGGAGTTCGCCATCCAACTGACACTCCTTGGAGTCGCTACAACTTGCAACACAAGAAGGAGCACATGCATTCAAGAATAACGACAACACCCCAAGCACCCGATGAAGCATGGCATCAACATCCATGGCACGAGCCCCCTTCGACAATCCTGGCCTCGACAATGACATGGACATCAACACATGGCTTGAGGTTCATCTAGCGACCAATGTCACCATCAAGCTCTAGGCTGCTGCACAGGCATAGTCCTTACACCATGGCGTCATCCACTACAACATCCTCCTAGCACAATCCCTAGAGGTAACATAGCCCATAGCCCCTAACATCTCATGACCACTCATGGGCAACAACCTCTACAAAATGATAGATACTACAAACCCATTGTTTGCAGGTTCTCCATTATGTATCTTGTAGGGACAGTGCAGGGAACTAGGGTACACATCATGGTAGATACAGGCATGGCACACAACATCTTTGACATCAAAACCATCCTCCTCAACCTCGACAACGGCATCGATGTCATCTTGGCTCCACGACAGTTAAAGCACTGCACCAACACCTACAATTTTATGCCTTTGGCTACATTGGCTCCTACAACCACTGCTTCCTATTCTCAGCAACAACGATGACAATGACCACTACACTTTGGGTCACCTCTTGATTCAAGTGTACGAGAGCAACTGGGGCACTAGACGCCCTCCAGACGACATCACCGACTTCAGCGCGAGGACATGCTAATCAAAGAAGAGAGAAGTTCTGTCACACGTCCACGTAGACAGTGACGTCCGATGACGAGAACGGATAGAAAAGGCCCGTAAGTGGGGCACCATCACCCCTGGTAAGCCCCACAGCCTGCCCTAGGGCATGGGAGGGCGCCGCACGCCTAGGGAGGCAGCTGCACAGCAGTCGCCACCACCCATGCTGTCCTCCATCTCCGCCGCGCCTTCCTTTTACCTTCCCACCAATTAGCTTTTTAGTATTTATCATTTTAGGAATAATTAGTTATTAGATGGAATGTAGCAGATTTTTGATGAAAAGATGAACCAATGTTTGATTTTTTTGTCTTGCTTAAGTGGCAAGTCCAATAAAGACTATAAATAATAGGAGCTTGTAACCACATCGATCAAGAAAGTAATTGGGCGATACCTCTCTTATTCCTCGCACTCTCACTCTCAACCACCGCCACCTTCCTCTCCTCTCATGCCGTGCACCACAGCCATCACCCACGCCGCCGCCCTTGCCTCCCGCGCAGTTGTGCAGCCTAGCCCTAGGGGCACCACCACCCTCCTCTGCCCCTCCTCATCATCGCCGCCATACCCAACCACCCTTCTCCGCGCATGTTAAAAGATGGACCCATTACTCATCTTTTTTTATTGCATTGTGGCTACCCAGTTGTGGAATGTGCTATGTGATATTCTTGAGGTGCAATTGGGGGATCCCTAGTTCTCTTGGTCATTTTTAGCTTATTAATAAAAAGCATGATGCCCTTAATATTATTAATTTTGCTGGTCTTTGGAGTTTGTGGAAACCGAGAAATAGTATGTGTTTTTAGAATGTTGGATGGAAGGGGATGTATATTCTACTATGGCACATTCGCTTCCACAGGATTAAACTCCAAAAATGATTCATACCCAGATTTATTACTTTAATTTATATAACAACCGGAATAATTCCTATTAGAAATGGACCCATTCGATAGAACCAAACCAGGCCTAAATCATGTTGCTAGCATGGCACAGAGTTGATTGTTTCTATGCCCGGTGGACAAAAAAGGAAACTCATGAAGTCATACATCAGGGAAATCAGGAGGCGGTTGCGACGGTGATGTGGTTCCAGTGGCTTCCTCCATTTAGTTTTGTGCTGACCAAGACCCTCACCCTCATGAAGCTAGAGCCAGCGGGGAAGCATGTTCTGTCTGATGTCTGCGCTGGAGACGGTTCACGTCCTCAGGCTTCATAGTTTGGCTTTGTAGCTTTGATGATCTTTGTTCACGATAGTTCTTGCTATTTTGAACTCTAGTCGTTTTTGTAGTCTCCTAGTCGGAGGATGTCCATGGATAGAGCTTTTCTCATTTCTTTCTATTCTCCTAGTGAAAACCTTGTGTAAAAATGGGGTTAACGAGATACCTCTCGGTGATCTCGGCTGCGCGTTAATATAGCGTGGGAAACGCCCCACGGTGGCTTGTACAACAAGTTGATGGATTACAACAAACTAGAGAATATCTCATAGTTATCTACTATCTCCAACAAACTATCTAACAACCTGAACTAGCTAGCCTACCAAAAAATATCTTCATCGTTTAACACCCCTCCTCAATCTCAGCCACGGGAAAGGTTGAGATTGGTCTTGAACTTGATGAAGCTTCACAACTGAGAGGGGTTTAGTGAAACCATCTGCCACTTGGTCTTGAGATTGATGAATCAAATGTCAAGCAACCGTTGTGCTACTCTTTCTTGAACAAAATGAAAATCAATCTCAATATGTTTTGTTCTAGCATGAAAGATTGGATTCACTGAGAGGTATGTTGCACCTAAATTATCACACCAAGGTCTGGCCTTCGGAGAATGAGGAACCTTGAGTTCTGTCAAAAGCTTTTGTACCCAAATCATCTCAGCAGTAGCATTTGCTAACGCCTTGTACTCAACTTCTATACTTGAGCGTGATACAATGGCTTGTTTTCTGGTGGTCCATGAGATCAAATTATTGCCAAAGAACACAGCAAAACCACCCATAGAATGACGATCATCAACGTCACTAGCCTAATCTGCATCGGAAAAGGCACTTACTATCGTAGAGTCAGCCAATTTTCAGCCCTAAATCAGTAGTTCGATGGATATACCGCAAAATCCTTTTCACAATAGTCCAATGAACTGTCATTGGCGCATGCAGAAATTGACAAACCTTATTAACAGCAAAAGAGATATCAGGTCATGTCAGGGTTAAATATTGTAACGCTCCAACAACACTTCTATAATTTGTAGAGTCATCTGCACCAAGCTTATGTCCAGATTCAACACTGAGTTTCTCTGAAGTGGACATGGGAGTATCAATGGATTTTGATTTATCCATACCTGACCTCTTCAAGACATCCAAGGCATATCTCTCTTGCGTAAGTACTAGACCACCATTCTTCTTCTTGACTTCTATTCCCAAAAAATAATGAAGATCACCCAAATCCTTTAGTGTAGACTCTTTCTGCAGATCGGCTAGCAAAGCACTTGTCGCTTCTTGAGAGGAACTTGCAACTATGATGTCATCTACATACACCAAAACAAATAAGGTTTGTTTACCTTTGCTGTAATAAAAGAGTGACGTATCTGCCTTTAAAGGAACAAAGCCAAGTGCCATTAATTTAGCACACAACCTTGCATACCATGCTCATGGTGCCTGTTTCAAACCGTAAAGAGCTTTATCCAATTTACACATATAATCTGGATAATTCTTGTTAGTGTAACCTGGAGGTTGTGACATATACACTTCTTCTTCTAAAATACCATGAAGGAAAGCATTTTGAACATCTAATTGTCTCAAGGACCACCCATTTGATACTGCAATGGACAGGATCAACTGAATGGTGGCAGCTTTGACTACAGGACTAAACGTGTCCTCGTAGTCTATTCCATACCTTTGTTTATAACCTTTTGCAACAAGCCGTGCTTTGTACCTGTCAATGGAGCCATCAGTCTTTCTCTTAATCTTGTACACCCATTTGCAATCAATCACATTCTTCCCCTTGGGCCGAGGAACCAAGTGCCATGTCTTGTTGCAGAGAAGAGCATTGTATTCAGCATCCATTGCATCAATCCACCGTTTATCACACAGTGCCTCATGAACACTTGTGGGTTCATCCCCTGATGTATTAGCAAGCATCCCCCATTGCACTGTAATGTCAGTATAATGTTTTGGTTGAGTAATACCTTGCTGGAGGCGAGTAGTAGGCCGGGATGTAGCTGCTTGTGACGAGGCAGTAGGAACCACAGTACTGGAAGGCTCTGCAGCGGATCCAGCTCCTGCCACACCGGATCCAGCAGCAGGGTCTGCTCCCCACTAGTCGGATCAACTTGTGCAGCCACATGGTGTGGCCTAGGGCTGGTCGTTGCAGCGGGCACCGTAGAAGATCCCGCAGCCGCCTCCGCAGACGCTGATGTCGCCGTGTCGAGGAGAGATCCCAAGGCTGATGCACTGGCACAGCCAGATGACACAGCCGGCAGATCGACTCTAGAGTCCGTGGTGTCGCGCGCTCGGGGACACATGAAATGACAACAGTGAGACCCTGTTTGATCGCCATTTGAAGTCGGATCTGCACCATTTTGTTTGGGATTTTCACCTGCATCACATAATGGAGCTCCAATACTACAACCAGGTTTAGTAGACTCAGGAAAAATCACGACGCAGGCCACGTATATGCATATCCCCAGTGCTAGCAGATGGATTTAGGAGAACATCAGGAAGAAGTACAATCTCAGCATGTAGTTGAGCCTCGGCATTTGGATGTAGGGTAGAAAAAGGAAACACATTCTTATAAAAAATAACATTCCGAGAGATGTAAATACGACAGTGGGAGAATCAAGACACTTATACCCTTTGTGCTCATTGCTATAGCCAAGGAGCATGCACCGTTGGGATTGAAACTGAAGCTTTCTATCATTATAAGGGCGAAGGTTTGGCCAACAAGCACAACCGAAAGTTTTAAGGAAATTATAGTCAGGATGTTTTCCATAAAGACGATGGAAAGGAGTATCATTTTCAATAACTCTAGATGGCAACCGATTAATCAAGTATATGGCAGTAAGAAATGCTTCATCTCAAAATTTAAGTGGCATGGAGGAATAAGCAAGAAGAGTCAAGACAACTTCGACTATGTGCCTGTGTTTCCTCTCAGCAGATCCATTCTACTGATGGGTGTGGGGACAGGAAACATGATGGGCGATGCCCATGCGAGTGAAAAAGGAACTCAATGCTTGGTATTCTCCTCCCCAATCTATTTGGATGGTATGAATTTTCCTATCAAATTGGTGTTCAACTAACGATTGGAAATCGTAGAAACACTAGCAAATAAATCCAAACAAATTTACTATGATCATATATGAAACTAACATAGTAAGAATTTTGACCAACTAAACTCGGGGCCAGACCCTATACATCTGAGAAAATTAAAATGAAGAGCACTAGCAGACACGCTAGAGGACCTAGAGTAAGGCAACTGATGACTTTTTCCTCTCTGATGAGCATCACACATGCTAGTTTTATTGGACTCAATGATGAAGGGAAGCTTGCGGCGGTTCAGGATCTACTGCACGACGGGAGTGGAAGCATGTCCAAGGCGGTGATGCCACAGGGACTCGGAGGGCTTGGTGACAGCAAGCACTTCATTATTGGATGACTGAACTGGATAGAGGCTGCCTTTACATCGGCCCGTGAGGATGGTTCTCCTTGTTGACTGGTCCTTGACAAAAAAATGACTAGGGTGAAACTCAAAAAATACATGATTGTCACGAGCAATTCGGTTTACAGAAAGAAGATTCTTGTTGGCCTTAGGAACATGTAGGATATTTTTGAGTCGAATACTGCTAGTAGGGGATTGCAAAGTACTGTGACCAACGTGATGCATCTCCATACCTGAGCCACTGGCTGTGTGATTCACCACTGTGGTATTTCTCCTGTGTTGTGAGTTTCTCTAACTCATCGGTGATGTGGTCCGTGGCATCGGTATCCATATACCAGTTGGTGTCGATGCCATATGATGAAGTCGTTCCTGATGACGCTGTCTTTTGTGGTGGGCCGATGAAGTTTGCATCAAAGCGCTTGAAGCATCAATATGCAGGATGTCCCTCCTTGCCACAGACTTGGCAGAAAACACCGGGCTCGAAGGGGTGGCGCGGACCGCCACCGCGACCAAAGCCGCCATGACCCGCACGTCCACCACCGTTGCGGTCGCCGCCACCATGTCTCGTATTCCCTCGGAACGAGGAATTTCCACCAGTGCGGCCTCCCTTAGCCGCGATGTTTGCCGAAGAAGAACTGCCTCCGTTGCGCAGGTTGAGGCGTTGTTCGTGACTGATGAGCTAGGTGAACAGCTCGGAGATGGAGATGGGTTCAACTCGGTTTGCAACAGCAGTCGCAACCGAATCGAAGTCGGCGTCCAAGCTGTTGAGGAGGTAGGAAACCATCTCCTCATCTTCAAGTTTGCGGCCCACCGCCGCCATCTCATCTGCTAAAGATTTCACTTTGGCAAAATAATCTACAATGGTAGATGTACCTTTTGTGGCATTTGCTAATGCCATATGGGCGTTGATGACTTTAGCGCGCGACTGGGACGCAAACATCGCCCCGATCGCAGCCCACGCGCCCTTTGCTGTCACCTCGGTGTTGACATGACCGAGGATCTCCTTTGAGAGGTTTGTGAGCAAGTAGCTCAGAACCATCTGGTCCTTCGCCACCCAGGGGGCGTACTCAGGGTTTGCCTTGGGTGGATCAGCATCTTTCCCATCCGCGGGCGCCTCCGCGGGCGGGAACATCGCTGGGGGTGTCGCAGTTGCCTCCAGCCAGTCGGCAAGCTGAGCTCCTCTCAGTGCCGACAGTACTTGCACCTTCCATGATTGATGGATGGCACGGGTGAGTTTCTCCGTCACCGGTGGGAGGAAAGTGGTGAGGGAGATGGTAGCCGAGAGCCCTAAGGACGAGGAAGCGAACGCCATGGAAGAAATCTGTTTGGAAGAAGGCTATAGATACCATGTAAAAATAGGGTTAACGAGATACCTCTCGGTGATCTCGGCTGCATGTTAATATAGCGTGGGAAATGCCTCCATTGTGGCTTGTACAACAAGTTGATGGATTACAACAAACTAGAGAATATCTCATAGCTATCTACTATCTCCAATAAACTAGCTAACAACCTGAACTAGCTAGCCTACCGAGAAATATCTTCATCGTTTAACACCTTGGTTATGAGTGGTATGCCACTCCAGTGCTGTAATGAATACTATCTGTCTTTTGATTTTAATTGAAAGATGGGGGCTTTGCTCTTGAACTCTAAACATATTGGGACTGGTGACTGCCACAATGCACATATGGTCATTTAGGGCAGTCCCAATACTAGAAACTACACACGCTTTTTATATCAGCCACATCAGCAACAAATCTATTTATTATTATTATATATATATTATATAATATACTATAATTGAAGACTTCAATTATACTAGGTCCACCAAAAAAAATGTCCCCCGCTGAGAGCTCAAAACTTCATGTACCCAGAAAATTACACACAGCAAATCGTTTTCGTTAAAATCAATGGCTAAACAAAAAACTAACCTCGATTAACCTCGATCTAATGGCTGTCAATCAAAGTTTGATTTGATGGGCTTCAAACTCACCCCGCCTTTGGAATCGCGCACGGGAACTGCCCTCACGCCCGCATCAGGGGAAAAAATCACGGAAAAAAAATGTCATCTCCTCCGTGCCTATCTCGCCGCCGCATGCCGTCGCCACGCAACGCACGTCGTTGCTGGTCACTGCTGCCTGCCCCGCAGCGGTCCCCAGTCCGCCATCAATGCCAACAACACCGCCCCATCGCCGCCACCTGTCTCCGCGTAGCCGCTCCGTGTCGACCGAGCCCCACGTGACCTGAAGGTCACCGCTCCTCGCTGCCCTGCTCGCGCTAGCCATCGCTGCCCTGCTCGTGCTCGGTTGTCGTCCCATGCAGTTCCTTGCTGACCGGCAACAGCTCGTCTACGTCCGTGCTAGGTTGACAAGGACGCGGCCGCCGGCCGCCCCTGGGATCAGCATAGAAACAGCGACAAGCTCACAAGCAGGTGGAGGTGCAGGAGCACCAGCGTGCCAGCGCCCCGACGACTCCATCATCGGAACATGGAAAGTCTGCGGTGAAGCAGTTGCGCCGTGGCCGCGGTTGCCAGCCATTGGAGGCGAGTACATCACGATGACTCCATCGTCGGCTCCTGGCCCTAATTGCCTACGTCCGTCCATAGTAAGATATTCAATTTCTTAATCCTCTGGTTTCTTTCCTCTCAATTAATTGCGTGCCTAACATCAACGGCTACGATCAGAGGTAACATGCCTGCAGGGCCAGGTGTTTGGTGCCGCTGATCAAGCAGGCTATTTCTCATGTAGTTTCAGTTTGACAGTTGATGCAATTATGTCCTAAGTCTTTTTTTTCCCATCAAGATTATATAATGGGATAATGGTGTGTATACCTTCAGTCTAGACGTCAACTGTGCTTTTGCTCTTGGTTTTCAGAACTTTTTGATTTTGTCGTCGCTATTTTAAAACGAATGGACCGAGTTGCCATCCCTTCCATGTTCAGGTCCCAAGGAACAGCTTAATAGTTTATTTAATTACAAAAGAGTTTCTGGTCTAGCCATAGTATGTACATATTTGCTTCAGTTTATAGATTATAACCAGAATTTGGGTACCATAGCTCCTGGATCAACCAGAAACTCTTTTGTATTTGGGAAGTCTACTTCAGAATCTAAACTGTGATACCTGCAGCCTCCTGTCAATGAGGAAGGGTTGAGACTTGATTGTGGTTTTTGATTGAGAAAATATAGTGATTGGTTAGGACGATTCATATGTTAGCTGTACAATTGATTTGATTTTTTTTCTTGCAGAATCTCAAGTATTTTATCATCTTTTAATGTGCATGGGAGCTGTACAATTGTTTTGTTTTTTTTTTTCCTGCAGAAGCTCATTGATGTTCCAATCTTTTAATGTGCATGGGAGCTATGCATTTGCTTTGATTTTTTTTCTTGCAGAAGCTCATGGATTTTCCGTAGGGTCTTTAACTATTTATTGGGTCATAGTACCATAGTGCGTTTCTTTTCACTTGATGATTCATTTCAAATGTGTCGTCAATTTCTGCAGATTGTTGTTGGAACGAAAGGATCAGAGCTTCTAACCAATGAGGCTGGTGAAGTCACAAAGGCAAGAAATATTGTTTGGCCTGCCTGTGGTCTGATCATTGTTATTCTAGCTTATTTAACTTTCTGCCTCTGTGAACTGTGTAGTCATCTGCAGGGTTTGTTGAACCGGACAGTAACAATGCCAGAAGCAGGGATAAAGCCCGTGTAAGCTTATTTTACTCCTTTGGTCATTGTCAGTTATTTGCAGTTATCTTACTTTTGCTGATTTTACTGTCGCCCTTGGGTGGCAAAACTTCTACACTGTCTTGGAAAATTCAATGTCTACTTACATGATCATTGAACTCCATGTTATTTATTTAGGCACTTGTTATTTATCTTGTCTATTTATTATTGGGAGGAGGTGGTTCAGTTGATATATAAACGTTTTGATTGAGGGTAATATGAGAGTTCTGTATGTCGTCGCTTTGTCTGAAACACACAGTGCTATCGACGTACCTTGCTATCTGTATTGTTCATTTAAACAAAGGAGTTTTGTTCTCAGAATGTAATGAGTAGGCAGTTCGAGCTTTTCTGTTGTCCACTTTCTCAGGTAACTTTTGGTGTTGACCTATTGGGAGGGTTATACGTATTTAGATGATTTAACTTTTGTTCTCTAAATTAAACTATTCCTTCTTAGACAAAAGTACCCCTGGATTTTATATATATATATATATATATATATATATATGTTTAAATCATCTATTACGTAAAACGTTAATGCAAAACAAATATTGATTGTTTTCATATGTATCGATAAGATAAAATTGTAGCGTTAGCACGGGCATTATACTAGTTATCTATAGAAACTATCCACAATGCATGTATCTCCATGTAATAAATGTTACTTTATTTTTCTCTCTCAAGAACTCCATCTTCCTCGTTACCGTCTGTTCTTCCTCAAGAAAGAACAAGCACAAGCAGAACACAGGTGAGAGCTGTAGGGGAGGGAGGCTGTCGGACGCCAGCAAAGCAAGTGGCCGGCTCACCGCAGCGCTTGTGCAAACACCGCGGCAAGGCCTCCTGGTCGACGGCGGTGCTGCCGCATGGCCTATGCAGAATTGCTTACGCGAACGACGCAGCACGTGCCGACGACGTGGACGGCGAGCGCCTGTGGATGTGCCGACGATGCGCTGCAGATGGCGGCACGCGAGCTGTACTTCCGCAGCGGCGCGAGCCAGCGCGGCTGCTTGGGTCGGAAAGCTCCCGTGGACACGTGAGCAGGGCTCGTGCGGCGCGGGCTCTCAGCGACGCGACCGATTGTGGAAGCCCACGCGAGCGCCGGCGGGCTAGCACTGCACGTGAGCGCGGCGGCCAACATACGAGCGTGCGGCAGCGGACGCGTGTGAGCTCGCGCGGCTGCGGGCGCGGAGGCGCAGATGAGCGTGCGGCGATGCGGGCGAGGGCGTGCGACGCCGGGGAGCAAGGAGAAAGTAAATTTTGCCCTCGAGGGCACATGCTCCCTTCACATGCATCCGTTGGATGGTCTATTTGGAGATTCGTGCTCATCTAATTTTATTGCAATACAGACCAAATATACATCTTGAATACGCTGAGATACGTATACAATGTCACGTCAGAAGTCAGGCTTTTTTTCTGTCCACTGTCGTCCTCTCTCCCCCCCACCCCACCCGCCCCCTCCATTTTTTTTAGTTTTTCTTTTTTGCGACCTCTTCTGCCGGGTCTGGGGGATGCGAACTCCTCTGCTTTCTGTCGCCGCTGGCGATGTCTCGCCAGCCGCCTCGAGCTCGTCGGATTTAGAAGCACGCGCGATGGAGCCAAGGCGCCGCACACCCTTTTCCAAAGCTCATGCCTTGAATCCTAAACCCTACAACAGGTACAATGGAGCTCTACATCACCTTGCTTTTAACCCCCCGTCTCTGAAGCTTTTTATGTGCTAGGTTTTGCTTCAATGGTGCCCCCTGGTTTTTGCTCCGGCCGCATCAACCCCTGGCCTGAGTCTCCTGTTTTCTAATCTCTTGTCTTGGATCTGTTTTTCCTCTGTTCTTGCATGCTCAGATCCGCCCATAGGCACAGGTTTGTTCAAAATTCGATTTCTATTTGGCCTGAATCTCCTGGTTTTTTAATCTCATGGCTTGAATGCTTTTCTCTGTACCTCACCATCGCACAGTCACTCCGGCCGCACCGCCTGCCCTCAATCTCGAGGTTTGTACTTTTTTTTGTTAGATCCGGTGTGAGCAAATACAAAAATCCATTTGCTAGTCCTTGCTTCAAGTTTCGATCTGTGAATATTTGGTATTCCTATTTTGTTAGGTTTTGGTTCCATGGAGCCCTCTAATTTTTGTGGCATCGGACATCTCCTGAGCCCTTGTCCTAATTAAAATATTATTTAATCATATTATGTCTTGCTGTTTGCTGACATATCAAGATTGAATTGACTGCTACATTTTAACTTTCTTTATTTGGTGTAACTAATTTGCAAACTGGATTGACTGCTACCTTCAACTTGTCTGTATTTGGTCTAGCTATTTTACAAACATGCATGTTCAAATTGACTGCTACCTTCGACTTGTCTGTATTTGGTCTAGCTATTTTACAAGCATGCATGTTCTAGGAAGTATTTGATCCAATTTAATCTGAATTCAGCAATTTAATTTAAATTCAGAGCATAAATCATGAACATTTTATTTTGGTGTAATTCTGTTAGACTAACCTCCAAACAAAAGCCTAGTCATCTAACACTAGGTACCAGATAATTCTAGGTTAGTACTAGTCTCGGTATTTCATTCATCACTCTGGTTTGTGCCCCAAAAGTATGGATGAAAACGGATCGGATATGGATGGATATCATTGATACCACATTTGTTTTCATATTTCTGTCCGGATTCGGATTCGAATATGGATAGTGTCATCCATGCCGGATAGGATATGATTGGATATCGACATCATAAATATGCGATTTGAGTATTCGGATACGGATACGGTACCGGATGTTGAATATCCGGACCCGGATACGGACAGATCTAAACCCCTCTAAACGAATTCGGTCGAACGGACGGTCGGATAAATATCCGTACCATTTTCATCCATACCCAAAAGTCATGTAGTAGATATTTAAGATAGTTTTCCTGTCTGCATGAAACCCAACAAGAGGTTTAAAACCTAGCGCTGGCATGCTTATAGTTGTTGAGTGCATCTTCTCTGAGTCCTATGATCCAGGGCACAAAAATTCTGATTTATACTCCATAATTAGAGGCCTGAGTAAATAGATGTAGCTTAGCAATAAAACAATGAAAATTGGGATAGTGTCTTTTGTTGTGAACTCTGACCAGTCATACTTCATTGCTGAAACTATGATGCCAGAAGGTTAAGATTGATGTTAAAGGATCATCTCAGTCATTCAACGTGCTGGCATCTTATTTATTCAGCAAGGTAGAAGTCCTTTCCCTTGTTTCATTGGAAATTGGATAGTCTGAATAAAAGTGAAAATTACACAGTGTTAATTCACTTTATTATTGTCATGCTTGCTTGCAGAATATAGCCTCTGAGCAAATGGAAATGACAAAGCCTGTTTCATTCTGAAGGGTGTGTGACATGTGTCGAACAGGGAAACAATGTACATGATGATAGCAAAGAAGGTGCTTTTTGGCTTTCACATGTGCCATTGTTTTAAGCTGACTTTGTTTGGCGATTCAGGCTGCTTCATTATCTAGAAAGTTTACCTTTCCTTTTTCGTGTGTTGTCACCTGCAGTCAGCTGGTAACTAAAATAAATGAAAAATGTTATTTGTGATGCCAGCGAAGTATTGTTGAACTTGCCTCGCTGAAAAGATCCTTCCGACTATCAAGGAGGTGCCTAGGAAAATAGTTGTTGCAGCCTTTGCAGGTCCATAATCTTGTACTTCTGTCATACTCATTATATAGATGTATTTGAGTTCTGCTCTGGTTCTTAAGAAGCTATCCTGTTAAATTAAGATGTTATATCAGTATTTTGCTTAGGTGACAGATTATTTATTAAAGATAGATCATCATTAATACTCCATTGGGAGTGTCCTTAGCCAGCGGCGCAAATATTTTGTTTGTTTCTCTAGACCCTGTCGTCCTATGTGGTGCAGAAGTGAGCTTATAAATAAACGGCGCAGGAAAAAAGATGGGCACTTGAATGTATGGGAAACCAATCAAGGCATCTACGGTAGTCTGACTGCATACTATATATGCATTAATTGATATAAAAGCTGAAATATTAATATATTCCCTTTTCTAAAAAATAGCTTGGCTGCATGCATACGCAAACCAAACAAGAACCACCTTTTTTACTTCCTATAAGAGTATCTTCAACAGTTTGCCATCTAGTTTTGCGATCTTTAATTTTTTTGGCAAAATAAAAAAAAACTCTCTAACAGTTTGACATCCTCCTTCTCTATCTTTCTCAACTTCACAAAAATCCCTCCGAACGCGCATGTATGTGCGTAGACCACGCGCGCGCATCGAGCATCCTCCGCTCGTCCCATACAAGAAAAAGTAGAGGAATAGTGGAAACATAATTTTGTTTCTTAGGTTTCTGATGCAAATTTGCCAGAGAGTAAAGTTTTAGATATAGAATCAGTCAATTAGTGGAAAGTATAGGGTCCTTAGTGCAAAAGTGTTTTTCTTTTTATCTTTTTTCTAACCGCACCTAGAAACCATTTAGAGTTTAAAAAGTGAATTATACCAAATTCTTAGAGATGAGATTTTTTTTCTCCTTATATTATTTTAAAAATTAACAAACAATATAACTTTTTTTTGAGCATAATTTAGGAAATAGAAAATATTAAACTCTTGGAAATACTCTAAAAGAGTGCAACGTTTCTTCCCATCCATTTTTTACCTCTAAAACTACTTTTTCCTACTTTTTTACTTTATAAACTGTCATCGCACTCTCTTATTCGGTATATTACATAAATCATGACCCATATATATGATTTGGATTCTTTATTCATACTCATACAACAAGTTAGAACAACATGCATTCAGTGTAGAGTCTCATTTCAAAATATACTACGTTCAGTGTTAGGTACGGAAATACGGAGTATCCGCTAGTATGTCAATATTGTGGTGGACGTTCGGGCCGTGCCCCCTCAGTCGTAAAAAACGATGACCTTGACCTCATGTCAATAGCCAAAGCATAGCAACGTCGGAC
This sequence comes from Chrysopogon serrulatus, assembly GCA_015844335.1. Lineage (NCBI taxonomy): Eukaryota > Viridiplantae > Streptophyta > Magnoliopsida > Poales > Poaceae > Chrysopogon > Chrysopogon serrulatus. The sequence continues at coordinate 327,031 of JADLZL010003073.1, forward strand.
CTAGTTGGAGGACATCGTTATTCTATCTAACTGTTGACTGTTTCTATCTAACTGTTGACTATTGACCCGTATGCAACTCGGCAAGTACTCCATAAGGTGATAAGGACGAGATCAAAAAATATATATGAGGTGAAAAGGACTGGTCATAGTTTTGCAACATATTACGCCTTTAGAATTTTCATTCCCAGTTGCAATTATTTTCTGGCATGCTTGTGTGCTCATTATAAAAAGGAATTAAAAAATAACTTGCTTGTGCTCTGAAAGCATCATTGATGATGAAAATGGTCTGGCTGAGTGCTTGGCTGAGTTAGAAAATAACCACAGGAAATGGGCCAAAGAATATCCTCTTTCTTTTTTAATTACACAAGAGAACGCAGATACTCACAACATACGTACAATCACCCCCTATAAATACACGTACATAAACTCTAATCCTATGAGCACCTTCAAAGACCGAGCCGGCAAATCAGCAAATCCTCGAGATTGATAAAGTCACCACAGGCGTCTCCACGTATAACGGGAACATCACCTACCACTAAAAGCACAAATACCGTTAAACCCTAGAATATTTGCTACGGCTAAATCCTGGGATATTCGCTCCCATAGAAAATCAAACCCAAGACCTCATTCGCTTATAATAGAAACATCATCTACCACTGAAAGCATAAATACCATTAAATCCTAGAATATTCGCTACCATTAAATCCCCTTCTAACCACTAGGCTAACCATGCAAACTCCTGAACGTGCCTGATCTTATGGACTAAGTACATACTCCCCCGTTTCAAATTATAAGTTGCTTTGATTTTTTTTTGATACATCCATTTTGCCAGTGGCGGAGGACTCAGTATGGCCACTGCCGTACCTTGATTTTTGTGTTTCATCTTATCCACTTTTATCTTAATTTACTCTAGTGTTTTTTTTCTATGTCTTTACCGGAAATTGAGTCATGTAGCTTTAAGATAATAGCTCTGCCACACCTCAATTTATATCTGTCCTCCGCCACTGCATTTTGCTATATACCTAGATATAATAATGTATCTAGATACATAGCAAAATAAATAAACTAAAAAAATCAAAGCGACTTATAATTTGAAATAGAGGGAGTATCTTTTTAACCCTACACATGTCTTACAAGTCCATACTATGATGGTGGCTACGTAGTACATAACTTTTAAACATGAGCTATAATGGTTTTAACTGTAGAAATGTATTTTTTGTTGAATTTCATTATAACATAACAATAAAAATATTATTTCCCAGTGATTTTTTAGAATAGTATACTATATTAGGACTGAACTATAGAGTTGGCCAAATATACGGTGGAAATCACCCACTAAAAACATGAAAACCAAAACACACACACCCCCGCGCTTAACGAGAGCAATTAATAGCACGCAAGGTCCTTATAACATGACCAACAAGACCCTTCGACGGAACCCATAATAGCCCGTGCCACGACGAAAGGCCTCGATGTGGGATCGAGATGGCGGACTAGAGGAGGATGAATAGTGTTTTCTAAAATCTAAACATAGCGGATGACCAAATTAAATGCAGAATAGAAACTATTGGTCTAGCTAAGACTTCACCCCTTTACATAAGTCAAGCACCTTACAAAGTATCGTAGTTTGAACTACTAAGGTACTAGGCTAGGTAGTGCTCTCCTATCCAATTCTAGTTTGCAGGGTCAAATAAACCAAAGCAACTAGTACTCAATCAATCGGGAGCACCTACATATACTAGTGAACAAAGCAAATAAAGTCTAAGCACAACTAGTAGGTCTTACTAGCTAGCATGGTTACACAAGCCTAACTAGTAAGCTCAATTGCTTAGCTATATAAACCAAACAAAGTGACCAGCAAGGTTACACAAGTCAACTAGCCACACAACCACTACTTCTAAGCTACACAAACTAAGAAGGTAACTAGCACGCTACACAAGCAAAGTAGCTACTCAAAAGCAATACTACTAACTAGCATAAGTAAGAACAAGTGATAGCAAGCTAGTGATCAGGGGTGCAAACCAAAGGCAAGATATGACAAGTTGACACGGTTAATTTTTTTCCTGAGGTTCACTTAGTTGCCACCAAACTACTCCTCGTTGAGACAAACTCCAAGGTTGTTGCCAGTCCTCTGGCTAGCAGTGACCCACAAGTCATGCACTTCCACCAGAGTGCTCACCATGAGCTCTAGCACTTGACCACGCCGAACTACTTGTCGCTCTTTGTGTCTCTTTTTTACTAGAGTTTCTCTTCACGATCTCCAGGTGGGTGAGGACCACTCAATGTCACTGCAATCGGAGCACCACTCAATCTCTGAGCGTGCTACATGGTACCTACAAGCCTCTAGCCATCTAGGAGCTGGTAACCTACAAGAGTAATAGCACCATAGGTTTGCAACTCGATTACCTAGTGTCACACCTTGCAATCTCTCAATACAATGCACTAGCAATCACTAAATCACTCTTGAATGCAATCACTACAAACTCTAGTGAGTTTAGAGGGCTCCCAAGCACTACCAAGTAGGGACACATAGTCCCCCAAATGCTCAGTTGTAAGCCAAGGCCGGCCAATATATATAACTACTTATAGCCCCAAGGGCTCAAAAGTTGTTGCTTAAAAACTAGTCAGTAGAGTCCAGTCGACAAAAGGGGGCCTTGCGCCCGATGCGTATGGTCACACCGCGTCTAGCATTCGGTCGAGTCACCTTTGCTCACGAAGCTAGGGTTAAGTATCGAACACGTCTGGTCCCTCTTGGACTAGCGTCCGGTGACTCATGTCTTCTCCAAAAACCTCTGAATCCTTCCTCGTAAGCTCGAGAGGAGGGGGAGAGATCCAAGGGACCTTTCTCCACTCTTCGCCATCACCTCTTTTGTAAATGTGCCAACTCCAACGTAATGCACCACTTTGTGCACGTGAGTTAGCATTTTCACTAACTTTTTTCTAGATGGTTTTCACTCCTCTCCTCGCCAATGGTCCTAGTAACATGATGTAAAGTTAGATCACTTAAGTAGCACTAGATGACCAATATGCAAATAAGTTGAGAGAGTAGTTGTACACATAGAGTTCTAAAGTTAGAATGTTAGATCACTCAAGTGGCACCTACGTATGCTGAGGGATTTTTCTAAAAACGTAGTTGTACACATGGAGGCCACACTGAACATGTGAATTGCTTTGGTCTAAGGAATCGAGAGTAGTTTTTAAGGAACCTGATTCAAGCATGCTTCAACGGATGGTTCAAGAACTTTGAGGAAGAAGCGGCTCTGCAATCTCTTCGTATTGAAGATTCAGATAGAGTTTTAGTTCGTCTCTGGCTTGATGGCTTGTATTTTTTGTTCATGTCTTTCCTTTAGTTCTCTATAGTCTTCCCTCTTTCTCTATCTCCGTTGTTAAGTATCGTTCGGTACTTTTACTTCTTTTTTATAAAAATTTGTAGAGAATCAATTAAGCATTGACCTTGGTGAGCTCTCAATTAAGCTTGTTGAAAGAGTATTCTCTACATTGTTTCTAGTGAAGAATAAAGGGCCATTTGCATCGCTGCCCCTGTTTTGGACCCAGTTTGCACGTTTGCCCTATATTTTTTAACTTTGCATGTTTGCCCCTGTTTTTTTAAATCTGAAGTTTCCACTTGCCCCTATTCTATGAAAGGGACTAAATGGTGTTAAGTGCAGATTGAAAAAAGACAAAAATACCCTTGACATGAATGACCAATAATCAATAGGAGTTTTTATGGATAGACTTATTATGGATAAATTTTGGAGAAGTAACAATTTTTTTGTTGAAATGTTTGATGTAAAATTTTCGAAGCATGACATTATACAAGTTAATGAAGAGAGGTATCCACATCTTATATAAGTGAAATATTTATATCATATCATGCAAGAGTTCACATGTGCAGATTGCATCTAAACACAAATCACATAAAGTTTCTCATGACATTATACTTGTATTTCTAACGAAATCTCACATGGCTAATATTACATACTACCGATGAGATAAACATAATTCGTGAGCTGGCCTGCAGTGCAACAGCGTCAGGATTTCCTGAGCTATAGCGTGCAGGTTCCGCGCCGCTGCCCACTGGCCTGCAGCACTGGTTGCGTGACGCAACGCCGGCCGGCTCAGCGCGCTGCACGGCATCGGGGGCGGGGTATGTGCTCTTGCACCGCTGCGCCGGCCGCCCTGGCCCCCACGCCGCGGGCCTGCCGTGCCAGCGGCTCCTTGCACCAGCCGCTTGCCGCGCCCGCTGCTGGCTGCTCCGCTTGCCTCGGCAGCCGGAGTCCCGTGAAGCCAGCCCGCAGTTCCCCCGTGCTCCGTAAGCAGCATCGCCAAACCTAATTGTCATGGATACGAGAAAATGGAAGAAGAGGAGGTCTGTATGTTTTGGATAAGGGATGGGCAGTATAGTCTTTTGTTCCTTTCTTTTTTTCCAAACAATTTTTTTTGCCCATTAATTAAGAGCAGCTCACGGAGTTGAAAAACAGGGGCAGACAGAGACTTGGGATTGAAAAAACAAGGGCAAATATGCAAACTTGAAAAAACAGGGGCAAACATACAATTAGAATTGAAAACGAGGGCAGTAGTGCAATTGTCCCAAGAATAAAGTGAGAAACTGTATATTGTTTGGTTACCTTTATTGAGCGTGATATATTGTCCAATGCAGGCAAGGATGATATTTTAGAAAAGGGAATATATTAATATTCCTGCTTTTGTATCGACTAATGCATATGGTTGTTCATTATTACAACCGAGCGAGCAAAACACAATTCCAAAATATCTCAAAAACAAAATTTTAAGCCATCAAGAAAAGAGTGTTTTTAAAAAGACCAAATACTAAAAAACGCAATTATGTTGCTAAAACTCCATCGTGACTGTCTTAATAGTCCTACAACCATCATTTATAAACTGGTGATCCTCCTCCTTCTGGAATAACGTCTAGAACCTGGTTCAATACGTCCCCTCGAAGATAACCTATAAATAAGACAGTGCTATGATCTTGTTAAACACAATCTCATTCCTTGTTAACCAAAGTGCCCAACAAATAGCACTTACACCCATAAGAATTTAAGAGTTTCCCAACATATTGTGTACACTAGTTGGGGGTATTAGACTAAAAGAAATGAATGATTCTCTATATAAATTTAGTACAATGACAATCACAAAGTAAATGTTGTATGGTATCATTGGAGGAACAAAAACAACACTTCTTATTTCCTTGCCACTATCTCCTAGCTAAATTATCCTTAGTTAAGATTACTCTCTTATACAAGTACCACATAAAGGACTTTCACGTTGACAGGATGCTTTCATGGTAATAAGAAAGGGCAAAGCAAAAGCATGAACTCGTATTGTACTCTCTTATTTATGTAAGACTTTATCTTGTGTATGACCTATTTGTGTAAGTTGCAAACATTTCAATTGTTGTATAGACTAAAAAAGTACAAGCTATTTGGTTCCGGTTCCGCACAAAAAGTAATGAATAAGGAAATCAAATTGTGAAGGAAGATGTGAATGGGTCTTTGGTCCAATGTTAGGACTGTCCAGTGGGACGCTACCCACCAAGGATCAAATCCTAGTGCTCGCACTTTTCCTGAAATTTTTCCAGGATGTATCGGCGTTATACATTAAGTGGTAAGAGTGTTGACTTCATGAATCTCCAGATCTACCGGCTCAGTCCTTCGGAGGTGCTCATAGGGTAGAGTTTACGTGCGTACGTGTGTTCATAGGGATGAGCATGCGTGCGTGTTGTGAACATCTGTATTGTACTGTGTAATTCTAAAAAAATTGTGGATGTCTATTATGTGAGATACCCAACAATCAAATGAGACAGAGAGTCTTATCTGATTATGCCTAGCTGCTGTAATTGGTTTTCCCTCACTATTTATGGAACCAAACAAATCATGAGACCCGCTAAGGCTAGTATCAGTGGTAGGTTTTATTTTTCAGTTACCAAGACTGTCAAATAAAACAAAATATAATGAAACTTAAATAAAACTATGCATTGTGAGCGGTAGTTTTATTCTAGAATTTTATAGACATTTAATTTTATGACTCATTAGGAGTTAGTGACTGTGGTAGGAGAGTTTTATTCACATAACACTTATTTTCTTTTTATTTTTAAATATGGTGTCACATTATAAAGAAAGCTTACATGACAGTTTATTACTCCCTCCATTTATTTATCTCCTTCATCTAAGCAAAAACGTTTTATTCAAAAAATCTCATTCATATTATCTTGGGACTTGCATGTATTTATTGCCTCTCTGCTGCTCATTGGTTGTTACTTGCCTATATTTATTGCTCATTTATTGTCTATTGGTTCAGTCCACGATAATTAAATGCAAACTGAGTGCTTTTACTCTGCTCCTTGGTCATTGCGCCAAAGGCTTAGATGAAAGAGATAAATGAATAGAAGGAGTAAATACGAATGAAACTGAGACTAAGGGCCTGTTTGGTAGAGATTTCAGGTGCTTGGACTCACAAAAAAAAATTACCAAACACTTCTGGATCCACCGGATTCAGATTCACCAAATAAGTAGATCTGAAGATTGGATTCACCATTTTGGTGGATCTCCTCAAGAGATGCTCTACGGATTTAGGGGTTGGATTCACCAAACAAGTGAATCTGTAGCTTTGCCAAACAGTTCTCAGGATAGATCTTAAATTCACGGTGAATTTGATCCATGGTGAATCCTAGATCCAGATTCACTTTTTATAGTGGTGAATCTCTACCAAACAGACCCTAAACTTCCACTGACGAGGCCAACCAACCAAATGCCATCGTAGTCATTGTGCACTAAAAAAAGTTAGCGCGTGTATGTGCAAAAGGTGTTCTTAGCAGTCCGCCCAGTTCGCTTTGACCCGCAGAAGCCATTAGCCGCCCCCCACTTGTAAGTTGCGGCTTCCACGAGCTTACCCTCCTATTTATATTCTTGACTTGAAAGAAGGTCGCTTGCACTTGTTACACATACAGTAATGCGCATGGGAACAAACAAATCACGCTTGTGTGTCTTCTTGTTTCTTCTTGTCGTCTTGGGCTTGTCGTCCCAAGCGGCAGTCAGCCAGATCCTGCTGCAGGTAAAAGATTCTCAATGTTGCATACAGTAGTATTTAGTAAATTTTCTGTACCAGTTTGCAATTAATCACAAAAGAGTTTGCTTGAATTTACTCCGATCGTTCGCTCCATGCGTTGGTATAGGCCTTCAATTGGGAGTCATGGAACAAGGGAGGATCCGGATGGTACGACTACCTGCAGAGCCAGGTGGACGTCATCGCCGCCGCCGGGTTCACCCATGTGTGGCTACCACCACCGTCTCACTCCGTCGACGCTCAAGGTTATCTCCCGGGACGGCTGTACGACCTGAACGTGTCCCAGTACGGGAACGAGACGCAGCTGAGGGCCCTCATCGCGGCGTTCCACGATAAGGGCGTCAAGTGCATCGCCGACATCGTCCTCAACCACCGCACGGCGGAGAGCAAGGACAGCCGCGGCGTCTACAGCATCTTCGAAGGCGGCACGCCCGACGGGAGCCTCGACTGGGGTCCCCACATGATCTGCCGCAACGACAGCTACTCGGACGGCACGGGCAACGCCGACACCGGCCTGGACTACAAGCCGGCGCCGGACCTGGACCACCTGAACGACGTCGTCCTGCGGGAGCTCACGGGGTGGCTCGACTGGATGAAGGGCGACGTCGGCTTCGACGGCTGGCGCCTCGACATGGCCAACGGCTACTCCGCGGCGGTCGCCGGCAGGTACATCAGCAGCACGGCGCCCGACCTCGCGGTCGCGGAGATATGGACGGACTTGGCGTACGAGCAGGACGGGAGGCCGCGCGCCGACCAGGACGCGCACCGGCAGGTCCTCGCGGACTGGGTGGACGCCGTGGGCGGCCCCGCGGCGGCCTTCGATTACACCACCAAGGGCATCCTCCAGGCCGCGCTCAACTTGAGCGAGCTGTCGTGGATGAAGGACGCCCAGGGGAGGGCGCCCGGTCTGGTCGGCCTGCGCCCACCTCAGGCTGTCACGTTCGTCGACAACCACGACACCGGCTCCAAGACGCATCAGCTCTGGCCCTTCCCGCCGGCGAAGCTCTTGCAGGGCTACGCCTACATCCTCACGCATGACGCATCCCGGCACCCCCTGCGTCGTACGTACGACTTTAATTTCTCTCGTTCATAATTCCTGGCACGCGTAACACGTGTTGTACTTAGTCTTCTACTTGTATCTTTCAATGTTTTACAGTTTTACGACCATTTCTTCGACCCGGATATGAAAGACCAGATCACCGCGATGATCAAGATAAGGACGCGGAACAAGATTGGGCCGGCCAGCAGGTTGCGGATACTCCTCGCTGAAAGCGACGCATACGTCGCGGAGATTGACGGCAGTGTGGTAGCCAAGGTTGGACCTAGGTATGATGTCAGCAAGTACGTTCCTGAGGTTGCCGGGGGCTTCCAGGTGACCACCAGTGGAAACGATTTCGCAATATGGGAGAAAAGGTATACGATTGCCAGTTCTATTTTTTTTTTAAACACGATTGCCAGATTGATTAATTGTACGTGTACGTGTGATCGATACATGTTGTTGGCAGTTGAATTATTAGTCAACTGAAGAACTAGTACTATAATTTAATCAATTATGTTCGTTCATATCTTCTTCATTTCAGCTCTGTTGTGCAAGCGAACACACCGCCACCGTCAGCAACAATAAGGTCGCGGTCGCGGAGGTGGGTGGCGCCAGTCGTCGCCACGGTTGCGCCGCTCTCGGCCTTGCTAGCCTGCGGTGCGGCAGTGACGCTTCGCCGGCGACAGAAGAGGACGAAGAGGCGACGGCTGCAGGGGAGCGCCAACGCAATCGATCACTCCGATGACGACGACGACGACGACCGCGGCCAGTCCGAGGAAGCTGATTTCGAGAAAGGGGTGGTGCTGGGACCTAGGCGGTACCGCTACCGCGAGCTGGCGGCGGCGACCGGCAGCTTCGACGAGGAGAACAAGCTCGGCAGTGGTGGCTTCGGCCCTGTGTACCGCGGCTACCTCGCGGCGCAGGACCGCCACGTCGCCGTCAAGGTGCTCTCGCCGGAGACCTCCACGCAGGGCCGCCGGCAGTTCGAGGCCGAGGTCCGGATCATCAGCCAGCTGCGGCACCGCAACCTGGTCCAGCTCGTCGGCTGGTGCGACAGCCAAAAGAAGGGCCTCCTGCTCGTCTACGAGCTCGTCCCGGGGGGCAGCCTTGACCAGCACCTCCACGGCGGCAGCGCGGAGCGCCTCCTGGCGTGGCCGGAGAGGTACAGGATCGCGGTGGGGCTCGGCGCCGTGCTGGCGTATCTGCACGAGGAGTGCGAGCAGTACGTGGTGCACGGCGACATCAAGCCCAGCAACATCATGCTGGACGCGTCACACAGCGCCAAGCTCGGCGACTTCGGCCTGGCGCGGCTCCTCCACCACGGCGTCGGCCCGCGCACGACCAGGGTCGTGATGGGCACCATGGGCTACATGGACCCGGACCTGGTGAGCGCGCACAAACCCAGCAGGGCCTCCGACGTGTACAGCTTCGGCGTCGTGCTGCTGGAGGTCGCCTGCGGCAGGCCGGCCACGGACGAGCCTGCCCCACGGGGAGACGCTGGCGTTACCGGAGTGGGTGTGGGAGCTCTACGACCGCGGCGCCGTGCTGGAGGCCGCCGACGGGAGGCTGGACGGTCAGTTCGACGCGTGGGAGATGGAGCGCATGCTGGTCGTAGGGCTCTGGTGCTCGCACCCGCTGCCCAAGGAGCGCCCGTCCATCGTGCACGCTCTCAACGTGCTGCAGTCCCGGGACGCCACCCTGCCGGCCCTGCCCACGAACGTGCATCGTTCCGCCGCGGCGCCGACCGCCGGGTTCAGTGCGTACGTTCACTCTATGTCGTCCGTCGGTAGCGTTGGAGAATCATGCTGATCTGATCTGATACTAGTACCACCCCCGGATCTAAAAGCATATACTAGAAGAGACTCACTCTCTTTATTTTCTACATTTAACTATTCTTTTATAAGCTTCAATGAATATAAACTTGTACTATATTTTCAACAGCGGTAGGAGCGGCTTGAGTAGCTGATCCGGTGCTAGAACTGCCGGTCTATTCCACTTATCCAGCTAGTGCAGCTCTAGCGTGAAAGTTCATATTCCCACCGTAAAAATTTTGATAGAACTTTGGATGCAGCCAAGACAGCTGTAGTTGCTGCTTCTATGGTGGAACAAATTTTCTTAGCTCTAGATTCCCTGGAAAAAAATATTCATAAAACAACTGTAGTTAGAGTCATGGTACATAAAAATGACGAAATTTCCATAACATCCTTCTCTCCTTTTCTATTTATTTTCTTTTCTGTTTTCTTCCTTTATTTATTGAGTAAAATATATCATAGTTCCTTAACCTTTTTATGAAATCTCACCTGGGTCCTGAAACTAAAAGGCGATGGATGCTCAACCTATAGCTTGGATTCTCACATATGTGGCTAGCTAATAAGCTTGTCGTCTCATGAGCTGTGTGCCTGATGATATCTTCCTCTGCCGCATCCCGGACTCACTTCATTAGTCAGGCATACAGATGCAGCAGCTCGCCGCGCGCTCTGATGAAGACGACACACATGTTAATTATCGAGGCTCGAAAAATGAATTCCTCGTCTCATCGGTGTGGTAGCTATATACTCCTTCCTGCCATTGAAAGTATCGTTGATTTTTTATTTCACCATTCATCGTATTTAAAAATTTTATGTAAATAATAAAATCAATAAATTATTATAAAAATAATAGCAAAGCGGGTAGGGTATCGGGCATGGCAGAGGAGAACAGTGAGGGTGGCGTCAAGGCGGCGACTAGTGACGGTGGCACCTCAGAGGGCGTGGCGCATGGTGTTGATGGTGGATACTGTCAACAATTTATAGTGCATAACATGAGAAAACTTCGAATAAATAGAAATGCATAAGTCTAGGTTTAAACTAACGAATTCCACAAGTTGTGGTAAATTATTATTTTCTAAGGATTATTCTAGAAAACCGCGGAGAAGGACTTAATTATCAAACGAATTATCGGAATTATCCCACAGTGAAACATACACCATTAGACTCTACAAGGTCCTAGAAGGCAAAGTACCGAAGATGGGCCTCAAAACCCATAGTTGAGGGCCGGCCGGCCCAAGGGGTGGTGTTGGGCGGCACCCCCTAAAGGAACCCTCTACGCCCTTTCGGGGTCTTCCATCACCGCCTTTAAGGAGTCATATCCACCGTACGTGAAGTCGGTTTGATCCAAGGGCTCGTATACATCTCACCAGACTATAAATAAAGGGACAGACCTCCTAGAGGCAACATATCATTATTATGGAGTTGTAGAGGCATCCCTCAAAAGGATGGTCTCTCAACTCTAGAGAATTAGAGATAGACTTTCTAATGTAGTAGATTAGTTTTAGTTGAGAGTTAGAGAGCGAATCTGCATTTTGGTTCTAGAGAAGTCTTTAGAGATTTAGTATGCCTTTGTATCTATTCTTTGTAAGACTTATGCTTTAATATATTCTATCTTCTCTATTTACTTTGATGCCTTATATTTGATTGGTTAGTATAGTTGTCATATTTTAGCATAGGATCTCCGCATGTATTAGGTGCTCTAGTTATCATATGCGACTATAGTTGTAATTGATAATGTAGACATAATGTCTAGGCTATAGGTTATCTGAGATTGCGTCCAATTCGATCTTACGCTTAGTTGTGGTAGCCCCAAAGGTGACAGCTCTGCTAGGCCTTCGTATTCCACCACGTTGAAGTTGGTAGTTCGTAGAGCTTTTTGGCAGCCTTCCCCAACTACTGCTTTCTTATCTATTTGAGAGATGGAAAGGTACTGTTGCTCTAAAATGTTATTGTGTGATTGCTTGATCTACCCATGAATCAGTTATTATAGAACCCTAGTACTAGGAAAGTATTTAGAAACCTTACACTCTTCTATTGTCCTCTCACTTTAGCTATCTACTCTTTTATCATGGTATTCTCCTCTGAATGTGACATTATGCATAACTCTTATCATTTATCATTTACGCTCATTTTAGTCTAGTCAATATACTAGTTAGTAGATACATTATGGTGAACTATTAACGTCTATAACCATTATTTCCTAGTGGTAAAATATAAATAATGAGATATAGAATACTCCCAGTAAAATACTACAATGATGTTTTGTATGTTTGTGGAATCTTTCATATTTTAATTGTATATAAGAAATACCACCATGTATCCCTAAGGATAGTATAGCTCTTATCCATGCGTATGGTATGGATGATAGAGCAAAGATCATATGCTAAACTAGAAACATAAGAAGCTAGCTCTATAACATGATCATAAACATATTGATGAAATAAGAACAAGAACATGATGAAAAACATGATAAGAATCAAAGTAGAGAATGTTAGATTGATCATACCAAATGTCCAAGGTGTTCTTGCTCTCCTAGTATAAGACTTGGTCCAGCTCCAAAATACTACTAAAGATAAAAGATACATGTATAGAGGGGGAGAGAGGCTCTAAGTGTGGTGTGTGTGAGAATGGGAGCCTCTCCTCTTCTTATATAGTGAGGCTTGTGGAGGGCTGGGTGATGGTGGAACCTAGTGCACCGCCCTCCTTGGCCATAATTACCTTGGACCGGAGAAAGTTGGGGGTGGTTGGCCTCTTTTTGGGGTCGGCCACCCCCATGGCTCGGCCGCCCCCTGGTGGGCCTGCTGGCCACTGACTTTGGCGAGGAGTCCTTGGGCTGGCTCAGCTTGACTTTTCTGTGGGTTTGGGATCTAGATGATTAAGGTGAATTAGCTCACCTTCTATTCTTCCCTTTCTACACTTTCCAGAAAGTGTATTTTGAATGTATTTCCACCATATTTGGGTTTGTATTCTACAAAATATCATTCTCTAAATACAAGTGGAAATAGACAAAGTGAATCACATATATATAAGTTTGATCTATATCTCCTCTTTTTGCCACTTAATTGGCAGGTGGATGTTATCGTTAAATACCGCCAACAGGGGCATGGACTTATCCTTTCATCTCGATGATGCTTTTATGTAGTAATATATATGTACATCAACAAGATTTACAGTTTTTAGTCTCTAGGGGTTACCCAGTAATCTTACCATCATTGGTCAGTGAAACAGCGACCGACAGTTGAGCTAATTATTGTTCTATTATTTTATTAAAGCTAAGTTGCTTCTTAACTGCGGAGGTAAAACTATTAATTTTAGTATTTATATTTTTCTAGCATTTTATCATTGGATGCTACCCTACTAGATAAGCTCTCCATGATTTTATTTTGGTTGGAGATTACTTCTCTCAAAGGAAATTGAGCATTGCTATTATAATTATTATTGCCTTAAAAGTTACCTTGGTAGTTGGGTCTTTGCTGGTTCCATCCTTAATTTTGTTGTTGCTGATGAAGTTCACATCCTCTCGGGTCTCAGGACAGTTGTTTCCTGATTTTCCCATGTTGCCATAGACTTCACATGTCATGTCTGATTCATTAATGTGCATGACTTCTTGCTTCTAGCTAGCTTTATCTTCTAGCTTCTTTATGAGCAGATCTATCTTGGCAGACAGCATATCTACCTCCTTAAGCTAGTGCATTCCACTTCTCTTGTGAGGTTGTTGGCGTTCTTCATTTCAACCTGTGTTGGTGGCAGTAGCTTGTGGGATTATAAGTGACATAAATGCACCTCCAGCAGCAGCATCAACATTTTTACGGGTGCTGTTGGTGAGCCTATAATAGAAGGTCTGCATGAGGATCCAATTCCCTATTTCATGATGAGGACATTCTGAAATATAGTCTTGAAAGCGTTCCCATGCTCTAGGATGTCATGTAGTTGCTAGAAACTTAAAATCTTTCCCCTTAGGGCATTCATCTTACCCATGGGAAGGAACTTGGCTCAAAAGGCAGTGGAGCATTTGTCTCAAGTTGTATGATTAGCTTTGTTGGTGTAGAACCATTGCTTGGCCTTTACCAATAGTGAGAATGGGAAAAGACACAACTATATGGCATCTCTTGGTACATCCTTGATGGTGAAAGTGCTACAAATCTCTATTAAATGTTGGAGATAAGCACTAGCATCTTTATGTGCCTTTTCACAGAACAAATTGGCTTGCACCATATTAATAAGGACTGGTTTGAGCTTGAATCCATTCTCCCCAACATTGACATTAGGTCCAGTATAGATGTTGATGGTGGTTGGAGCAGAGAACTCTGGTAGCGACTTATCAACCATTTCTTTAAAAGCTGGTGCTAAGTTACATTCATGTTGTTCTTCTTCCTCAGTTACTGGAGCTTGCTCTTTAAAGGAACAAACCTCAATAGTGGGTGTTCTTGATGGAGATTCAAAAATATCTCTTGCCAGAATTTCTTTCTTCAAAAGAGTTTCTCTAGACTTTTAACGTAGTTATCTAGCAGATCAAAACCACTCATCCATTACCCCGCATAAGAGATCACAAATAAACAGCGCAAGAGCAAGCCTGCTTGAGTAGGGGTCTTGTTGGCATCTCATAGCGTCATTAAGATAACAACGCTATAAGATGTATGGTACTGATTAACTTGTCTTCAGCCACTAGTCACCTATCTCTTACCTTTACTCCTAAGGATGGAACTAGGTTGTCATCCCTAATTATATAGCTAGGAATAGTTATTGGTATTAATCTAATCTTATTATTTTATGTGACTAGGCAGAAATAAACAAAGGATATATATAAACTAAGAATGATACTGCAAGCGGACAGATAATTATACTATTATAGCATTTTACCTAGAGTATTACCAGGTTGTCATTTATATTTTACCACTGGGAAGGCATTGCTAAACAGCTAGTCTATAGTATTGATAACACTTAAATCCAGTGAATAAGAGATGTAGCCAATGTCAACTCTCCTCAACAACAGGAAGGTGTTACAAGATAAAGATAATATATAAATGATAAATATGATCAGTCATCATATAATACTACTAACCCACTCAGAGCAATCTAGCCATGTTAACGTCGTCTAATATTAATAGAGAAATAACTCCTAAGCATTCTATCTACAGTAAAAGCTACTCCATTTAGTGCAAGTATGTCTAACAATTATCGTTAAGTAATACTACTATAATTTCCAAACACATCAAAGCAATATACAGGAAAAGATGAGTACAGGAACCTCAAGTATATAAATATACTCTTAACCTGACAATCCCACTCTACCAATCCACCATACGGGGAAGGCTTACAAATTAAAGGACTCAATGGATCTGTCACATCCACGATCTACCTCACTACCCGACATAACTGGGGATATTCACAGATAAGTAATGCATCTAGGCACCATGCCTACATACAACCTACCACTCACCAACCGATCGAATTGATGAACGCTATACGAACCGGTGTATGAATATAATAGCAAACTAACTATACTAGACATATTAAAGTAGACAATGAACAATGCAATCAAGAACATAATAATGAAGAACAATATTGCTAGTAATAATCGTACAAACACAGATATTACAATAAAAAAGAAAAGCTTAAGAACTATACCAAACTGTTCTCTTCTTGACAACGTCAGGAATCCAAGATCAATAAAAAACTTGACTTCCTCTACTCTAGATCTAACTAGGCTAAACTATGAACTAGAAGGCTATGAGAAACTAGAACTTAAAGTTCTAGATGACTTGATCACCAAATGACTTGAATGAATTGGAATGAATTAGGGTTTCCTAGGGGGGTCTGGCCCTGCTTATATAGCCTGGTGGGATGCACGAAGGCCATTTGATCAAACTTGACTTCACGTAGGGCGGAGATTGATCCTCAAAGGCGGTGGAAGAAGGTTCAGAAGGGCAGCCACGAAACCCTAGGGTAGGGTGTCGGCCGGCCCGGCTGAGTGGGGCCGGCCCGGCCCCACCTTTTCACACCGGCGCTCCGCTTCGTTCTGGTGTTTTCTAGAATATTCTGGAGTCCAATGTGTGGGGTTTCGTTGCCGTCAATTTTTGTTAATCCGTTTGATAATTAGGCCCTTCTCCGTGGTTTTACGGATTAATCCCTAAAAATTCATAAATCACCAAAACTCGTGGAAATTGTTAGATAAAACCCTAGCCTTCTAGATATTGATGTGTTTATCATGCCTTTTGATATATAAAAAAGTTGGCGCTATCCACCGTCAACAGGTCTCTAGTTTCCTCTATCACATCAATTAGTAAATCGTATCATATATTATTTTTACAAATTCCAATATATTCTCTGGCAATAGTGCCAAAAATGCTTGTGCGTATTTCTTAGCATCATCACTAAGAATAGAGATAAAATCTATCCTTAGCAATAGTGTTAAAATGCTTATTGACACTCCTTAACGTCATCACAAATACCGGGTTATCATCCCCAACAATGACATCAGGAATGGGTATTTTATCATGCAACTATTTTAAAATATAAACTAGGTATCCACAAGCGCCAGATAAAATACCATTGTAGCATTTTATCGAGAATAATTTTATGTATCATTATTTATATTACCACTAGAAAGGTCTAATGACCATATAGGAATGCAATAATGATTCAACTTATGATGGATGAGTATAATCAGGTCCTCTCTACTCAATACAGCGGTAAGTCACAACATTAATGATAAGTATAAATCATTAGCATAAATAGATAGAGACTTCTAGCTATATCATTAGGGTTACTAGTAGAACATCAAGAGTTATTCCTAGCTACACGTCAATGCATACTATATGACTAGTGCAATTATACTTAGTAGTCATCGCTAAGAGTTAACTTTATATCTATCCATAAGGGACATTACTAGAGAAGTTTGAGAATATAGCACACCCTTCCTTCATTACCATATCCTACTAGTCCTACATTCGAGAGGTGGAATATCACATTGGGGTGTGGTGTCTTCTGATACGTTCTAGATTATTTTTTGTTGTCATGCGGTTCAATATCACATTGTATGCTTCCAGGTGGGTCTGGACTTGTGTCTTTTCTAGTTTACACTTGTAGAAACAGTAATTCACAAAAACTCATGCAATTCTGTCAGTGCAAATCCTATATCTATGTTGGTGATCGCAAATGTGTCCTTTTCGATAGCTAGTTGACGGGTGATTTCGGTACTTAACGAAAAGTCAACAATGCTCCTTAGTATTTATAGTCCGAGTCGAACTTAGCCTACAAGCAAGGCGGAGAAGTCCTTATCAAACACAAACTCCTTTCTCAAATCAATCTACTAACTTCCATCTAACAACTAATTATTCCTAAATTGATAAAATACCAAAAAAGAAGCTCATGGGAACATGGAAGGAAAGCGGCGACGGTGGCACGGGCTATGGAAGGGCCGGTGGCTACTTGTGCCGCCGCCTCTCCCGGGCGTGTGGCACCCCCTTCCCTGCCCTAGGGCAGGCTGTGGGGGCCCGCCATGGGCGGCGCCCCCTCATGGGCCACTCAGGCCTGTTGTTGTCGTCGTCAGTCACCGTTCGTGTTGGGCGTGTGACAATATTGCTAATGATAAAATAAGTTCGTGTTGGACATGTGGCAATATTGCTAATGATAAAATAACTCATAACAAAATAAAGTATTGCTCAAGAACTAGTTTGACTTATTAGTACGTTTACAAAGATTATTAGTTTGACTTGTGCAAATGCCTAGTTAAGGTTTTGATACATGCTATGGTGTTGGTTTGGTGTGCTTTTGAGTTTGCTCTTGTTGTTTCTAGGAGGGCGAGAGTAGTCTCTACTAGTTAAAGTGTGGTACATAGACCAGTGTACACTATCAAATATGTGCACAATCCACGGGTTGATAGGGGTAGGTAGGAGATAGTGACAGCATTGTCCATCCTTTGTAATACCCCACATTCAGCTATGATGTAGAAGTTTAGTGGTCAGAAGATAACTCATAGGCTACGTAAAACTAGCTTCGATTGGTAAAACTAGTTTCGATGGGTATCTCGGTACATCTATTAGGCACAGAATAAGGTACAACTACGTATATCATGTGTATGTTCATTCATGTATTCTTTATACCATTGAGAATATGATGTCTATTTAACTAGCTTGTTATTGCTATTCTTTACTAGACTTAGAATCATTCTTTGTAGGAGTAGACTCTGTGTGTCACACTACCATTATTATCCTGTTTTATCCTTGTCTAGACTAGTTATAATATGATTATAACAAGTATGTCAATAGAAATCACTTTATACTATTCTTCCCTGTGTAAAAATATAAATAACGATACCTGTATTAGGTGAAATACTAAAATAATATCTGTGTGTTTGCAAATTTTATATGCAACGTTTGCAATTACATTCATATATTGTGCTTGTATTGTTGCGAAGTAGCCATAGCTCTCTACTTTTATTTAGTTGCTAGCCCTCTAGCAAGCAATGTAGTTTAGTTGCTCTCTTATTAGCTCATTACTATTGTTGTAGTCTCTGGTTGTTTGTGTGCTTGAGTGTTTAATTAATCGTTCTTGCAACTAGAATGGTATATGAGGCTTCAGTTGCTTGGATTAGGTTAGGAAAAGTTGAGGCTATTAGGATTGTCTTCTGTACTAATTAATTTTGTCTAGTGTCTTTATGTTTTTTGAATGTTAATAGGCTATTCACCCTCTCAAGCCATCATAGACCCTTTCTATCTATCCCTAGAAAAATGTTGTTAAGTTTAAATTAAATTTAGAAAAAATATGAAAACGCACACCCAAACAAAACAGCGGAGTGCGGAACGGCGAAGCCCTCGGATCCGCGTGACGCCCACGCCAACCACATCTGAGCCGTCCACGAATCGAATTCGACTTTGCCTACTACAATACAAATCTCCCGACGCCAGCAGAGGATATAGGGCCCTACCTACCAGCAGTCCAGCAGAGAGCAGCTCTTCCAAAATTTCAGCTTCCCTCCCCTTCCCTCGGCGCGCGCGCAGCAAGAAGCGAAAAGCTCATGGCGGCGGCGATCGCCACCAGGAAGCGCCCAGCGCTCTACGGGCCCTGCTTCCCGGCGGCCAAGAAGCGTCCGCGGTACGTCTTCGGCTCCATCTACGACTACAAGAAGCTCGGGGTGCTCGGGGAGGGCACGTACGGCAGGTGGTGCGGGTGCGCCACCGGCGCACGGGCGAGATGGTGGCCGTCAAGTGGGTCCGCGCTACCCGCGGCGGCGCCGACGGCGGCACCCGCGCGGCGCTCCGCGAGGCCGGCTGCCTGGCCGCCTGCCGTGGCGCCCCCTCCGTGGTGCAGATCCGCGACGTGGCCGCCGACGAGGCCACCGGGGACCTCTTCATCGTCATGGATCTCGTCGACGGCCCGACCCTCCGCGATCGGCTCAGCCTCACGGGCCGCTTCCCGGAGGCCCGGGCGCGCGCCGCCATGCGCCAGCTCCTGCGCGGCGTCGCGTGGGTGCACCGCGCGGGGGCGCTCCACCGCGACATCAAGCTGGACAACGTGCTCGTCGGCCCCGGTGGCGCGCTCAAGATCTGCGACTTCGGGGCGGCCACGCCGGCGCGCCCGCCGTACCCGGAGGGCCCTTGCAGCGTGGGCACCTTGTGGTACCTCGCGCCGGAGATGCTCCAGGGAAGCCGCTGCTACGGCCCGCCCGTCGACATGTGGGCGCTCGGCTGCGTCATGCTAGAGCTGCTCACCGGCGAGCCCATGTTCCTTGGCGTCGAAACAAAGGACGACCTGCTCGTGGAGGTGTTCCAGCTGCGGCACAAGATGGAATCGGATGGGGTAGCGGCGTTCAAGGGCCTGCCACCGGACCTGTCAGAGGCTGCCGGCGAGGTCTTGTGTGGGTTGCTTTGCTTTGACGAGGGGAAGAGGCTCACTGCAGCAGAAGCGCTCAACCACCCCTGGTTCTCGGTCCCGGAGGAAGCAGAGTCCATGGGTCCGGAGGATGCCTGATCTGATCAGAAGCAGACAAGACAGAGAGCAGTGCTATTTAGGACAAAATTGACTCCTTTAATCTTATTCTTTCATTATTCCTCATTTGTAGTAGCTTCATTGCCAACGTAGTAGTAAATTGCAATGGGTTGATGTCTTATGTAATTATTAGTTGGCTGGAGACAATCCATTGTTGCTTACCATATGATCAAATTGAAACAATTTAACATGGATCTTGGTTGTCATTAATTAAGCTATAATGTGTGATGATCATGTCTTCACTGCTTCTTTTCTGCAGTTCTGCAACCATCGAAATTCAGCATCACAAAACTGCTCATGTTCTGTTTAAGGGAACTACATTGAGAGAATTAGGCATTGTATATGCTACAGGAGACTAACATTTTTGTGATTAGCTGAGGTAGTTTACATAAAGCATGTTGCTCCTACTAATTTTCAGAATCCTCGTCGAGACAAGAATGGACTCTGGTTTCATGAAAATTCTTGGCAAATGCTTGCTTTTATTACAATTTGATTTTGTTGACCAAATTTGGCAAGCGTTCATTGTGGGAAACATCCGCAAGATTCTCTTGTCAGAATAATCTTTTTTAGACAAGAATGGACTTTAATTTGGTTTCATGGCAATCCTTGGCAAATGCTTGCTTTATCACAATTTGGTTTAGTTGTCCAGAATTAGCAAGCGTTGATTGTGGCAAATATCAGCAAGACTCATATTAACAGAAGTTAGAATTCGAACAGTATCATAAGTATGGAAGACTGATGCGCTATGATCCAGATATATCACAAATCCCGCTCCTGATAATGTAGAATATGTGCAGAATCACATGTCAAATTGTTTACACCACATCTAGAAGCTTTAAATGGACAGAATTAGTTGAGTTGCAATTCCTTATAAAGGGATTATTATCCCCAAATGGAAGATATTATATCTACAGAGACCTGCTGTACATTACAATCAACTAGCCGCAATAATTTTTTACGCAAGATGTTCCAGCGAAGTTTGTGTGCTTTGCCTGATGCTGGTTACGAGCACCTGATACATTCTCCCACGGTTCTGCTAACCTGTTCACACAGAAAGAATGGATGTAAATAACCTCGGCTTCAGTGCTGCCAAGTTATACTCAGTACAGAAAGGATATTCGTAATCTTCTTCAAGACCCAACTGCAATTTCATGTATACTCACCAGCATAGAAGAAACAAGAGACCATATGATTCACACTATACTACAATTTCAGCAGGAGATGTTGAGCAAAATTTGGCATATTCTGGGACCCTAATCCACAATTTGTTGACCTAGAACGCGGACCTAGAACGCACCATCACACGAGCATTTACATGTGTACTCACAAAGGGCCCCTTGCAGTGTGTCTGCGAGAGCTAGTCTAGATGGTTTTGACATCCATCGATCACTTGTCCGGGAGGGACCCGTCAGGGCAATCACACGCTGCAATGCCTAGGCTCAGCAGGCCAGGTAGGGTGCCTTCTCACTAGTGGCGGAGCCACGTGAAGGCCATCCTGGGCTCTGCTCGATTTTAAAGAGCCAGCTTATGTACACCAATAACTCACAGTTGCATGCATGCGCAAGCCAGCCTTGAGTATTTTTGTGGTGCTTATCGTGTGTGCAAACTAGTCTCCTAGCTCTCTTCAGTTTTCTTGCCACCTCACACCATGCACTTTCTGCCACGCTTGCTGGCTGGAGCAGCACATATTCTTATCAAACTTGGTTTGTTTTCATCACACTAGTTTTCAGTATAGATAGCTTAGCACTTCAATTGAGTAGCTGTTGATTATGGAATTGGCACCGCTGGGTTTAAGGCATGCTCTCCCACTCATCCCATGGAGACAAGAGAAGAACAGCCAATGGGATTGGCAAAATAGGGCAAAGGGAAAAAGGATAAAATTGTTTCGTAGATGCGATTTGATGCACTCAATCGGCTGTGGCATGACTTAACCAGTTAGGGGTCAAAACTCTTATAACATCCATGTGAAAATACAATTCCAACCTAATTTTAGGCTGTCAAAACCGACCTAGACGGTTGCGGTTGTGGAACTTCCCACAACTATAATTCTCTCATCCAAACTCCAGATTGGACTTCTATATGCGCATTTCGATCGTCTGCAATGGTGAAGTCCAATTTTTAATAATTTGACAAGGTTTGCAAAACGGTCTCTTTTCCAGAATCAGACCGGGTTAGCCAATTTTGGGTGTGAATGCACTTCAACAATGTTATCCAGGAAAAACAGAAATTTTCAAGATACTTTATTCATGGGATTTTTCAAAATCTCAGCTTATTGCATTTTGGAGGTCACATCATGAGAAAATCTAAGAAAATGGCCAGCCGCCTCAATGCATGTGGCTGCATAACTTCAGAGAACCTGTAGCCTTTCACATGCATAGAGTTAAATCCACAACTTCAGAGGAACACGTAATCTTCTCCTGGCTTAACGCCTTCTCAGAAGAGAAGACTTCTTCAGCCAGTTTCTTTTGCCTCTTCGTACAAACTCGTATGTGTTGGGGGTGAGGGGGGAGGGGTTCTCTTTCCAGTGGTAGTGCATAAGCATCCATGCTAGAAGACTACCGATTAACATATTAAATTTCAGGGAAGAAAGTTCCTTATGTTTAAGCATCCTAACACCTCATGGTGGGATTAGACTTGCATAATATATATTATGCAGGAAAAGTTTTATGGTACAGGAATAATGGGAAAATAGTATTTACCACTTGCAACATCAGATGCCTCAGCAAGCCTTGCTATTGCACCAACTAGAGACCGTTCTTGCTCCTGAAGGTATTCTGAATTAGACAAATCTGAAAATTTCCTGATATACGATAGTTTGTATAATCAGACTTACTTTGAATGCTTTCTTTGCCCTCTCTACTTTCAGGGGATCAGGATTGCTAACGCTAAAAATCTTCTTCACCTGTATGAGCAGATGTAACATTATTATTAAAATCAAAATTACAAGGCACACGATCTGCAATGATTCTAATCAGACAAAAATTGACTAACCACTTTTATGAGGCTCCCAGTATGAAAAATACTGATATTGTTGTAACTTTTAGTCTCATCAACATTTTGTGGTGGCAGAAAATCCTTGGATACATTCTTCTGGAAACTTATTCCTCTTCCAGAAACAGGCTTTGGCCCACCATAGCTAGTGGATTTCCCAGCACTAGTTCGAGCAACTTGACTTTGTAAATACATCACAGGGTCTATCCCAGACCCATCCTCTTGCCATCTTATGTCTTCCTGTCCCATCTTTACTCAAGAAAAAGCAGTCGGCAGCACAATTCCATCAGATAAAAGAATTTAGTGGACATTTGAAAGCAGTAACATCTCTTGAACAGCTCAACACGTTCTCCAAACAAATTGTCTAGAATTAAATGGCTGAAACTAATAAGCATTATAATGATATGCTTCTTGTCTAAAAGCTTCCAGATTCCAAGCTGACGTGTCAATGAATTGAGTAGCAGTGAATAAACATATAAAAACAGCAAACACTAATCCAAACCACTCTCTAAGTGCTGCCAACAATCTTACTCCATCTATATGACTAGAAGGACACCCTGCGTTGCTGCGGGACTTTGTTAGGGAAAAAATGTATTGCATGTATGAGTTAGACCTATGTTCTTGCTTCAGTTAGTATTAAAATTGGGCAAGTAAATAATGCTAGAAACAACAACTCAAATCTATTCCAATGCCCAAAGGGATACATATGAAGATGTACAAAGTGCAGATAGCACCCTACACTAAAGTCTAAATATATGCACAATATAGACATCTAATATCACTCCCCACCCCCTCAAACTCATGGTGGTTCAATAATACTGAGTTTGGAGAGCAAATGGCTATTTTTTGTCTTAGTCTGTGCTTTCATACAAAAAAATCCATTAGATGAACCTCAGAAGGCACATGGTGGAGAGTCTCTCGGAAGAGAGGAGAGTCAGTGCCGCAACTGACACCAAAATCCTCAAGAAGTCATCGTCGCCAAGTCACCTTGGCAGTCATATTGCCTCCATAGACCATAGCTTACAACTTAGCCTTAGCATGAGAAAGTGCAGTCTGCTTTTTGGTCTTATAGCCAATCAAGGAGGAGCCAAGAAAAACACAATAAGCAAAAAGAGAGATGATCAGAATGATCACTAGCCCAAGTGGCATCAGAGTAAGCCCAAAGTTGGATGGAGATAGAACGAGGAAAGAAAAGGCATCAAGAAATGGTTCCATGAAGGTATCGCAGAACCCGAAGGAGGTGGGCATAGTGGACCTGAGTCGGAGAAGAAACAAACTGATGGACCAAATGAGAAATGTCAGCACGAGTGATACCAAGATAGAAAAGACTCCCAACAAGATGACAATACCAAGTGGGATAGTCGAGAGGCTCACCATCTATGGGGCACAAGTGAGCACCAAGATCCATACGTGTATCATCTGTGCAAGCATCAGTCAGAGCAGCACGAGAAATGATATCTTGAATGTACTTCTCCTTGGAGGTAGATGCCATCAGGCATAGAAGAGACCTCAATACCAAGGAAGTGATGAAGGGGTCCCAAATCTGGCACCAAGAACTTCTCATTGAGTGTTGCTTGACAAAGTCAATGAATTGATGGTCACCAGTGATGACCATGTTATCAACATAGAATAGAGAAGCTTATGACCATGAGAAGAGGTGTGAACAAAGAGATCAAGCTCACGGTCGCTAGACTTGAAACCAGCCTCAATGACAACAGAGGAGAAAACCTTAGACCAAGTTTGCGGAGTTTGCTTGAGGCCATAAAGGGTGCCACGAGGAACAAAATATCCGGGAGGTGGCTATCATAGACCTCCTTACGAAGCTCTCCATTAAGACAGGCATTCTTAACATCAGGGCCTGACGGAAGCCATAATAAGTAGATTAGACTGTGGTCAGAAGAAAAGGTCTCATAGTCACGGCCCTGCACCTATTGAATGCCATGCATGACAAGACGAGCCTTGTAGCGCTCAAGAGAGCTATCAGAGCAAACTTGATCTTGTAGACCCACTTGCAGGTGATAGGAGTGATATGAGGTGGCAAAGGAACAAGATCCCGAGTGCCACTGCCCTCCATCACAACAATCTCGTCAGCCATAGCATGTTTCTATTCTAGTGAACAACAGCCTCACAATAGGACGTGGGTTCAACCAAGGCATCAGAACTCAGAAGTGAAGCCATAGCGATTAGGAGGACGAATGGTGCTATGATCACGAAGAGTATACCGAGGAGAGGGCACATGATGAGACCCAAGGATGGACGGAGTCATAGAGAGGAGTCTAGCGGTGGAAAAGACACGGGCGACAGGTATAGTAACAGGTGATCTCACAAGGTAGAGCAATCGCTAGGGGAGGATTGACCAGAGGCAAAGGTGTAGTCATAGGTGGCTCATGGAGAGACACAAGGAGGGGTGGAGAGGAGTCCAGTGGTGAGCAGGACGTGAACAGTGGGTGTAGCATCAAGTGATCTCGCGAGGTGAAGCAACCAGTGGGGAAGGAGCAACCAGAGGCAAAGGTGCAATGGGAGGTGAACAAACAAACAGGGGGATGGTGAAGAACCAAAGGTGGTGGAGAAAGATGCAGTGGGAAGGGAGTGGAAAAGACAAATCAAGAGTAAGGAACAAGAGGGACTCAGCAGTGCTAGACGG
Source organism: Chrysopogon serrulatus (assembly GCA_015844335.1). Taxonomy (NCBI): domain Eukaryota; kingdom Viridiplantae; phylum Streptophyta; class Magnoliopsida; order Poales; family Poaceae; genus Chrysopogon; species Chrysopogon serrulatus. The sequence continues at coordinate 352,589 of JADLZL010003073.1, forward strand.
GAACGGGGATAGTAGGAGCCGTATTCATCAGAGGAGACATCCCGAAAAATCTACATGCGACGAGCACTAGGGTCATAGTAGGGATACCTTATGTTCATGTTGTACCCAAGAAAGACAGTCTCAACCAACTGATCAGTTAGCTTGTTACACACACAAGGTGGAACCAAAACAATGGAGATGGTTATAGGAAGGGGGAGAACCAAAGAGACATTGTTAGGGAGTACAGCCCTGAAGAGCAGAGGTTGGTTGCCAATTAATGAAAAAAACAGCGGTAGCAGCCTCAGTCCAACAGTTTGGAGTGAGATCAGCAGAAATCAGAATAGCAAGAGCTGTCTCAAGAATATGGTAATGCTTACACTCAGCAACAACAGTCTCAGCATGAGCATAACGCATGAGTGTGGAAGAGTGCCCTGGTCAGCGAGATAGCACCGATGCACATCAGAAATCAGTTATGTATTTGCCTCAACACGTAATCACAAATGGGAAAATCAAATTTAGTGCAAACCATAGTGGCAAATTACTGGTAAATGGAAAGAAACTTACCACGAGAAGACATCAAATAAATCCAAGTGAATCTCGAATAATCATCAATAAAGGAACATAATATGAATGATGCCCTTTTGAAGTAAAGGAAGCATGGCCCCATACATCATAATGGACAAGATCAAAAGGAAGTTGGGACAAAATTCACTGGAAGGATAAGGGAGTTGCAGCTATTTGCCAAGCTTGCAAGGAAAGCACTCTCACTAGAAACAAGACCTAAGATACCGCTACCGACTAAAGTGGACAGACTAGAGCTTGGACATCAATGCCACTGAGCAAAAGTAGTGGTAGATGATGCAACCAACACAGAGACAGGAGAAGTGGATGGAGACACTTAAAAACCTCTCCGCCTCTCGAGTCGCTCGAAGGCTGACTCGACGACTTCGCCGAGATCAGCAGAAATCAGAATAGCAAGAGCTGTCTCAAGAATATGGTAATGCTTACACTCAGCAACAACAGTCTCAAAGATGAGCATAACGCATGAGTGTGGAAGAGTGCCTGGTCAGCGAGATAGCACCGATGCACATCGAAATCAGTTATGTATTTGCCTCAACACGTAATCACAAATGGGGAAAATCAAATTTAGTGCAAAACCATAGTGGCAAATTACTGGTAAATGGAAAGAAACTTACCACGAGAAGACATCAAATAAATCCAAGTGAATCTCGAATAATCATCAATAAAGGAACATAATATGAATGATGCCCTTTTGAAGTAAAGGAAGCATGGCCCCATACATCATAATGGACAAGATCAAAAGGAAGTTGGGACAAAATTCTTTGGAAGGATAAAGGGAGTTGCAGCTATTTGCCAAGCTTGCAAGGAAAGCACTCTCACTAGAAACAAGACCTAAGATACCGCTACCGACTAAAGTGGATGTGACTAGAGCTTGGACATCAATGCCACCGAGCAAAAGTAGTGGTAGATGATGCAACCAACACAGAGACAGGAGAAGTGGATGGAGACACTTAAAAACCTCTCCGCCTCTCGAGTCGCTCGACTCGACGACTTCGCCCGCCGCCGCCGCCGGTGTCCAGAGTGTCGTTGCCCCCCTCCCACTCCAGCACATTGCCGGAGGCTAGAAGAAGTGGGGATCCATCGTTTTTAATAAATTTTTCAGTAGATTGAGTCTCTAGGGTCAGGGTTTCTCCATGCCAAATTTCTTGGTAGTGAAGATTTATCTCCTCTCCGGCGATAGCGAGGGAGTAGGGTGGAATCGTTTTCTCCATGGCGGCTCCATTGAAGATGAGGGCGACAAATACAATGTCAGCATCCTCACCGATACGGCGACATGGAGACTTTTATTTCCAGACGGTGACATCAAGGTGGAAATGTTGTCGCTGCCATGGAATAATTTTCTCCGGTCTCTTCTGTTGGCCCACAACTGATCCCCAAGGTGAGAAAGACCTGCTCACCTTCCCTCTTACACCCTGAACCAAGGTAGAAGAAGAGCCTTGAGCTCAAACACACACACACACTCACACTGTCCACAGTTCAGCAGTGGCTGAACCTGAAACTCTGAATGTTGTGGCAAATGAACTGACTTTTCTCATTGTATTGCAAGTGTATAAGTACTAGCTAGCTACCAACTACATAGTACATAAGGGTATGGCTGAGTACAGCCTGAGTATGGCTGAGTACAGCCCCTCTACTCTAGTACTATTGCATACATCACCTACTACCAACTAGTGATGATGCAAATACCAACTACTGTACTGGGATTTGGCCTATTGCCATACTCCTACAGCTGACCACTAGCTGGTCTATGCAAATGAGATGGAACAGCAAGAGATTACATACATCATCTTCTCTGTTTTATTGGGTTAGATCCAGCCACAATGAAGGACTAGGAAGAATAAGTTTTAGATCAGTCTTCCTCATTCTTCGGTGGCAGAAAGCAGAAAAAAGACACCAGAAAGAAGAACTTTCTCAACTCCGTCTACATGGATATTGGCCGTCGTTCGTTGGGCATCTGCTCTCTGGCCTTTTGCCGAGTGTTTGCCTGTGTGGTCATCCATACTACAAAGCATCATACAGGTTTGGTTTTGAGATCTAGAGCTATTCACAGCTTGGGTACAATTTAGATGAAAATCAGCTTCTGGATATTTGTGTAATCTAGTGTGCTTGTAACGTGTTGATGCAGCCAACTATTATTTAATATAATTCTTCTTTCGTCGCAAAAAAAAAGAAAAGTGGACAGCAGGTTAGCCAAAGTGGGTGAAGGAAGGCAGAATCACAATGCCTATGCCCAGTACAACCAGAAGACCGAACACAACAAGAATCCACCTCAAGAATGATATGATAACCATGGTCGGTGATCTAACTAGGAGACAACAACTGCATAGTGAGCTGAGGAACATGAGAAACACTAGGAACTTCCCACTAGGAACTTCGAAGGAAGAGGTAGAAAGAATGCCATGTGCAGCAAAAATGACATGTCATTGGCGGTTTGAACAATGGAAGGCGAAGCAGGAGATGACATCGGTGACAGATGAGTCAAATCAGGAGTCATATGAAAAGAGGCTCAAGGAACCACTTGGATGATAAGCCTGGGTGAGGAGGAAGGTAAAAATCATAAGCCTAAGTGCCAAAGTCGGCACAGAGGTAGTGAGATAGCAGAATAGTAGGCTCACTAGATGGAGTTGTTTACTCAGCTAATGATGTTATTAGTGTATGATCAGTACATATCAAGTGATGTTAATGTGTTTTAAAGAAGTTTAAGACATAATAAGATAAAAAGAACTTTACGAGTATACTTGTATAAAATAAAAATTATAGTCATAACCTTGTATTATTTGTTTATCTCATGCATCTTCATACAAGCAACCAAATTACATCTCTTCTCAGTCAGGCTAAGTAGACACAGGCAGTGTTGTATGCCAGCCTGTCCCACAAGGCCAAAGGGGCCTTGGTCCGGCTCGACTCATACGTGAACCAATCACCCCTAAGCCATCCAACCAAACATTACCATAGTCATCCATATGTACTACAAAAATATTGGCAAAAGAAATCTGACAGATTCTTCAGGTCAGATTTTGTCCCCACTTATCACAAAAATATTGATGTGACGTGATAAATATCAGTTAAGTCTTTCTTAGCATCACATTTAAAACTAGTTTGGCACTAACTAAATATAATTAAAGATTTCTTAAAATCACATTTAAACCCTATAATTAAAGATTTCTTAAAATCACATTTAAAACTGGTGATCTTAATTTATAACTTGCCCATTTAATGGCATTTTAGAAAATAAAAAATAAAAAATACTAATAGTATAATATGAAAATGTTGAGGAACCAAAATCCAAAAGATTTTGATTTCAAAGACAACGTAGAGGAAGAATGTCCACATTAAAACAAGGATCATGTACCTTCTTAAGATCAACCCACTCCCAGGTCTCATTTGATGTATCCATGTCATGTACCAGCGTGTAAAGGCCCTGCAAGGAAATTCCTAAGAAAGAGGCCACTTTAATTAAAAGTAAATGCAACTTTGGTGAGACAGAAACAAACCGTTTCTTGATTGTAATCAGATATAACTACTTCATAGAAATTATTATCATCAGGCCAACGATTCATGGCTTTACGACCAATTAGTGGATTGACATTCTGTGCTTGAGAAAGTTCAGCAGCAGGACACCTAGGAAAATATCTATTCAAATGTGATCCTCTTGCACTAAGACCTTTTGAAGATGGCGTGGACTTCACTGCAGAGCCCCCAGGTACATTCTGGCCCTAGAAGCACATAAGATTCTGTAAAAGAATCAAACAGAAATATTTCTTTTGGGAACAAGTTGTCTAAATAAATCAGCATACCGTTTTAAGCCTTTTGCATTTAGGTCCTGGTGGAACAACCTTTGTAGCTGTTGAAGATGATGGGAATGTTGGCGCAGCCACCTGCTGTGAATGCATCAGAGGAGATGGCGCAGGTGAAGCAGTGAGGGGTTGAGTTGGCCTCTTGCGGGAAGAGGTAGTACGAATGGACAAAGGATCATATACTGGCGTAGGATTATTGGCCACACTTGCATCAAACCTTCCTTCCTTTTGATCTCCATTCACTTCATTTCAAGACAGAGATTCAGAATGCTGGAAAGAGGACAAATTTGTGGACAGGCATCGGTGAAGGAAAGGGGATATTTTTATGCTACCTTATGCTGCGAGTAAAATCATCATTGTAAATCCTGTTTAATAGCTGTCTATGTGCTTCATCAGATACCCTTAGCTCCTCCCTAAGTTCTGTTATGAGACCTTCTTTCTCCTGAAAATTTGTAAAGTTAACATCAGGTCAATTTTAAGGGGAAAAATCTAACATCACCAAAATTAAATGTATTGAAATAGTTTAACAGTCCCAACCCATGTAATGGTATCAGACTGTGCTTTAAATGCACGGAGAACCGAACAATATGCTTCTTGCTCAAGCTGATGAATTTGTGCTTCCATAGCTGTTTGTGCCCTATCATATGAAATAGTAGGAGTAATTGCTCTTCCATTACCACTGACATGCTTAGTGCCCCTCATATCTGTACTGTTCAAGTTTGGTGGTGGAAAACCATCATCAGTTTCTGCAACTAGCACAAAATGAAAACCTCAACAATTTACTAACTATATCTGCTTTAGAAAAGAATTGTCAATCCTACTAGTAGAGCAGATGAAATAGTTCAGTGGTCAGAAACACCAACGCACACTTCAATGCATGAAAGAAGGTATAGTTATTTAGTTCATAATGAGCATATTTTATCAATTACCTAAAGTAATTTCCATTATTAATCAAAACGCAACAATAAAGTGTTTGTGACCATGTCTAAGCACGTTTTTCATTAAGAGGAAAAGAAAGTTATAACAAACAATACTAGTAAGCCTAGGGTTACCAACCAACACGATCATTGCAAGACTTGTCTCACAAGGATCACTAATGAAGTTCACAATTGGGTACTTATGTGAAAACAGCTGGCAACCAAATGCTGCTGAGCACTAAGAGAACAAATTAGTAAAGCAACATGACTATCAACTAAAAGGCCAGTCCTAAGAAGCAAAGACTACAGCGTAGCTCACCAATTGAAGCGAGCTCAATAATAACATCCTCATGACCATAGCATTTCATTACTGCTCAATGACAGTCAACAGCATGGCCATGTTTAGAAACAAAAATTCTTGTATAGATTATAATCTTTTTTCTCCAACAAAAGCCCACATAAAAACACACAAAAGTGTTGCAACCCCAACATTTGTTTTCATATATCCCTCTGATGGGTACAATCCCTAACATCCCAAGAAATTCATACTAAAACATAAAGCACCTTTCTGTCGAACATCCACCAATATTAATTGTACACACTACACAGAATTATCCTATCCCTCAGATCAACTTTGTCAAAGGACTCAGGATGATTCAGTGTTCTGTCTTCCTCAAATAACTAATTGTCATACCAGCATTGACTATTCTGGTCCAATCATCATAAATTACACAACTAAACAAGCATATCCTGTGCAGTCACTAGTAACATGAAAGAGAACTGAAATGGAACAAGTCTGCAACTTCATCCAAACCCTATAAGCTGATATATGGTTCACAGCTTTCCATCATCATATGTAATATCTTACACCAAATCAGTAATCCTTGTCATGGTTCCCAGTAAAGCATGTAAATAGTAATACAATTGCAAAAAAACTAAAGTTGAGTAAATGAGACACCCTGCGACTGATTAAACTAATGGACAAAGCTGTAAGAAAATACGAATACCAGTCAAAGACAGAAACAGGGTACATTCTTATACCAAATTAGGCAGGTCTAAGAAAATCTTGAAAGGTTATTCGGTTTTAAATGTTAGGCACACATACTGTACATAGGCCAAACCACAATGTTAAAAATAAAGAATATAAATCCTAATCCTAAAGAAAAAAGAATCAATAGTTAAAACCCAGTTGGTATGCACCTAGCGAATAATTGCAAAGAAAAGGTAATCATTCTTGTGATCTATAATATTTGTACCAACAGCTTAATCTAATTATTCCTGGCCAAGAAATTGCAAAGCTTTGCACACTGTATAAGCCAAGAATGAAAGATAAAGCTTAGCAGCAGCAACCAAGAGAATTTCCAACAATGCAGAACAGGCAGCAAGATCCTGCCAATAGTTGCATATCAAGGTTCTACCTATGCAATAAACCATGCTTACCAGTGGACAAATATGCAGTAGCATGAATATGTGTGAACTGGTACCATTCAATTGTCTCCCGCTAAAAGCTGAACTAGCTCAGTAAATATTTCTGACCTGGGACTGAAGCATCTTATGTCATGCAGAAACAAACTTATGGATTTCACATATAAGTGCACAGTCAATGTTCAAAGTACTGGTCGGAAGTTAGTCGCAAAAAAGGTACTGGTCAGAAAGTTGTTATTTTCACCTTCAACATTTGGCACATATAAATGCATAGTTAATAGTTAAAGTACTATCAGAGTTTTCTGAAGGATCGCAGAAGAGAAGAGTCCACCACTAATTATCAAAATAAAAGTGCTACCTATCCAACTCATGCTTGCCATCAGATGGCTGTGCAATACCATGAACTTGTGAATTTGTAACCTTTTTCAGTTCCCAATCATAAGTGAGGCAAATTTGGTGGGTGGACTTTTCTGCTTCTGGAAACCAGCAGCTCCAGTGATGTCTGCATCATCTTGTATACTGTGGAAACACAACAATGGATGTCACATATAACTGCAGGATAAACATTTAAGGGCACCAATCAGAATGATGTTGTTTTATTCACCTTCTGGGTTTTCAACAGGCCAGGAATGAGCACCTCTCAAATCAACTATGTTCTTTGCAGTACGAGCATTGTATCGGCAATCCAGATCAGATGGCACTGCACTCCCTTGCATTTCCAAACACTCTATGTGAGGCTTGTATTGGTTCCCCATTAAAATAGTTGCAAGCGGTGCTTCAGAATCTGCAGTGTCCATCCGGTAGCCAGCATCACCACGTTTGTAACTTCCAACTGGAGTAAAAAAAAAAAGAGGCGTGGCAGAAGTTTTGGCAACAATATACATAACACCTGCATTAATGATATCGATCAAGGTTCATCAGCATCAAGGCATATTTATCTTGTGGACGCAGTGAGTAACTGTAGTTCACATGCTGATGCTGGCCACTTCGATTGGTAATATCTGACAGAGCAACCCTATCATACGGCCTTCCAAATGCTGACATTCGCAAATGCTTCTGACTTGTGAGACAAAAATCACTTGATCCTAAAAGTGACCGAAGGACAGAGTTATGTACTTATGTGAATCAAAATTCACTTGTTCCTGCAAGCACCCAAGGGGTTTCGCCCAAACTTGTGCGACATTTGGAACATGGCCAAAACAACAGAGAAACAGTTCTAAAAAAACAACTGAAAACTGGAAGAATAAATTTCAGGTCACTAGTAAATTGCCGTCATCAGAAGGCGAGAAGTTATTGTTGGTGTTCTTCACATTAGTCCTAAGTGGTTATCTAATGTATTAGTCCCGCAACTATTTGAATGAATCATAATGGAAGCGTAATAAAAATAATACAACTGGTCGGAATACATTAGTCTACTCAAGTAATCGCAAAACTGGCATGAAAACTCACAAGTTCTAGAGCCCAGCAGTGGCGCGGCGACATTAATGGCTCGAAATTCGCTGGACCGGGAGGGGATTGGTGAAATTACCGTCGATCAGTTAGGGTTAGGGGCACCGAGCACCGCCGGGCGGCGTGTAAGCACCCTTGGCCGCCGGGCGGATCGCCGTCGACGTGAGTATACTCGAGGTTCGAACAGCGAGGGCGCCCGGCGAGGCAAACCCCTCTCGCTTGGCAATTCTATTACGTAATGAGGTTCGATGATCCCCAAACGATACAAAGGCAAGCACTTATGTGCTGATACAATTCTGACCCTCTGGTCCCACATGTAAGTTACATAAATGTAAACGTCTTTTCTGAAATACGCTAGCCTGCTCACTAGGCGTCTTCCTCCCGTCACACCCCCCATCGGGTGTGACAGCCTCCTCCCGCTGAGTACCAGCTTGTCCCCAAGCTGGAGCTTCGGGAAACGCCGCTTAACAACATTGTAATCTTCCCACGTCGCCGCATCGGAGGGAGGCCTCTCCAAGTGAGCTTGACTTGAGGTACCGCGGTGTTACCCTTCTTGACCAGGCGCTTTGTCGATGATGGCCTCGAGGAACTGTGAGCGGCTGCATCCAAATCGTAAGAAGAAGCGGCGACTATCATAGGCGGTGTGTGATCTGCAACAAAAGGTTTGAGTTGAGATATATGAAAGACATCATGTATCATGGAGTTGGCCGGTAGCCGCAACTGTATGACACTTTGCTCCCACACGTTCGGTGATTGTGTATGGGCCGAAATACTTGTAGGAGAGCTTTGGATACGGTCTACTAGCCACACCGGACTGGGTATAAGGTTGCAGCTTCAAGAGGACCTTGTCACCCACTTGCAAACTCACATTCGGTGCGCTTCTTGTCGACCATAAGCTTCATTCTCGCTTTCGCGTGCACGAGCTAGATGTTGTTTCAAGGACTCCGGATGAAGAGTTCTCGTGCTCAATGACCTCAAAGAACTGAAACAGAGAGTCTCTTCGGTGATTGTTGGGACTGCCCCTATGTTGGGCTCATAACCATAAAGAGCTTTGAATGGGGAGCAGCCTATGGCCGAGTGAAGAGAAGAATTATACCATAGTTCAGCCAAAGATATCCATGATTTCCAGGTTTTGGGAGAGTCTTGAACCGCACACCTCAAATACATCTCCAAACATTGGTTTACTCTTTCCGATTGACCATCGGCCCGTGGGTGGTAGGCAAGATCGATTTGGAGGTTCACCTTATAAAAGGCTGAAAAGGTGTTTCCGTAAGTGGCCCGACAAATATAGTGTCTCTATCGTAAACAATAGAAGCCGGCAATCCATGCGGTTTCACCACATTGTCCATGAAGATTTGAGCAATTGTGCCGGCAAAGATATGGATGTTTCATTTGGTAGGAAGTGAGCATATTTGGTCGGCCTGGCCCACTACTACCAAAATGACATTGCACCCTTCAGATCTTGGCAATCCCTCAATAAAGTCCATGGTCAGGTCCTGCCATACTCCTTGAGGTATGGGTAATGGTCGTAACAGGCCCATAGGGTGATTTAGAGAGTGCTTGGCTTCTTTGGCGGATGGAGCATTGTTTGACAAAGTTGTCAACATCTTGTTTCATACCCTTCCACTTGAAGTGTCGTTTAAGTCTGTAATATGTTGCTGCAGTGCCAGAGTGGCCACCAATGGCACTGGAATGACAGGTGGCTATGATTCTTGTTTGGAGAGCAGAATTATGACCAATCCACACTTTGTTGTTATGCTAAATCAAGCCTTTGAGGAGACTGTAACCATTCTCGACCGGGCCGTGGATAGCCGATTGTTGCAAAGTAACTTCTCGAGCATGTGGATCGGTTGTGTATGAATTCGGGACTTCCCGAACCCAAGCCTGGTTGAACTGGCCGATATCGATTGGATTGCCATGAGATGACCAACTCTAGAGAGGGCATCTGCTGCCACATTCTCCTTCCCCTTCTTATAGACAATTCTGAATTGGAGACCCATCAATCTAGCCATAGCTTTCCTCTGCATCTCAGAGTGAAGATTTTGCTCATTTAAGTAGGCTAAGGCTTTGTGATCTGTCTGTATGATGAATTCTTGTCTCTGTAAGTAGTGGCGCCACTTTTCTACTGCCATTATAAGAGCAAGAAATTCTTTTTCATAGATAGAGAGGGCTTGGTTTGTTTGCCCAAGGCTTTACTCAAATAGGCTATGGGCTGACCCTGCTGCATCAATACTGCTCCTATGCCATCCTGGCAGGCATCTGTTTCCACTGTGAAGGGTTTGTTGAAGTTGGGTAGTGCTAGGGACCGGGGGCCCTGGTCATAGCTGCCTTGACTGTGTCAAAGGCTTCTGTCTTCTTGAATCCCACTCAAACCGTTTGTGTCTTAACAGATTTGTCAAAGGTTTGGTCATGAGACCATAGTTCTTGATGAACTTCCCCGTAATACCCCTGTAAGGCCCAGGAAGGCTCTCAATTCCGTAATAGTGGTTGGTTTGGGCCAATGCAGCATGGAATGTATCTTTTGCCGGGTCGATGGCAACCCCTTTGGCTGAAATAATGTGCCCTAAATACTCCAAACTGTCTTGTGCAAATGAGCATTTGGATGCTTTCGTGTAAAGTTGATGCCGCCTTTGTAATGTTGCTAAGACTTGTTGCAAATGGTTGGCATGCTCTTTCACATTGGTCTTTGTAAATGAGTATATCATCTAGGAACACTAGAACAAATTTCCCGAGATAGGGTCGTAGCACTTGATTCATGATACTTTGGAATGTGGCTGGTGCATTGGTTAAGCCAAAAGGCATTACCTTGAATTGGTAGTGGCCTTGATGAGTTTTGAAGGCTGTCTTGTACTCATCTGGCTGGTAGCATGCGCACTTGGTGATAGCGACCCGAGATCATCGGATCCAAATTCTTCTTCAAGGACTTCACAAAAGTCTTTGCCGGTCTCTCGAATGTATGAAGTCGCTTGTATGCTTGAAGCCATTTAGCTGCATTCCCTTCAAAATGTAATGTGGCTGCAGTGATCCACATCCCTTGAGGTTTCTGATAAAAGTCAAAGTAGTTCTTGCATTTATCTTGCCAAACCTTTGGGTTGGACCCATCAAATGGTGGAAAAAAAATTTTGGGCATAGCCTGGTGGGGTAGCTTGTCACTCCCTCTCCTCCCTTGGCTCGACTTGTATTACGCTCTTGGGTACTTGTTTCTTTGTTTTGGCAGGTTCCCCTTTGAAGGGCTGTTTGTCTTTAGCAAAGACATTCTGGAATGGTTCAGATTCATCATATATGACTGACACTGACTCTTCTGCCTGGGACCTATTCTCCGGTTTGGATTACTCCTCCCCGTTTTGTGCTAAGTACTATCACCGTCGCCTGGGAGTGATGCAGAACCGAGGGATTTTACACAAGGACAGGCCTCGCAACCCAAGTTTGTGGACACTCCCCCTCCGTACACGCCACCACACCGAATTGAACTGACTAGCTACGGAATTTTACACAAGAACAAGCGTCTTGCAACCCTCGCAGTCGATTCAATCGTGCTAAGATATGGAAAGGAGATCAGAATTGTGGATCTCACAGTTTGGCTGCCGCCGCCACAAAAGTTGATGTAGTCCCCCAGTTGAATTGAGATGCCGTAGATGTGGTGGATGTATGGTATGGGTTGTTGTGGTGAAGGTGGAGTTGTGGAATTGGTATCCTGTCGTTGCTGACCCAGCTCAACCAAGGAAGGACCTACGAGATCTCTGGTCGAACACCTTGCGGGCGTCGCACGGAAATCAATCTGCCCGCCGGAATTACGAGTTGAAGATCGAAGCAAAACAGACTAGGATACGTTACCGTGGGTTGGTGGTGTGGGGTAGTGGTTGGTGAATGCTCGTCGGCCGATGTCGCCGTCGCGCCGCCACCGGAGAGCTGGATAACTAGCGGCGAAGTGAAGTCGGGTAGACCTGCCCGCGCGCCGAGGAACGAAAGCCTCTGATACCACTGTAAGCACCCTTGGCCGCCGGCGGATCGCCGTCGACGTGAGTATACTCGAGGTTCAGAACAGCGAGGGCGCCGGCGAGGCAAACCCCTCTGCTTGGCAATTCTATTACATAATGAGGTTCGATGATCCCCAAACGATACAGTGCAAGCACTTATGTGCTGATACAATTCTGACCCTCTGGTCCCACATGTAAGTTACATAAATGTAAACGTCTTTCTGAAATACGCTAGCCTGCTCACTAGGCGTCTTCCTCCCGTCACTCCCCATCAGGTGTGACACGGCGTCGAGTGCAGGTGTTGACGGCGCGCCTGAGATAAATGCCGATAAGCGTCGTGGTGGATCGAACTACGGAGAGAGGGAAATGGCGAGGCGGCCGAACCGAGGAGGAGAGACCGCCGTCGGCGAGGACAATGCCCAGGCGCCAAGCACAGCGCGGTGGCCTCCTAGAGCGAGCGAGAGAGAGAGAGAGGAGTGATCGAGGGGAACTGCGCACTTCAAAACCGCAGTTGGCAATCGAGGATAAGCATTGAGGACACGCCGCGCCACGCGCTCACGCCCATTTTGATTTTTGAGATTTGAAATTCGAACTCCACTTTTCCTTTCCCTCACCTATAGCTATAGCTAGTGATGTAACTATGTAAGTGATTGTTGTTCCCACCATAAATTATGTTGATAAGTATGGCAAGTCATAAAAACATGATAAAGAATTTTTAGAGCTATACTTTACCATATCTAAAGAAATTTTGCTAGACTTCTATATACTCTGACATGTGGAGTCAAAAACTTCTTGCCTAAGTTCATTTGGCAACCAAACATTTATCAACTTAGTCAAACTTGCCTAAGGTGAGTGTCGCTAGTAACCAAACATCTCTATAAATTTAAATATGCATGTGGTTATTGGTTGGAACGTTTTGGTTTTTTTTTATAGCTTCTATACAACATCTTGGTTGTCTCTTTTAAGCCTTTATACAGCACACCAAGCACTGAAACGTTTCGGTGCCCTTCAGTTTGCTCCACATTTCTCCAACTGTCTTTGAATTAAAACTCTACATCGATGACCATCATCACAAATAAAAGGTGAGGTACTCTCCTTTGTCTTTGCCTGTACACCCAACTAAGGTCTGGTGCTTCATCGAAGTTTTTTGGTGAGTGCAAGACAAAATCGATCCCTTTTTCCACTTCCCTATGATTCTGCGCTCCTCTTCATGGTACCATTAGAAGTTTTCGATGTCTATCTACAGTGCACAATTTATTCTAATTCTGTGTGTCTTTTCGCATGAGCTTCTTACTTGATGTATTGGACTTCTTGCATGTCTTCTAAGATGTTCAGAGTAGCTTCTAATCCTTGCTTGAGGTGTTGACCACTTGATCTTTTACATGGCCTTATTCAATTCCATCCTTGCATACACAATACTAAAACCTTGTATACTAGCGCACGACATTAGTCCCAATGATCATGTTATCATCTAATCACCAAAATCACTTAATGGCACTAAGTAGGTGCCATTTTAATATAAGGATGAACACAAGATATATTCTTGTGGTCTAGTCACCTCCTTCCACATTAATGCAAGCCTATGGATTACTACTCAACAACTCCTCAAGGTTGGCTCCGACATGAACGTGTGTCAATGAGCTGGCTCAAATGCATGGTGCTTCTCAAACCCCACTTCCCACATTTCGACTAAGGTTCCCTTTTGCCACTCCAATAGGTATGAGCACAAGAGCCACTCACAAATCACCTCTGGAGCACCTTACAATCTTCAATTTGAGTGCTTCAAATGAAGTTTTTAGGTGGCGAAAACTGCCAAGAGTACCAAGAAAATCACGCATAGTACCAATCACTAGTACCCTTAGGTGTTACCTCTCAAAGTAAATGCATTATATGACTCTAATCTCACTTCAAATGCAAACGCTAGTAAGGAAATGTGAGTAGAGAGGTTTCATAAGCTTAAAAAAGTGTGGATGTCAATTTGGGTTGTAAGAGAGCTTTACTTTCCCTGCCACGCACTCTATTTACAGGCCCACTTAAGGGAACTAGTCATTACACCTTTCATGGACCATCTTCAAAATCAAAAAATTCTTTCTAGTGATTTTATATTATCAATCTCTCGACATCTGTCAACTCAATCTTAATCTTCCAAAGGTACTCATAGGGTTAGGTAAGGTATATTGTGTCTTTATAAGGGTGGGTGCGTGTGATATAAATCCTTATATTTTTTAAAAAAAAGAATAGCTATTGTCAAAACAATAATAATAAATCACGATTCTATCTAATTAAAAAATATAAATTCACCATTAGAAAATCTTCTTAAGGAAATGAATTAAAATACAGTAATCCCTTCCCTTAAAAAAGGTAATCTAGTCATCCCAATTTGGGAGAAGAAAGGAAGGTGGAGCCACAACCACTCTACCTAAAAAAGAGAGAAAAAATGCCTATGTTTGTTCTTCTCACTCTCTGCCTTATTCTCCTCCTCACGGCCTTACAAACCTAGAATCGTTCAATCTTATTCGTACCTCCACATGGATTCATTCGACCCAAGTGTTTGGGATGGTTTCTTGGCATGGGTAGGTGCTTTGCTTCCCTGTAGGATCAATACACAAATCCTTCTTGGCTTCTATATTTTTCTTTGGTGATTTGCACTTTCACAAGCTAGTGTATGCTGTCTTCCATATTCTGATCTTAAGCATCTTTGTGACTCCATTTGTCTCCTATGGTGCTCTTACTTATTCCATGGAGAAGATTTCCTCTTTGTTTGGACATGGTTTTGGATTGTGGGTGCATCCTTTTAGGTGGACAACTTGCATTGTCATGATGCGATTTCTATTGACGAACTGCATGCCTTTTTAGTGCAGAATCTAGGTGTCTCATTCCCATCTGTGGTTTTGGATTTGGTTTGGGACTGAAGAGATCTGAACCAGATACCACCTGTTTTCATGATTGAAAGCTCTTGCTTCTTGTCGATATAATGTTTTCCCCTGAAAAATTTTGTGGTATCTCTGGATGCATTTTCAGATGGTGGGTGGACTCTTTCATTGATTTCACTATTAGTTCTAAGCAATGGTGGTGTATCAGCAGTTTGGTTTTCTAGAGAATGAACATGGTACTTCAATCCATTTCTTGAGATGAGGCAAAGCATGGCTTGTTCTAGTATGAAATTTCATTCTAGCACAGATGAGGAAGAAATATCTGCTTCTCCCATTACAAAAAGCTCTTTTTGGTTGTTTGTACTTGAGTTTTGTTGAAATTTTGTTTATCCTCACTAGCAATTATTAATATGAGCTGGCATGTGAAAGAAGATAGTTGTAGATGAGAGTTTGTTCTTGCTTTCATGCACTAGAAAATTTATTCTATAGACTGGTCACATAAGAATCTTTTGCTCATTTATATCTATACACATGCTCATCCAGTTCGTTCTTGCAAGGTGGAAGAAATTTATTAGATCTCTATATTAGGAATCCACTAATTTGCATAAAGTAGAATGTTTTAATGGCTTATGTTATGATAGTGCATAAGATTGTTTTGTTTCCATGATTAGTTAGGTACAAATTTCATATATTCGGAGAATATGAGCTGCATTTTTTAGATGGAGCTTTTTTATGCAACTTTATTGCTCAACTTACCTGGATTGGTTTCTGATCGAGAAACCAGTATTGTTAGCATAATTGCTTTAGGTGATTCTTTCTCATGTTCCCACTTCAACGAGGTGCCTCATGGTAAAAACTTGTTTCTATTCTGAAGTATTTTTTGAAACTTGTTTCTATTCTGAAGTATTTTTTGAATGTGATGATTGATATTGCCACCTATTTTTATTAGAGTAGCAATATTGTATGCACTTGTAGGCTATGATATCTTTTAATGCTCATACTAAGTTCCATCACATCTTAATTATATAGTTTTTTCTTGAGCAAGTGAGGTCACTTGAATAGTTTCCTTTCATCTGTTATACAACTTTGTTTTCTATCTGTTTATATGCTTTTTGTTATGGTTGGAGTAATGTTAGAATTCTAGAATGGACGGAGTATAGTAGAGAAACTGCTTGTAAACATATTCTTATCATTTATGGTAAGCTATAAGCATATTCTTATCATTTATGGTAAGCATATTCATGTGCTTTACTTGTAACTATTTACATCGCTACTATAGTACATGCATTTACCGATTTGGTTAATAACTTATTGGTCTGTTTGTGGAGACATTATTTCATTGTTAGCTTTATATCTACTATTATGAACGCCTGGTCAGACGTACAATGGACGATAAAATTATGAATTTTGTCTAAACTAGCTGCTAGATAAGCAATGTCAATGAACAATTGTTTTGCTTGCGGTTTATACCTTTCTACTATCACAATGTGAAAACTACTTGTCAACTAAACATAGTTCAGCCTATGAAAGCCTGTGATAATTGGTGTTGTGTCATGATTACATTTTTAAAAGGCATTCTGATCTTTATATATTGTAGTTTCTCCTTTACCATTTCATGTTTATTTGGGTTGTTTTCTCATGGCGGTTCGAGCAACATGCAAATTTAAATTGGTTTAGTCCCTACTTTTGCCAGTTCCCTGTCTTTTTTCATACAATATTTCAGTTCATTGCTTCAACGTTTTGTTGTAAATTGAAATAAAGAATATGGCACTATTTTGCCTTTTTTATGGAATATTAAATTAAAACAAAGAATACGACACTCTCCTACCTTTTTTCATATAATATTCCAATCCATTGCTTCAGTGTTCTGTTGTAAATGAAATGAAACAAAGAATACAGCACTCTCCCTGATTTCACTTTTCAGACCTTTGTATTCTTATTAGTCCACTAGTATGTTGCTCGTGCTAACGCTACGGTGATATCTAGAAAAAAATAAATCATAAAATCATAAAACTAAAAAAAACTAACTAATGGGGGAACAAAAATTCACAAACAAACGTCATTGACATTGTGGTATCTTGGCATCTAGCTATCAAAATATTATCCACTATAGTATACCAGTGGCCTCTATTCAAACATAAGATCCTCTCCCCAAACAGAAGCAACCAAACCACACCTTTCTCAGTTTGTTTGACTGAATTCAATCAAAAAAAAAAAAACATAAGTATGGGCCTGAATGAATAAATTTAAAAAATAGATTCAGAAGGAACAATTACTTAAGTGAGAAGATCCTTCAATCGTGAAAGCTTATAAATTTATCTCATAAACCACACCTTTCTCACAATGATGGCATTAGCAATGGCGACCAGCAGGAAGAACATAAAGATCAGAAGGCCAGTCAATGCTATAAGCATGATTGTCCCGACCTACCAGATCAGAAAAAGGTAAAATGAGGAAATTTTATTTACTGAGAAATTTCAAGAATTCCCGAAATAGATGCCAATGCCATACCAAAAGGCAACGTACCTATTTCATTGAGAAAATAGATCCACATTGAGAAAATAAATTGGATTCACTGTGGCTTCATGACCCTATCCGTGTCGGCTTCTTACTGTACCTATTTCATTTTGATGATGATCGGTTGTAGTATGAAACAAACCCAATTAACTGAAAATGGGTGCAGAAAAAAAGAAATAAACAATCACCGATCAATGAATTATTCCCCATTACTGAAACCAATGAATCGAACAAACAAGCAACAAGGAAGTGAACCTCATCTCTTAGAACCAGGGGCGCTCATTTGGTGGAGCCGAACTTCATCCCCTGCAAGTCATCGCGTTTAATGCAGTCTTCTCTGTCCTCATTACCTCCCTCGATCCGGAAGTCTGGCCAGGGGAGAAAAAACTATGCACCGAGGGGAGCGGGAATCGGGCAAGTTGGCTGGAGCACGCGCCCTCCACTGCTCCAACCACAGATCCAGGCTCGGAAGTCAAGCAATCTTCTATATCCTACCTTTTGGAAAACCTCACAGTGACTGCGTCGGTTCTCGGTCACCGCTTGATCTGTGCACTGGCCTCCTGCGTCTCGACGCGACCGGCCTGATGGTGCGGCGGTCGAACGCGCCTGACGAACACCGCCGCCTCCAGTGCCTCGACGTGATCATGGGGCGGCCGTGCGCCTCGAGGATCTGCGTGCAGCGGATCATGGGACGGCCGTGGGCCTGAGGACCGTCGAGCGCCTTCGAAGACTCGCCGTGATGGTCTTGCGGCGGCGGGAGTAGAGCGCGGCACCTACGATCTTGTGGCGACGGCGATCGTCCGTGATCATGTGGCGGCGACTATCGCCCGCAGCTTGTGGTGCCGCGGTACATAGGAATCGAACCGCGGGTGCGGGCGTGGGGGGCCGGGCGTGGGGTTAGAGGAGGTGTGACACTTTTGATCCGGACCGCCCGATGTGAATGAGTAAGGAGAGAGAATGATTGAAATTAAATCTGGACTGTCTATTTTAATTGTGTTGGTTTCGGGTACAATTTTATGGGTGCATCAAGACGGCTCCTCAGCGGGGGATGTTTTTCGTGTGTGGCTGTAGCAAAGAAAACTTGGTGCATTAGTAAGTTGATTTGTTTCAACGGATTGCTTCATCACAAGTTTGATTGCAGTCGTGAATTCGTGATGAGTTGCAATTGCAATTCTGTTAAGTCGGTGTTCTTTATTTGTAGGCATTCATGGTCATGAGGAATGCTTGTTGCATTAATAAAAATGGTAAAAGATAAATTTAGTACTTAATCCTTCAAAATTATTAGACGTTTGACTTTAATTTTTTGACCTCAAATTTTATCACTCATCGTCTTATTCAAAAAAAATTATATAAAATACCATTTCTTTTGTTATTGCTTACCTTATTAATAGTTCTTCAATAAAGGCTTAAATTTAACTATGTTTGCACAAATTTTTTAAATAAGACGAGCAATGAAACATAAGATAAAAAAGTCAAACATCTTGTAATTTGGAAATGGAGAGTATTATACAAAGGCGATCTTTTTCCTTTTATCATGCATATAGAAGCTGAGACCACCCTAACAAAAAGCTAGAGAAAGAAACACACATCTACAAACTTTACTTGGTCAGCATGCAGAATTACAATTCTACTCAGATAATTCAAGTGACCCAAAACAAAAGACGCTTATAGCCTACAGAGACCTAAATCCAGAAATATCAGCAATGGATTGTACAACAGACAGTTATGTTGTGTATACGTTCATGCAGTGTTTACATAGCATCAGCTTGGTCACCAACGGGCATGGCATCAATGTAGTTTGCTTGATGCTGGTTACCAGCATACAAGTTCCTCCGCCCCCGATTGTGCCCATCTGTTCCCACCAAAAGAAAGGGACGTCAAAAAGCTTCGCAGGAATCAACAAGATTCTCATATGTAAAATGTTGACCTCATGGCACTATCATGACCTGTACTGTATGGACATAAAATAAGAGAATGAGGGCACATGTGGCCATGCAAAACAGGACTGCCAACTATCATATGCATTTCATTAAGCTTAACTAAAAATTATGAGGGCAACTGTCCATTGTATTACAATACTGCGTAACATACAGCATGCAGAGAAGCATTGTACAACAACTGTATATCTGAGACCACTCCCCTTGTTTGGGGCAACCATCCATCCTAAACTGGAAGCAGAAATGAATGTTTTCTGCAGCATCGTGTAAAGTTCCATAAACCTATGGTTCCTATGGTTAAGGAACAGATGGATTAGTATTTACCACTTTCACCATCTGATGCCTCAGCAAGCCTTGCTATCGCGTCAATCAACGACTGTTCTTGCTCCTGCAGGCATTGACAGATAAGACTAAATAGATGCTTCTTGATAAGTTAACTTGTGCATTCTGGTTTACCTTCAGTGCTTTCTTTGCCTTTTCAACTTCCTGTGGATCAGGATTGCTAACACTAAAAACTTTCTCCACCTACATGAGCAGATATAGCAAAAGAAAAGTAAAATGAAGTGCACAAGATCTGCAGTTCATTGTAATCATAAATATTCGGAGTTCACTCAAACCAACCTCTTTTATTAGGCTCTCGGTATGAAGGATATCAATGTCATCGGAACTTCTCTTGCCAACACCATTCTGTGGAGGTGGAAAATCTTTCTTAGACATGTTCTTCTGTAATCCTCTTCCTCTTCCAGAACCTGGCATAGGCCCACCGCGACCTGTTGGCTTCCTAACCCCACTAGTTGGGGCACCTTGGCTGCGCAGATATGTCACAGGGTCTATCCCAGAGTCATCCTCTTGCCATCGTATGTCTTCAGGTCCCATCTGTACTCAAGCAATTTTCACCACAGTTCCATTAGATTAAAGGTTTTGGTGGGCAGTAGCAGGTACTTCTGAACATAAAAGCGTGCACACTGAATGCATGGCCAGATAATGCATTTGGAACAAGATAGGAGAGATCAATGTTAGCTATTGTTTTTTAATATATGCCAAGCATGACATGACTTGAATTAATACATGCTACCAGCCTGTGTTTATCATCTAACAATTCCTATGATCTTATTTTATTACTAAATTTTAAGAAAACCAATGAACTGAATAGAAATTAGCCAATCGCTACTAACCCAACCCACATAGCAATCAGCAAGAATAACACAGTTCAACCTGGGCAATCGGTTTAAACCGAGAGTTCGGTTCGGTTTGTTCGGTGGTTAAAAACTTCGGTTTCCAGAGATACAGAACCGATCGGTTATTTATAAAACTACAAACCGACGAGTTCGGTGTCGGCGTTTTCGGTTCGGTTTCGGTTTCTACCGAACAAACCGATAGATAAACATCACAGAGAAACAGGTAGGCAGTGAAGCTGAAGCACACAGATGATAATTTCTCAGCACAAATTCACAGATCCACCTCGTTTCCTACTCTTTCATGTCCCCACGAAAGTGCAAAAAAATTAAAACAAGCAAGCAAGGGTCGGTGGCTCTTTGGATTAGATCTAATAAACAAAGAAGCCAGAGAAGAATACGAATCGAAGAATGCAACTGGCCGGTTCCGTCCAGCCACTCGAAACATGCAAGCAAGGGTCGCTGTCCTTGCTCAACGGCTCGAGAAGAAGACAAGCTCCGCGGCGGTCGCATAGGCCAGAGATGCAGATGGCGACACGCTGCTTCGTGGCCAGCCACGACGCGCTGGTGTCCCTGCCGCCGAGGAGGCCTGCCGCACTACCTCGCCGTCGTAGCCGAGGAGGCCAGCCGAGCTGCCCAGCCGTGGCCGAGCAGTCCACCCATGCTGCCCCGCCATCGTCGACGCAACTGCCGCCGCCAGCCTCAAGCGGACAGGGTTGTTTTTGAGGAGTAAGGTAATGTGGACTCAAGTGCTGGCTCGCTGCTCGCAGCGGTTTGTACGTATATACCTCACGTGATGCCTTGGGCCGTTAATGGGCTGATGGCCTGCAGCTGTGCGGAACGCTACCTTCTCGGTGGCTCGGTGCTCTTCTGATACTTCGGTTTATTCGGGTGATCGGTTTGTTGGACCCTGAAACCAACACCGAAGCCAATGACCAAAGTTACCAGGAGTGAAAACCGAAGCGAAACCAAAAACCGATATTTCGGTTCAGTTCGGCTTGGTTCGGTTCGGTTTAAATATGCCCAGGCTGAAACGCAGAAAACCACTGGCAGCTGACAAAGTTATCACTAGAATTTCTACAACCTCACTTCAGACAAAAAGGTTACAAGACCAGGCATCAGCCATGCATTTGCACAAGACATTGACACCACAATCAGCTGCATATTAGTATGTCAACATTGTCCTACCCAGTGTAAAATGTGGAGGAAAACTACCTTAAAAATGTTTCGCAACAACAGGACCCAAAAGTATGCTAATCTGGATGAAGACCAACCATATCGAAAAAAAACATTTCGTAAATGGAAGCTTGGCAGACTTTGCAGTAACTAACCAAATAAAAACCTGTTAGTTATTAAAATACAAAGCTACCGCATTTGTATCAGTCGAGTATATCATTCTACAATCAAAAGCCCCTTTAATGAGAATATGTTTTACATGAATTTCATAGAGATCTCAACTTTATAATCTGCTGTCCAGCCTGTCTACTTCTCTTTATATATCAGTTTCAATTGTCCATCAGCACAAGTCTATGCTGACATAAGTCGGCAAATTTCATCAGAGTAAAATTTACCTTCACGTTCACAATTGGTGTAACTACCATCTCTAAAGATAATTTTCTGAAAGCTATTGCTGCGAAACACAGTGATCCTAAACTACATCTTGCCCATCCAGTGTCAAATTAAAAAACTAAAAGAATATCAGAAAGGAAGATATAAAAATGTTAAGCGACCGAAGTATTCTCGTTATAAATAGCATCTATGTACCTCTTTAAGATCAACCCACTCCCAGGTTTCATTTGCCGTATGGATGTCATAAACCAGCGCATAAAGGCCCTGCAATGAATTCCCTAAGAAAGTGCTGGAGGCTTAAATCAAAATTCAAAAGTAACTACCTCGCTATAGTAAAAACGAACCGTTTCAGCATCATAATTGGATATGACTGCTTCATAGAAACTATTATCTTCAGGCCACCGACTCATCACTTTACGACCAACCAATGGATTGACATTCTGAGCTTGAGCTTCAGGAGCAGAACCACCTGGAAAATTCCTATTCATGTGCAGTCCTCTTCCACTAGGACCTGCTGAAGATGACATGGGCTTGGCTGCAGAGCCACCAGGTACCTTCTGACCCTGAAAGTGTATGAACTTCTGCCAAAGAACAGAAAAGAAGGCTAATAGGTAAAATGAACTCATTCAAATTATCTACTTACTGGTTTCGTCTTTTTGCCTTTAGGGCCTGGGGGAACTGCTTTCCTAGCAGTTGAAGACGATGGCTGTGTTGGTGTAGCCAGCTGCTGTGAATGCATTGCAGGAGGCGGTGCAGGTACAGCAGGAACAGATTGAGATGTCTTTTGCCTCTTGCGGCCCGAGGTGGTAGGACTGGGAACAGGGTCATGAATCGGTTGTGGGTTATTAGACAGGCTTGCCTGAAGCCCTCCTGTTGATCTCCATTCCCTTAAATAAAGAGGCATCACAGATTTTAAATGCTGAAAACAAAGATAATTTGCATACTGTTACTACAAAAAAAGCTATTCATGCTACCTTATGGTACATATGATATTATCGTTGTTGACTCTATTTAACAGCTCCCTATGTGCTTTGTCAGATACTCTGAGCTCCTTCCTAAGTTCAGTCATGAGACCTTCCTTCTCCTGAGAAGGTTAGAGTTCAGTCAACTTTGAGAAATGACATCTAAATTATATCAGATACCAAATGAACAGTGAACAGTTTAATGGTCTCAACCCATGTAATGGCATCAGACTGGGCTTTGAATGCACGAAGGACTGAGCAATATGCTTCTTGTTCAAGTTGTTGAATTTGTGCTTCCATATCAGTTGGTGCCCTAGCATATGAACTGGCAGGAACAAGAGCTCTCCCATTACCACTGACACGCCCACTGCCTCTTATACTCCTACTATGTGGAAATTGTGGAAGATCATCATCAGTTCCTGCAACCAACATAGAATTGAGGATGCAACATTTACTGACGACAGCAGCTTTTTTTAAGAAAAAAATACCCATGGTGCTAGCAGAATACTCAAGTACATCACATTTCGAAATGATCTTGCTAACAAGACACACATACTTTGATGATTACAGAAATAGCAGTTATACTGTTCAGGACAAGAATATTTAGCAGTACTTTTGAATACATATTGATATAGGATCTATTCGTTTCAACTTATGAGCCGGCTTATCAGCCATTCCAACAGTGTTTTTTTCTCTCAGAACAACTGCCGTTTTTCAGCTTATCAGCCAGCTGAACAGAGCCCATGGTTCAAAACTTCCCTAAACACATTGGCCCATCTGCACGAGAAGTCATACCATATAATATCTACACACCAAACCATTCAACCTTATCACAGTTCCCAAAACAAAATAAGTTTTTCAGGAATCAGGACTAGTGCAATATCCAAGGAGACTGGTGTAATATCCAAGGACTGAGACTCACTGTGATCAATTAAACAAATAAAGAAGTGAAGAAATCTCCAAGATAGCAAAGTGGTTAGTCAAGGCCTACAAAAAGCTTAAAACTTAAAAGGCTGCATATTTTAACAGCTTAGTTCAACTAACATGACACATTGGACACAGCTCACAACAAGACATAGGCTACAAGGCTGGACACAGAAATAGATTTATGTAACTACTAAAATCATCTGGCATTTCTTGCCAGAAATCTTAAACTCTTGAATATAGGATATGCTGAGATACAGCATATCAGTGAGAATCACAAACAAATTCCCACTATATAGAGCAATAAGCAATATCACAAGAAGACATCATCCATTACCAGATTGGCAATTTCAAGTACTTCACCAATTTTATCTGCAGTCCCTTCATTGCACTGGCTATTTGGAGATGACGTTATGTACGATATGCACTAGTCACTCATTCCAGAATGTGAAAGCTAAAGAATCAGGCTGTAAGCTCAGGACATGGCATTTATAACCCTAGCCTCTTAAGTTGCTACATACATCTAAAGATTATGCAAGCATGGTTTGGTTGCTAATCAAACTCCAAATGTAAACTACAAATGCACCCGAAAACATTGTCCGTTTCCAAACCCTAATACTAAGGCAGTAAATCCTTAATTGAGTCAAGCCCATAACACCCATTCTACATCAAACTAAATTTCATAAAATAAATGAATACTTAATTCAGCAAAATATGAATTGCAGACACTATCGGATAAAAAGCCAACACTATCCGATGCACAAAACCAGGTATTGTACAGCAGCAAGTTTCTCATGAGAATTAGTACAGCAGCAAGTCTCTCATGAGAATTCGTACAGCAGCAAGTTTCTAATGAGAACTCCCAGAGTACCATGCTCCAAAGAGGCCCCTATATCAAATGTTCACCATTGGATACACAATTCAATTTTGCAGAGACAAAGGAAACGAAGAGAGGAGAACCCCATTAATTCTCTAGCTGTCCAGAACAATTCAATGCTTTAAGGAAATTGAAACCGTGAAGCAAAGAAAATGAGAAATGAGGCTGAAACAGACAAAGTCACTCCATATGAAGGAAATTCTGCACTTCTATTGGGCAGGCTGTATTTTCCTGATCCCAAAAAACTACAGAAAACCCCAAATCCACCATGAGAAACTCAATTAACTAATGCAGAAAACCAATATTCCTGAGCAAGAATTCACCACAACACCCAAGTTCCCACGACGTTTGATTATTTCCCCAAAACTGGTGAATTCCAGATAACTAACCCCAAAACCCTGCTCCCGTCAGGCAAGCTCAAACACTAGCTCCCAAATCCATCCAACCACCCTGAGGACGCGACCTTGTAGCCCCCTCATCTTCACAGCCAAGGAACTGGCATTCGCTAGGAAGGAACTGAAACAAGCAAAACCCTAGGGTGGAACCCAAACCCTAGACTAGGAGGCGGACCCTAGCTCGAGCTCCCCCGCACTCACCGCTGCTGTCGGAGGGCCGGTAATCCATGGCCGACCCTCGGGGGGCGACTCCGTGAACCACCACCTGTCCACCCACACCACCGGCGGTGGTGCAACAGGCGCGAATCTGAAAGCGCCCAACGAACAGGGGTCAGCTCCCTCCGCCACGCCGGGGCTCCAGCTGCCACCCCAAGGCCGCCACCGTGGCGGCCAAGGGTCAGCTAGCGCTCACCTGCGGCGGATGCGGGGGCGCGGCGGGGAGGCGGAATCCGGCGAGATTTGGAGGCGGAGAGGTTGGGCGGACGAAGAGAGCTAGCTGTGCTGCTACTGCTAGTACGGTATCGGGCACTTCGATTTCGGACCAGCCAGAGAAACGACGGAGAGAGAAAGAGCGAACCAACGGCCTTAATCGAATCTTAGGGCGTGTTTGATGCACCAACTAAACTGAACTTTTATCATTCTCAAAAAAAAAAAACTGAACTTTTATCAGACTAAATTTAGTTTTTTTAGCAGCACAGTTAAAAGGCTAGCTAAAATATGTCGGTAGCTAAAGTTTAACAAGGTTTAGCTACTTTTACTCACCTAAAATCAGCTAAAATTTACTTGAATCTATTAGCTAGAGCATCCAAATATCTCAGCTAAAGTTTAGTTATAGAACTTTTAGCTAGTTAAAGTTTTACTTTAAAATTTTAACTAATTAAATTTTAGTTGAGTACATCCAAACAAGCCCTTAAATCATCTGCAACAGTTGAAACATAAACATAAGACCCATTGGGTCACGCAACACAAAATAGTCACGCACTCAAACACTATTGTCTCCAATAGCCGACGCAAGACGCAAAAAGACGAGAGCTCTGCTGCTCCCCCTCGCGGGGACCCTGCCTCGGCGGCAGGCAGGCGAGGCCACCCGATGCGAGCACGAGAGGATGCCCTAGTGTGGCTCTAGCGGCGCCCGGTGAGGTCCCAGCCGGTGACAAAGGGGCCGAGTCCTCCCGGCGTGATCCAGCGAGGAACCTCTCGACGCGGGCAGGAGAGGCTGCCCCACCGGCAGGCGGTGGCGATCCGGCCGGTCTTGATCTGGCACGGACTGGATAGACTCCTTCCCGCCTCCCCCCACCGACGCGATGTTTCCCTGTCCCTCCCTCGCCATGCGGACTGGGCTCGTGGGGTCGTGCCCGGCCGTGGCCGACGAGCTCTAGACCCGGTCGGCGAGCTCGAGCCGCCCCAAAGTGGCATGAATGGCGAAAGGTGGGCGACCTCCTCCCCCGCGGTGCCGGACGCGACCTCTCCCATGGGGAGCTTCCAGGTGTGGGCACGCCTCGTCGTTGTGGAAGAATATCGTCGTCATCGCCCCCTCCACCCCGACACCTGGGACCACCACTACCGGTGCAAGATAATTGCGTCATTGAGGAGAGAGTGACGTATCTTTGCATTCTGGCTCGGCTCGTACCCAAAATAGGTGTTCCATTTGCATTCGCTGTTGGAGACATTTTTTGATACCCAAACCACTGCGCACTACCTAAACTATGTTTGGGTCACGCTTTAGCTGCGTCGTTGGAGACTGTCTTAGGGCTGTCTACAGTACCCAACGGAAAATGGGTTTTTAACAGAATATTTATAACAGAAGACCTATTTTAGATGTCAAAGACCTCTCTCCTCGACACCTATTTGTTGAAATTGTCTTTTGGATCTTATTATTATAAAAGACAAATTAGGTATTTAACTATTTTGTCCATAGCGCTATCAAAGAATAAAGGGACTTAATTTTTAGGTCGCAGTTATTAGAGACAGTCTTAGACTCCTCTTTTTATTACTCGGACTAGAATTTAGTGATGCCACCTTAAATGTTTGATATTAATAAGTATTCAGATGGATTTATTGAGCCTAAATAGTCTAGGATTTAACAATATGGTGCTATGGTAAACATGTGCTAATGGATTAGTGTTAATAAATTTGTCTCACGAATTAGTCACTATCTGTGTAATTAGTTTTATAATTAGTTCATGTTCAGTTTAGAAAGTAGCATCATGATATCTAATATGACAAGAACTAAATTTTAGCCCCAAGATCTAAAAAAACCCGTTATAACAGTGGGCTGCCTATACCACAGTTGCATTAGGCGTTTTTTATTTTAACCCTTTTCAAATATTATTTCTAAATATAACATTTAAAAAAATTTACAGTAAAATTTATGGTCCATTCTCGAACTTATCAAGATGTGTCATCTTAGTCCCTAAACTTAAAAAGTGTGTCATTCTAGTCTTTAAGCTATGTTTGGCTCTCATATTCATCTAAAATAGTATTTGACCCACATGCCAGCTCTATCTCCCATCTCTCAAATCTCTTGTGGCCATGGCTAGCTCATCCCCATGTGTCTATGGCGGCAGTAGTGTGGCCGCTGCTAGTACCGGGTCATAGCATCAACTGCCGTCGACCATGTCACTGTGGAGGATAGCATTGGGGACTAGCCTGTCTAGCCATTGGACCACCACCGTAGCGTGCACAACGAACTTCAGTTCATGCCACCGCCCCTGGCGGAAGTGCGGATGATGGCGTGCCGACGTACTGTGACGCGCCATGGACTTTGGCCATTCCTTCATAGAACCACGTCGTCGCCATGCAGCGCTGCATCTATCTATTTATGTCTGAGGTGATGGGTTTGAGGGCATCTGCGAGCGTGGCAATGAGGTGATGCTAGCCATAGCGATCCAGGAGAGGAAGACGAGGCACGGAGGAGTTGTGACTGTTGACGGTCCTTAACGCCTATTTATACCATCAACTATTGCTCAATATAACATGATATCAACCATAAAGCATAGTTGTAGGGTTCGATTCTAACGAGTTCCACGAGTTGTGTTGTTCTTGATCGTTTTGCAGGTATATCCAATTTTACATAGAATAAAAGTATCTCAAATGATGAATTGGACTACACTATTGTGACGGGCTCGTCGAGACGATCGAAATGAACATATCATTTGCCATATTCAGAGTTCAGAGTCAAAAGATATCAATTCTACACCGAAACCAACACTAGAAGACTCTAGAAGGCACCGGAAGGCGATGTATCGAAGGTGGGGCCCCACTGCTACCGGGGGCCGCCCGCCCCACCGGGGCCGGCCGGGCGCCCTACAGAGGCCGCTCGGGGCCCGCTTCGACGGAGGGCCTCCTACCGCCTTAGGGTTTCCATCTGCATCGTTGCCGAAGTCGGTTTGGCCCAACAAGCAAACGGTGGAAGAATTAGTCCCACATCGCATGTTCAGAAGAGGTGAGAGGCTTTCTAGGCTATAAATAAAGAGGCAGACCCCCCTCCCTGAGGGCACCACATTATTGGAGATGTAGAGGCGTCCCTCGAATGGATGACCTCTCATCTCTAGAGAATTAGGGCTAGACTTTCCAATGTAGTTCTAGTGAGAGTTAGGGAGAGCGGCGCTACGCCCGGGTTCCGGAGGAGTCTTCGGAAGAGTCATCAGAGTTTTGGTATGTCTTTGTATTTATTCTTTGTAAGACTTATGCTTTAATATATTTATCTTCTCTATTTACTTTTATGCATTACATTTAATTGGTTAGTATAGTTGTTATACTTTAGCATAGGATCTCCACTTTGTATTAGGTGCTCTAGTTATTACGTGTGACTAGAGTAGTAATTCGTAGTATGGACATGGCGTCTAGACTATAGGTTACCCGAGATTGCACCCGGTCCAACATATAGTTATGGTAGCGGTGGTGGTGACAGCGGCCCGGACGGCCGGCGTATTCCACCATGTTAGGGTTGGTGTTTGTAGGACCGTGTAGTCGGAGCTTCCTAGTCCCTTTCTCACCCCTTTCCATGACTAGTGTTACGATGTCCCGAAGTGTTATTGTGTGATTACTTTATTTACCATGAATCGGTTATTATAGAACCTTAGTAATAGACAAGTATTCAGAACCGTGATCTCTCCCGTTGTCCTCTCACTTTAGCTATCTACTCTTTTATTATAGAATTCTCCGGTGTGTGTCATATATGCATAATTCCTATCATCAATCTATCGTTTACCCCTACTTTAATCTAGTTGGTGTATTAGTTAGTAGATACATGATGGTGAACTATCAATGTCTATATCCATTGTTTCCTAGTGGTAAAATATAAATAACGATACCTGGAATACTCCCGGTAAAATGCTACAATGGTTTTCTGTGCGCTTGCGGAATCTTTCATATTCTAGTAGCGACGTTAGAAATGTCAACAAGCATTTTTGGCGCCGTTGCCGGGGAAACAATTGGCGTAAAGATTTTGATATTGATCTTGATATCTGCTAATCTAGTTTGCCGCTAGCTTTAGTAGGATTACCCTCTGTTTTGTTGAGTTGTGGAATAAGCAGAATATCAACTGTTTCAATCTTCTGGTGAAATTCCACAAGAACAAGACATAGGAGATCTTGAAGAACTCGGTGGTGCCTAAACATGCATGATCCATCAACAATGAAGCCCTGCCATCTCACGGTATGTATAAATATTTATATATATTTCACTAACCATGTGTAGATTGGAGAAAAAAATCATCGTCACAAGGCGTCAAAGTTCATCATATGTGACGAATAAAGACATTTGCACAACTCATTTGTGAGTCATGGTAGTTATGATTAAGAATGGTGAGAAAGTCTTGCTCATAGGCTTTAAATTTAATGAGTAGTTATCTGTTGCACTCCACTTTGCATGTTTACTTTGAATAATCCATGCATCTACCCCATCTCATATCAAATCCACAGCATGTTCAGTTCCTTGCACATATGCATATCACTTTCATCTCTACTTAAAATGGAAAAAAATATATATATTCTCACCATACATGATCATGTTTTTATCTCTATTTGAGTAAACCTCTAGGTGCTTTCATGCTATCTTTGTTTACTATAGTATGCTTTGGTTTGGAAGTACTGCACATACTTTTATAGGCCTTTAAATTAAGCGTGGTGCTTAGGTTAAATAGCCTACCTTAATCAAACTAGACATGGAGTTTGGTTTGGTTATTGAACTAGAAATTATTGTAGTAGATATTGGATATTCTGTTGGATTAACCCTTATAGAAAACTCTCAAATTTAATTCGGGTAAGTCAAGAGATAAACTCACATCGAGAGATGAATCAAGGCATATGATGAAGTTCAATAACTTTGCACAAAAGGAAGACACAGCTCATTCTCCATAGAAGAGTTGTAAGTATCAAAGTTTATTCACTTAATCTTTTGTCGCAAGTTACCTTTGCCTTGAACCATATAAAAGTATCTGACTACTAACAAAATGTGTTAGAAGAAATCTATGCTAAAGTATTCCTAGAAGTCCATTCTTTCATTAGCATAGATGAAATTCGCATGAATTATGGACCATAACCCACATTCCAAACTTGTTGCAATCATTCGGGTATATGTCCACTAATATTTATGCAGGAAAGAAAGAATAAATGTCTGATCATGGTTCGAAACGAAAAGAAAGGAGGACAAGTGTATTGAAAGGACTAAGATGAAAAGAAAAAGATGAAAAACACTTCAATACCTCGTACACTTCGCCATGATAGTGGACCAATCATCCTGCAAGACATAAGGTACGTTTATCCAAGCCTCATGCAACTTTAAACTACATTCAACATCTTATACCATATTGCTAATTGTCTTGGTTATCTATACCTTATGTCATGCTTAATTTGCTAAAACTTAAAATAAATAAAATACTCTTTTGGTTCACCTACATATTCTTGGTTCTATCTCTAGTCTTTTGAACTTCCTTAATCTATTATAAGTATACTTTAGAATATTACTTAAGCACTATAACATCAAAGCATATTTGTATAAGAATGTGGTTGTATATATAAACTATCCGCTCTTGTATAAAAATGTTCAAATCATATTAGGAGACTTCATAGAATCAAATCAAGGTTAGAAGTATTCTTTAAAATTATATCTTCTCCTTAACCTTATTTGGAAAATTTGAAATAATGGTGAATCATTTAAATATGGGCTACAAATTAATCTTTAACTACTTGGCAAACACTATCCATACTTTAAATAAATAGTATATTCCTTCGGGTATGTGTTGTCTACTAATCCCTTGCAGAGAAAAAATAATGAGAGAAACAAAAGTCTAAAGGAGTGAGAAAGAAGTACAACATAGGAGACAAGATGCTAATGATCAACTCAAAATGCAAGGAAGGAAAAGACCATTGAAATTCATCTACCTTCTACCACATGGTGTTATCATGCTCCAGTAGTAAAGGTAACATATTAAAGAACCCACTTCAAGCAAAGTGTGGGGAGATTCCCCAAATTCTACAAGTGGGAGTTCTAAACTAGTAACAAGGATGCACATAAGATTGGCTTTGAGATGCTAACAAAAAGAAAGGAAGAAGGTGGCACCACCATTGGAAATGCCACTAGTAGAGACACCACCTCAATCCTCATCCTTAGAAGCAAACCGAAGTACTCGATCAATGAACTATCGCAAGAAGGAGTCCGGTTCGGAGGACTCAAAACATCGAACCCTCGCCGTGAGGTAACATCGATAGTTATTCATATTTACTTTCTTACATTACATGATTTATTTTCTCTTAACCATATTTACTTTTCTACATTAGTATTGCATAGAAAATAATAAAAATAAATAGATATGCATTAGGTTGCATTCATGCATCTTAAAAAAAACTTTAAGCCCCATATGAAACCCTTGTAGCGTAAAAGTTATAGAAGTTCTCACTTGTGGTGGCCTACAAAATAAAAAATACATATCATACATTTGTACTTTCTGCATATAAACCTATAAAATCTAAAAATATTAATTGAGCATCCTGCCCCAATACTGTTATCATAAACATACTTTAAAACCTCCACAACACCCAATCCTCTAAAACGGCTAACCACTAACGTTTTATCCTAATACCGTTCCACGAGTTTTGGTGTTTTGTGAGAGCTTTCGGTAGGATGACTCCAAGAGCTAGCTCACTCAGGAATCTTTATCTTCATCACTCGAAGCATATTTCTCCGACACACGGTGACCTACGTGTGAAGGAAGTAACTTCTTGAGTGGTAAGATTGAAGTATTCCCCGGCAACACTTGCTCTTACAAACATGAGCTCCTCTATGAGGACCACTCAGCTTTAATGCTCAACTACGACAACATCCGGCTTGGGGGGAGAGCATCCTCTAGTTATCAAGTAAGTATACCTATGCGATTATCGAGTCTATCTTATAGTCATAAAATACCAAAAATATGTGGGCACATAAAGGTCCACGTCTATAGAGTCTTTTGTGAGTCTATTAGTCTAAAAGAAATAAAAAGATGGATAATTATTAAAATCAAATAAAGATACTTTAGCTATTTAGAGTGTGATCAAAGATTCTGTCTAGTTTATTAAGAGTCAAATAAAAACTAAAGAACAATAAAATTTTGTCTTGGAGATGATGAATAGTTGCTCTGTCATAATTCCTTTCACGTGCCTAGTTTTTAACCTTAAATTCTTCCGAGTTTTAGATATGACTGTTTTGATATAAGAATTTACTCTGAACCTGAAACTTGTGGAGGCATATGCTTAAGCTAAGTCTAGGTGATTGAGGGATATGATATGAGAAAGACCGAGCTACTATTTTTCTTATTCCTAACGATACTAAGTTCTGGATATTTATCTTTTCAAAACTCTAAAAAATCTTACATGATGAGCTCTTTTATGACAAAGTTTGAATTCCTACCAAAGCCATATATGATATACATTTAGATTAGGAAAACCTTTGCTCATTCATGCTGCTTTCTTTGCATTGAGTTCAGTCAACCTTTGTTGTATACCTTATGAGAGTCTTGTCATGCTTTTTAAAATCAAGATCACACTCACACACTCCACCAACATATGCATTGCTCCTACCATGGGAGTAAGCGCAATTATTTTCCACTTTCATCTAGATCTATTTTAACAAAAATGTTTTTCTCCTACACTAGGAGTAAAACACACAAAAAAAATATATATATAACCTATAGGACAACCCCTTGTTTAATGCTCTATGTTCTTATTATTATCTCTCCAATCATTTATTGTATTCAAAGGATGCATGTGGCTATGCAAAAGAAAGTTATTAAAAAATAAGAGGGAGTTAAAATGCTCGCCTCTAAAAAAAAAGAAGAAGAAAGAAAAAAAAAAAAGAAAAAAAGGAGAGAAGAAGAATAAAGATAGCCTATGTTTTCTCGCGAAAGTTCTAAGTCTAAAGAGAGAGATTTATTTCTAAAGAGCAAAAGTAGAATTAGGTTTAGCCACCATATATTCACCCATCCACCATATTCCATACACATGCACATCTTGGTTTGATTGTATGACTTGACTCTCTTTGGATGCATTGTTTGACTTTACAATATATGAATTGCAAGTATGCTCGTCCTTGTTTAATGCCACTCCTATGAGCTCCACTATAATAATTAGTTGTAGGAGGGCATGACAACATAAATGCCTTAGTGAGATCCACAAATATCATATACAATAAGAGATTTGAGGGTGTCATACAATTAAGCTCTGAGTTTTATTTTAAAAACTCGTAAAAACTCTAGAATATTAGTTTAGTGAAGAATTTGAGACATAGTGCTTGACTTGATTGTTCTATCTTTCAATTACTCAAGACCCACGCAAAAGTTGAAAAGCTCCATAGCTAATGGTAAAATGGGTAAGTTTCAAAGTTAGAGCAGTTTTATCTAATTCAAAGGAGAATTTCAGTTTGAAAGCATGTGTACTTTTGAGAAGTGAAAGCATTGTAGCAACTCCTGATCCAAGTTTAGTAGTTAGGCTTTGCTAAGGGACTAGCAAAGGGTAAGCTTGGGGGAACTTGTTGACGGTCCTTAACGCCTATTTATACCATCAACTATTGCTCAATATAACATGATATCAACCATAAAGCATAGTTGTAGGGTTCGATTCTAACGAGTTCCACGAGTTGTGTTGTTCTTGATCGTTTTGCAGGTATATCCAATTTTACATAGAATAAAAGTATCTCAAATGATGAATTGGACTACACTATTGTGACGGGCTCGTCGAGACGATCGAAATGGACATATCATTTGCTATATTCAGAGTTCAGAGTCAAAAGATATCAATTCTACACCGAAACCAACACTAGAAGACTCTAGAAGGCACCAGAAGGCGATGTACCGAAGGTGGGGCCCACCTGCTACAGGGTGGGCCGCCCGGCCCCACCCCGGGGCCGGCCGGCGCCCTACAGAGGAGGCCGCTCGGGGGCCCGCTTCGACGGAGGGCCTCCTACCGCCTTAGGGTTTCCATCCGCATCGTTGCCGAAGTCGGTTTGGCCCAACAAGCAAGCGGTGGAAGAATTAGTCCCACATCGCATGTTCGAGAGAAGAGGTGAGAGGCTTTCTAGGCTATAAATAAAGAGGAGACCCCCCTCCCCGAGGGCACCACATTATTGGAGATGTAGAGGCGTCCCTCGAATGGATGACCTCTCATCTCTAGAGAATTAGGGCTAGACTTTCCAATGTAGTTCTAGTGAGAGTTAGGGGAGAGCGGGCGCTACGCCGGGTTCGGAGGAGTCTTCGGAAGAGTCATCGAGTTTTGGTATGTCTTTGTATTTATTCTTTGTAAGACTTATGCTTTAATATATTTATCTTCTCTATTTACTTTTTATGCATTACATTTAATTGGTTAGTATAGTTGTTATACTTTAGCATAGGATCTCACGTATTAGGTGCTCTAGTTATTACGTGTGACTAGAGTAGTAATTCGTAGTATGGACATGGCGTCTAGACTATAGGTTACCCGAGATTGCACCAGGTCCAACATATAGTTGTGGTAGCCCGGTGGTGACAGCCCGACGGCCGGCGTATTCCACCATGTTAGGGTTGGTGTTTGTAGGACCGTAGTCGGAGCTTCCTAGTCCCTTTCTCACCCCTTTCCGTGACTAGTGTTCGATGTCCCGAAGTGTTATTGTGTGATTACTTTATTTACCATGAATCAGTTATTATAGAACCTTAGTAATAGACAAGTATTCAGGAACCGTGATCTCTCCCGTTGTCCTCTCACTTTAGCTATCTACTCTTTTTATCATAGAATTCTCGGTGTGTGTCATATATGCATAATTCCTATCATCAATCTATCGTTTACCCCTACTTTAATCTAGTTGGTGTATTAGTTAGTAGATACATGATGGTGAACTATCAATGTCTCTATCCATTGTTTCCTAGTGGTAAAATATAAATAACGATACCTGGAATACTCCCGGTAAAATGCTAAAATGGTTTTCTGTGCGCTTGCGGAATCTTTCATATTCTAGTAGCGACGTTAGAAATGTCAACAGTGACATGCGGTGACGGATGAGGCTCGGACACAGACGAAGTGGCACATGGAGCTGGCTAAGCAGGACATGGCGAGAGCATGCAGCGACAAACGTAGGTGGAGCTGAGCCATGCCCACACGCTTCGGAGCATGTTGTGCACTAGGTGAACGTGGCGCTTCTCATTTCTCAACTCAACTGCCTCAGTTGCCATTACAAGTTTCCCGCGTGGTCGCAGGTAGACACCATGGCCCCCAAGGTGGCCTGTAGCTATATGTCCTCCGTCATGACATAGGGTGGCAATATCAAGGTTGAAGATGAGCCGCTATCAGTATGCTATTGTGGTGTGGCTCAGTAATGGCGCTAGTAGTCCAAAACAATCGGCACAATCACATGTGCATGTCTACGCTGGAGATAAGAGACCCCGAGCCACGCACACAATCTCTCTCTACTCACTCGCGGGCCTCGCGCCGCCAGCGGCGGCTACTCACCTATGTGGTTGCGGTTGCTCGAGTTCATGCTATGTGCGGCTGCTGTTCGGCCGTGTCCATGTGCAGAAATGGCAGTGCCTATGCATGGTGTCAGTCTCTCACGCGCCGCCCATGTGAGGCGGCGGCTCGCCTAGGCACCTGTGCGTAGGCTGCGGTGGCGGCGACAAGGAAGTAGATATTATTTTCAAAATAGTCCCCGTAAAGTCTATAAATATTTATCTAATTTTATTGTCTTTGCGATTTTGCTTATAACCCTTGCTAATCTTTTAATTGAAGCATTTGAGTCTTATTTCTACTCGTGGGCACGAATATATATACCCGTCACAACTACATTGCCGCCTTCAACTACTGCTTCTTGTTCTTGGCCAACTCAGACCATAACGACCACTACACTTTGGGCCACTTGCTAATTCGGATGTACGAGGACACATAGGGCATCGGATGACCACCGGGTGGCATCACCGGGTAGACTAGCCTTCAGCACGAGGACACGTTGATCGGAGAAGGGGAGAGCTCTGTCACATGTCCAATGTGGATGGTGACTGACAACAGCAAAAACGGGCCGAAAGAGGCCCAGGAGGGGGGCATCGCCACCCCTGGCGGCCCCCCGCGACCTACCCTAGGGCAGAGGGAGGGGCACGCGCATAAGGGCGGCAACCCTACCGCTGCCGCCTTCTTTTTATGTCTTCACTGGTTACCTTTTTACTATTTATAAATTTATGAATAAATAAATTATCAGATGGAAGTTAGTAGATTGAGTGGGAAAGGAGGAATTCGTGTTCGATAAAGATTTCGTCTTCTTGCTTGTAGGTTAAGTCTGATTCTGACTATAAATACTAGAAGCAGGTAACCAAATCAATCAAGAAGTAATTGAGCGAAAGCTCTTTATTCCTCGTTCCCTCGCTTTCAACTGTCGTTGCCTCTCTCTCCTTCCGCGCCACAGCCACCGCCTACACCGTCGCCCTCGCCTCCCGTGCAACCACGCGGCTAGCCCTAGGGGCGCCGCTGCCTCCAGCCGCCGCCCTCCTCCGACTCTCCTCATCGTCGCCGCCTAACCAGCCACCCTACCCTGCTTTACTATTACAGATCTTGCTACAGATCTTACTGTTACAGGTATATGATGGTATAATCGGAATTTGATATGGACGTTTCTTTTAAGCATTATGCCTTTTTTTAATTTGTTAAAAGCCATTGCAAGGGATGTGGGAGGGTGGTCCCTACACGATGGAGGAGGCATCCAACTGGTTGTCACAAAAGTGTGTTGTTCTATAATATGAAACATGGTGTTCCACCAAATAGCCCATGCTTATAAGAACCCCGCGTGTGCCGAGAAGGATCTGGGCACGAACACCGGCTGAATGGTGGATTTGGCCTGGCCACCCAGACTCCTAGACCCCCGACGGTTCCTTAAGGTCGAGCCCTTTGGAAATAAAACTAGCTGTTAAATCCTATCCACTAATCTTATACTTGACGAATAAAATCACTTCGTAAATAGATGTCTGTTTGTGAGGTCTTGGAAAGTTCTCTTGTTTTCACTTTTCAAACCTCTATTCTTATTGGCCGTTTGTTGCTTCAACGGATTGCTTCATCAGTTTGATTGCAGTCGTGATGAGTTTAAATTACGTTCAGTCAACTGCTCTATTTTGTGCGCATTCATGGTCATGAGGAATGATTGCTGCATTAAAATGGTGAATTATAAACTTCGTATTTTACAAAGCTGATCCTTTTCCTTTTATTATGCAAATATAGAAGCTGAGACCACACTAACAAAAAGCTTGAGAAACACACATCTACAAGCTTTACTTGGTCAGCATTCTAGATTACAGTTCTACTCAAAAAATTCAGGTGACCTAAAACAAAAGATACTTAGCCTACATAGACCTAAACCCAAAACAAATATTAGCAATGGATTGTACAACAAACAGTTATCTTATGTTGTGTATACATGTTCATGTAGTGTTTACATGGCATCAGCTTGGTCACCAAGAAGCATGGCATCAACGTAGTTTGCTTGATGCTGGTTACCAGCATACAAGTTCCTTCGCCCACGATTGTGCCCATCTGTTCCCACCAAAAGAAAGAGACGTCAAAAACTTCACAGGAATTCAAGAAGATTCTCATATGTAAAATGTTGACCTCACGGCACTATCATGACCTGTACTGTATGGACATAAAATAAGAGAATGAGGGCACATATGGCCATGCAAAACAGGACTGCAAACTATCATGTGCATTTCATTAAGGTTGACTAAGATTACAAGGGCAAATGTCCATTATATTACAATACTGCGTAATATGCATGCAGACAAGCATTGTACAACAAGTCAACAACTGTATATCTGAAACCACTCTCCTAGTTTGGGGCAACCATCCATCCTAAACTGGAAGCAGAAATGAATGATTTCTGCAGCAGCATGCAAAGTCCCATAAACCTGTTAAGGAATAAATGAATTAGTATTTACCACTTTCACCATCTGATGCCTCAGCAAGCCTTGCTATCGCGTCAATCAATGACTGTTCTTGCTCCTGCAGACATTGACAGTTAAGACTAAATGAATGATTCTTCATAAGTTAACTTATGCATTCTGGTTTTTACCTTAAGAGCTTTCTTTGCCTTTTCTACTTCCTGCGGATCAGGATTGCTAACGCTAAAAAGTTTCTCCACCTACATGAGCAGATATAGCAAAAGAAAAGTAAATTGAAGTGCATAAGATCTACAGTACATTATAATCATAAATATTCAGCATTCACTTAAACCAACCTCTTTTATTAGGCTCTCGGTATGAAGGATATCTATGTCATCGGAACTTCTCTTGCCAACACCATTTTGTGGAGGTGGAAAATCTTTCTTAGACATGTTCTTGTGTAATCCTCTTCCTCTTACAGAATCTGGCATGGGCGCACCGCGACCTGTTGGCTTCCTAACCCCACTAGTTGGGGCACCTCGGTTGCGCAGATATGTCACAGGGTCTATTCCAGAGTCATCCTCTTGCCATCTTATGTCTTCAGGTCCCATCTGTACTCAAGCATTTTTCACCACAGTTCCATCAGATTAAAGGTTTTGGTGGGCAGTGACAGATACTTCTGAACACAAAAGTGTGGACACTGAATACGTGGCCAGATAATGCATTTGAAAGAAGTGAACAAGCTAGGAGAGATCGATGTTTGCTTATTGTCTTTTAATACAGGCTACCAGCTTGTGTTTATTATCTAACAATACATGCTGCAACCCTGTGTTTATTATCTAACAATTTCTATTATCCTATTTTATTGCTAAATTATGAGAAAATCAATGAACTGAATAGAAATCAGCCAATCTCTACTAACCCAAACCAGATAGCAATCAGCAAGAATAACACAGTAAACCACTGGCAGCTGACAAAGTTATTACTTGAATTTCAATGACCTCACTTCAGATTACAAGGTTACAAGACCAACCATCAGCCACGCATTTGCACAAGATATTGACACCACAATCAGCTGCATATATTATGTGAACATGTCCTACCATGTAAAATGTGGAGGAAAACTACCTTAAAAATGTTCCGCAACAACAGGACCCAAAAGTATGCTAATCTGGATGAACAACCATATCGAAAGCAAATTTTGGTAAAAGGAAGCTCGGCAATCTTTGCACTAACCAAATAAAAATCTGATGTCAAAATATAGATCTACCGCATTAGTATCAGTCCAGTATATCATTCTACAATCAAGAGCCCCTTGCATGAGAATATGCATACATGAATTTCATAGAGATCTCGACTATAAATTCTGCTGTCCAGCCTGTCTACTTTTTATATATCAATTTTAATTGCCCAAGTCCATGCTGACACAGCATATGGATGTGTGTGATTTGATTTAAGTCGGCAAATTTCATTGAAGTAAAATTTACCATCACGTTCACAATGTCAACCAAAAGATCAAGGAGGTCTTGGTATACATGATTTGGGTATCAAGAATAAAGCTTTACTTAGCAAATGGTTGTTTAAGTTACTTATGTCAGATGGCACTTGGCAACGGATACTTCGAAATAAATATTTAGGGTCCAAACCGTTACAACGAGTAGAATGGAAAGCAGGAGACTCGCATTTCTGGTCTGGACTTGTGAAGGTTAAGCGGGATTTCCTACGCTTTGGTGCCTTCACAGTGAAGGATGGGTCACTAATTCGTTTTTGGGAGGATAAGTGGCTGGGTGCTACACCACTTCGTGAACAATATCCTTGCCTCTACAACATAGCTAGATCCAAACATATTACCCTTTCTGATGCTCTTATCACTTCTCCACCTAATCTTCCATGGCGTAGAGACCTTGTTGGACCCAAATTAGCAGCATGGAACAACCTGTCACCACATATTGCTAACATCTCTTTGGGACATGAGCCTGGTGTATTTCACTGGAGTTTGACTCAATCAGGACAATTCTCAGTGAAATCACACTGTCAAGCTTTAATCCATATAGACATATATTTGGAAATTAAGAACACCTTTGAAGATTAAAATTTTCTTATGGTACTTATGCCAGGGTGTCATTCCCACAAAAGATAATTTAGCCAAGTGCAACTGGCAAGGTAGCAAAACGTGTTTTTGTCACAAAGAGGAGACAATTAGACACCTTTTTTTTCGTTGTCGGTTTGCTAGGGCTATTTGGTTAATTATACAGGTGGTTTCAGGCTTATCTGTTCCTCGTAGCGTGTGACACTTGTTTGGCACATGGTTAGGAGAGATTAGCAAAGTGTTGAAGCCTATTGTCCTATTAGGCGCGGCCGCAACTATTTGGTCTATTTGGCTATGCGGAAATGATTTAGTTTTTGAAAAGAAAAAAAAAAACTACTCTCCTTTGTAGGTTATCTACTCGGTTATACACTAGCTCCGTTCATGGGCTATCCTTCAGAAGCCGGATGCACAGGATTCGGTTACAGAGGCTGCGCAACACTTGGCATGGGTGATCAAGGATATTTTTTCGCAGGTACATGGGTGGCGCTCTACTCTTCGGATTGTCACTAGATTGTGGGTGGCTTCTTTTTGTTAAAAGGTTGTGTGCTTCTTTGTTAAGCAAAGGCCAGCAGAATTTTTCAAGACCTTTTATCACCTCGACTCGATGTAATGCTCTTGAAAATTAATAAAATCTTCCTTTGTCAAAAAAAAAAAAAAACGTTCACAATTGGCGTGACTACCATCTATAAAGATAATTTTTTGAAAGTTATTGCTGCGAAACCAAGTGATCCTAAACTACAACTTGCCCATCCAGTGCCGAATTAAAAAACCAAAGGAATATCAGAAAGGAAGATATAAAAATGTCAAGTGACCAAAGTATTCTCATTATAGATAGCATCTATGTACCTCTTTAAGATCAACCCACTCCCAGGTTTCATTTGCCGTGTTGATATCATAAACCAGCGCATAAAAGCCCTGCAATGAATTCCATAAGAAAGAGCTGGAGGCTTGAATCAAACGTAACTACCTCGGTATAGTAAAAACACACCGTTTCAGCATTATAATTGGATATGACTGCTTCATAGAAACTATTATCTTCAGGCCACCGAATCATCACTTTACGACCAATCAATGGATCGGCATTCTGAGCTTGGGCTTCAGAAGCAGAGCCACCTGGAAAATTCCTATTCATGTGTGGTCCTCTTCCACTAGGACCTGCTGAAGATGACATGGGCTTGGCTGCAGAGCCACCGGGTACCTTCTGACCCTGAAAGTGTATTAACTTCTGCCAAAGAACAGCAAAGAAGACTTATAGGAAAAATAACTCATTCAAATTATCTACTTACTGGTTTTGTCTTTTTGCCTTTAGGGCCTGGGGGAACAGCTTTCCTAGCAGTTGAAGACGATGGCTGTGTTGGTGTAGCCAGCTGCTGTGAATGCATTGCAGGAGGCGGTCCAGGTAAAGCAGGAACAGATTGAGATGTCTTTTGCCTCTTACGGCCAGATGTGGTAGGACTGGGAACAGGGTCATGAATCGGTTGTGGATTATTGGACAGGCTTGCCTGAAGCCCTCCAGTTGATCTCCATTCCCTTGAATAAAAAGTCATCACATATTTCGATTGCTGAAAACCAAGATAATTTGCATACTGTTACTACAGAAAATGCTATTCATGCTACCTTATGCTACATATAATATTATCGTTGTTGACTCTATTTAACAGCTCCCTGTGTGCTTTGTCAGATACTCTTAGCTCCTTCCGAAGTTCAGTCATGAGACCTTCCTTCTCCTGAAAAGGTTAGAGTTCAGTCAACTTTGAGAAATGACATCTAAATTATCAGACACCAAATGAACAAAGAACAGTTTAATGGTCTCAACCCATGTAATGGCATCAGACTGGGCTTTGAATGCACGAAGCACTGAGCAATATGCTTCCTGTTCAAGTTGTTGAATTTGTGCTTCCATATCAGTTGGTGCCCTAGCATATGAACTGGCAGGAACAAGAGCTCTCCCATTACCACTGACACGTCCGCTGCCTCTGATACTCCTACTATGTGGAAATTGTGGAAGATCATCATCAGTTCCTGCAACCAACATAGAATTGAGGATGGAACATATATGATGACAGCATTTTTTTAAAAAAAATACCCATGGTGCTAGCAGAATACACAAATAGATCACATTTCGAAATGATGTTGCGAACAAGACAGATATACTGGTAGTTATATTGTTTATAACAAAATATTTAGCAGTCTAGGGGCAATTACTTTTGAATACAAAAAAAAATTGAGAAAACTAATATTGATATGGTTCACTAATTCCCTAAATACACTGGCCCATCTGCACAAGAAGTCAGACTATAATATTTACACACCAAACCATTCAACCTTATCACAGTCTCCAAAACCAAATTAAACTATTAACAGTTTCAACAAAGCAAAAGAAGTTTTTCAGGAATCAGGACTAGTGCAATATCCAAGGACTGAGACTCACTGCAATCAATTAAACAAATAAGGATGTGAAGCAAAGTGGTGCTGATTTCTACCAATACTCAAGGCCTACAAAAGGCTTAAAAAATTAAAAAGCTGCATATTTTTAACAGCGTAGTTCAGCTTACATGACAGATTGGACACAGCTCACA
Source organism: Chrysopogon serrulatus (assembly GCA_015844335.1). NCBI lineage: Eukaryota > Viridiplantae > Streptophyta > Magnoliopsida > Poales > Poaceae > Chrysopogon > Chrysopogon serrulatus. Next base: position 395,972 of record JADLZL010003073.1, read on the forward strand.
ACAATAAATAGGCTAAAAGACTGGACACATTTTGTTAAATAATTCAAGAATCTAACAAACATGAGGATCAAGATAGGTCATCTAAATCTAGTTGGTTGGCCCCTGCATAATAGTATAATACTCGCACCAAATCACATCGGCAAGACTGGAATGTTAACTGCTAGCTGCCCTAAAAAAGAAATATTCTCAATGCCTCAATCAATACAATGATGTAACTACTAAAATCCATCTGGCATTCCGTTCCAGAAATCTTAAACTCTTGTAATATAGAGCAATAAGCAATATCACAAGAAGACATCATCAGTTACCAGATTGGCAACTTCAGGTACTTCACCAACTTTATCTGCATTCAGCAATCCCTTAATTACACTGGCTATTTGGAGATGACATTATGATACACACTTATCACTCGTTCCAGAATGTGAAAGCTAAAAAATCAGGCTCTAAGCTCAGCACATGGAATTTATGACCCTAGCCTCTTAAGTTGTTGCAGACATCTAAAGATTGCAAGCATGGTTTGGCTGCTAATCATAATCAAAAGATAAATACACCTAAAACAATGTCAGTTTCCAAACCCTAATACTAAGGTAGTAAATCCTTAATTGAGTCAAGCCCATAACACTTATTCTATATCGAACTAAATTTCATAAACATAACTGAATAGGTATTTCAGCAAGATATAAATTACAGACACTATCGGCGCATACAAAGCCAACACTATCCGAGCGCGCAAAACCAGGTATCGTACAGCAGCAAGTTTCTCATGAGAACTCCCAGAGTACCAAGCTCCAAAGAGGCCCCTATATCAAATGTTCGCAATTGGATACACAATCAACCTTGCAGAAACAAAGGAAACCAGGAAAGGAGAACCCCATTATTCTCTAGCCGTCCACAACAATTCAATGTTTACAAGAAAATCCAAACCGTGAAGCAAAGAAAATGAGAAACGAAGCTGAAACAGCCAAATCCACTACATATGAAGGAAATTCTGCACTTTTATTTGGCAGGTTGTATTTTCCTGATCCCAAAAACTGCAAATTACGCAGAAACCCCCAAATCCACCATGAGAAACTCAATTCACCAATGCAGAAACCGATATTCCTGAGCAAGAATTCACCACAACACCCAAGTTCCCACGACGTTCAATTATTTCCCCAACTGGTGAATTCCAGGTAACTCTAACCCCAAAAACCTGCTCCCGTCAGGCAAGCTCAAACCCTAGCTCCCAAATCCATCCAACCACCCTGAGGATGCGACGTCGTAGCTCCCGCATCTTCACAGCCAAGGAACTGGCATTCGCTAGGAAGATCTGAAGCAAGCAAAACCCTAGGGGTGGAGCCCAACCATAGGCAAGGAGACGGACCCTAGCTCGAGCTCTCCCGCACTCACCGCTGCTGTCGGAGGGCCGGTAATCCATGGCCGACCCTCGGGGGCGACTCCGCCAACCACCACCCACACCAGCGGCGGTGGTGCAACAGGCGCGAACCTGAAAGCGCCCAACGAACAGGGGTCAGCTCCCTCCGCCACGCCGGGGCTCCAGCTGCCACCCCAAGGCCGCCACCGTGGCGGCCAAGGGTCAGCGAGTGCTCACCTGCGGCGGATGCGGGGGCGGTGCGGGGAGGCGGAATCCGGCGAGATTTGGAGGAAGCGGGTGTGTTTGGTTGCTCCAATGGAATTCTGTAGACCCGCATGCAATATCCCGCATGAGGGAAAACAGGCTGAGTTGGGCAAATTCTTCAGCATGAGCGGAAAAAACATTAAGATCCTATCAACCTACTAATACACCAAGTTTTCTTTCCTATTCCTATGTCCACCCAAAAAAACATCCCCCACTAAGAAGGCCTCCCTTCATACACCCAAAAAATTATACCCAACAATTCAACACCATCAAAATCAACTGACCAGATTGATTCTAGATATTCTCTCTCATTACTCACCCACGCACGGACGGACCAGATCACTTGTATGGTCCTTCCTCACCCCTCCCATCTCCCACGCCCGCCGACCGCGCCTAGCAGTAGCAGCCACAATTCGATCCTCGGCTTCTCTATTTTTTTTTTTTTTCTTGCGGTGGGTATTTTCTTGCCTCGAGCTACCACGGAAAAAAGAAAAAAACACCTCGCGACTTCCGCCACCGTTTCCCCGGGTTCCCAACGCCGCTAGGGGTTTCCCGAACGCGGGAGCCGCCAAATGCGGGGGGTGGTCACGCATCGGCGCTGGTGCTCCGTTCTGTCGTGCTTGCATGGGTGCGAGTGGCGGCGTCGACGACGCAGCAGCGGGGGGAAGCCATGGCCCTAGAGGTCGAGGGCGAGGGCCTCAAGAATACAGGCGATGCCGGCCTTGACGATGGCCGCGACGGGCAAGCGGGGGGGCTTGGTGTCGGCTTGGCAAGACGAGCGAGGAGTTGGGGAGCAGACAGAGACATCCATGGCGGCCGGGGAGGACCTCCGTCTCCGTCGTGTCGCCCCGCCCGCCGCAGGTTCGCTCGACACCGCCACCGAGTGCGTCGCACCCGTGAAACCGAAGCGCTCATCGTTTCTCGATTGCTGGTGCTTGCTTGCATATCCTTTCTGTTATTTCATTATCTTTGATACAGCTGCACACTCAAAGGCTGAGCTTGGCGGATCTGATTCTCGGTTGGACCTACGCCCCGAACCACGAAGCCATGGATTCCGTGAACTTCGGTGGTGGTGAGAGCAAGAGGTTCAGGTACTCAATTACCCTGTTTCATGATTTTACTTTGCAGGCTGCTATGTTGTATGCATGGTTTCTAAATGATTAGTTATCCAGCAAATTTATGCCAGCCAGCAAAAGGCTGCTATCAATTCTTTTAGCACATTGACAGGTTCAGGTGGGGCATGGCCATGGAAACCACATGGCTGCATGCAGAACTATCTAACGAAGAGCATCCAGCAATGTCACTTGAACTCCTAGGCCTAAGGTCAGTCAAGGATACATGTCATTCTTATATACTTTATTAATTTTATGGTCTAATAATAGTTTCATGGCTTGTGAATAATTTGTAAATGCATTCTTTACTCTTTCAGTGCCCCAGCATGTTTCATTCAGTTTTAGTGTGCTCCAGGAAGTTACTCTGCTATTGAAGTGGGGGGACTACACTTTCATGTCTCAGTTTTAATGCATCTTGGTGCTTGTACTACATTTGCAAAGTCTTCAGTTCCTAGGTAAATGAATTTGTTGAAAAAAAATTAAAATGAAAAACATCATGATTACTGCTCTGTGGACCAGATGCCTCTGCTCCAAAGAATAATTTGAAACTTATGGCCTCTGATTTTTTTTTTTTAATAAACTAGGTACAACAATGAAGTCGATTTCTTATTTAGGTTAATACTTACTAGATACATACCTTGACAATTTGGAGTTCATGCGAGCAAGGTTAGGATGCAAAATCCTTCTGTTTTGAACTGTATTTCAGGGCTAACTTATTTTGGCACCAAAAAATCACAAGATAATATGTACTGACATTGACATTGTCCATGCCGTGAACCTTCTCATGAATAGGATATTGCTTTATTTAAAGGGAACAATAGACCAATATTGTTTCCTATTTAACTGAGGTCATCTTGGAAAGGGCTAGATAGGTTGATTGTTTGAGTTACTTGAAAAGTATGGTTCGTGATCAGTTGATTGAAAAATACCATTGTTTTGTTTCCAGATCATTATGTTGAGTGCTTCTACTATTATCTGAGACAAAAATAACTGATTTCATGGTACTCTTATATTCTAGGATCCCACCAGTATTCACCGATTTTGAAGGTGTTTAGGTGAAATAACTTGACTTTAGAACAAGGAGATAAATCTGGGTTCTGTTTTTTATTTATTTTCATATGTAATAAATCTGTTAAACCTCTGAACTCTTGTTCGTATTACAGATGATGCTTTGCAGCACAGTCTGCAAATAAAACTTCACAGTCAAACTTCACAGTCTGAATGTTTGATTTGTACTACCAAAGGTTGCCGTTGCGTTAGCACGGGCACTATACTAGTTTGGCTATAGTAGTTGTATATAGTTATATAATTCTTCAGTATTATATGAGTGATCAATATTTTTATCTTGTTCTTGAGTCTACCATGTGGGTCCGCTTCTTGTAAACGTACATTTACCTAGCCAGATCTGCATGCCAACTTATTTACCTAAGACCACAGATTTTTTTACTTTTAATCCTTTTCAATAGACATTTAATAATAACCGCAGCAAAATAGAATACCAAATGTAACCCCTTCGGCTATACCAGGACGCCTGCCGTGACACATGCATGTGTCGCGCCACATGCTGATGCGAAATAGGAGGACACGTTGGGATGGACCGCTGACCTGGACCACCATGGCACAAGGTGGGCCCGTTGTGTCGCGCCTTCGACACTAGTGCGATATGTCGCACCAAACCGCATGGCGTGGCTAGGGGAATGCAAAGCCACATGCGTGCCTCTTTTCCTCTTCTTCTCTTCTCCCGTCTTTCTTTTCCGCTCAGTTGCAATTTTGGAGCTTAAAATCTAGCACCCTTGGACCTCAAAATCAGCCCCAAGTTGTTCCCTAGCCTGAGGCATGTAATGAGGCTCTTTATTTTCTTTTTTCTTTGGTGAATTCAAAGTTTTGGATTGGTACCTAGAGTTCAGAGACAGTATATTTAGTTACAATCAGTAGGTAGGGTTTGGAGACAACTTTACAAAATTTTGGTGTAGTGTCTCCCCACGTTTCTGCCCATGTAGTTGCATTTTGTCTATATTAGATAGTTACAATTTTGGGTACCATGTTTAGTTTTAGATTATTTTTTGTTGGTACGTATAAGTTGTTAGTTTTAATGTTTATGATTTATTACATCTATTTTATTATATGTAAGACATGTGGTTGTAATAGAAGTGGCGAAAATGTGGTCCTCCAAGAGAATTATACTCTGACATGTCTAGCAAAGATGCACTCGTTCCTCCTACCTCCTTATCCCTAACTATGACTATGTATGCCGGTCCACATGTTTCTATCCAGGCATCCAAACACAGCTGCTCGTTACTTCTTTATTTTCATTTGTATTATTAGTTTACTAATAATTTGTTGGAACACTATTGTGTACGACCGTGAGAGGTGCTTTCTCTTTCAGTGGATCGACGATCCTGATAAGTTTGACCCAAGGCACCATTCAATGAATGGTGGAGAGGGAGACATCGACATGAGCACTTCGAGCAGTGGGTTCCACCTCCCCTAACCCCACTCCAATGACGGGTGAGAAGTACTTAGTCATGGTAAGACGACTTGAGGTCCTCGATGTCTTTGTAGAGATCGAGCTTGAGATTGTGTGTGGCAATAAAGACAAAGTAAGTGAAAACTATTTGGTTTTATGTTAAGTATGTAGTAAACTATTTTTTTTGCAGCATGGATTCTCAGAGTATGATTTTATGGTCCTAAGTCTTACTGGACGGAGCCAAAGGAAAAGAAGAAAGAAAGGCTAATCACCAAAGCACCTTTGGTCCTGTGCAAATGTGGTGTTGAAGCCCACTATGATATAGTTCCATTGGAGCGTGGCATAGGCCATTGGTGCGGCCATATGCTAGATTATGATGAGTTCATTTTTTATGTGCAAAGATTCAAATCAAATATGTTGCATGTAATAACATATATTTTTTTTCAACAGAGCACTAGAAAATGTGATTGGGTGTCTTCTAAGGGGAGAGATGAATTCGTTGAAACAATCATGGTGAAGCAAGTAATGGGATGTAAGATAGGGTGTGGATTTTAGTTCGTCGTTGATTTTGTTAAGCAACACATTTAACACATACAAATGATGTGTAAGTTTGCTAGAGAAAATGGTAGTCATCTCCCTATACATCTAGGTATAGTGGAGTGGCTTTTTTGGGAGAGGAAAAGGTTTTGGATGCCTAGAAGAAGGCAGAGGAGAGGGTCAGGGAGGCGGCATGAGTACATATGCAGGTCATAAAAGACCTTGTTGGTGCATTTGCATGGATTTTCTAGTGAGTGATTCCAAGATCTATAGTTTTTCAATGTCTTTTTTGAATTGTAATCACGTTGCTAACTTGTTGCATTTTGTCCATGCAAGTAGAGGAGGCAGTGATTTGCATGCCGGTGAGGTGTCACATGCAAGGTTATAAAAAAAGAGGCTGATAAGCACAAAAAAGAGGTGGCTGCCCTATCTATCTTAGATTGTGGAGGTCAACAAGGGTGGCAATGAGGAGGAGGGCTATGGTAGATTGAGCGAGCTCATCGCTTTAGTGAGGTGGACTTGTCACCAATACACCAGCAAGCTAGAGGTCGATGAGGGTGGTGATTGTGAGGAGGACTATGATAGATTGAGCGAGCTCATTGCTCTAGTGGATGCGGACTTGTCACCACTACTCCAACAAGCTATGGAGGTCGATGAGGGTGGTGATGGGAAGGAGGACTATGGCAGAGTGAGCGAGCTCATTGCTCTAGTGGAGGCGGACTTCTCAGCACTATAGCAGCAAGCGGAGGATGATGTGTGCTTTGTCTCAGGCTGCTAATGAAGCGGAGGCCACTTACTTCAAGCGCAAGACTTAAGAGGACAATTGATGAGAATCCAATCTAATCTCCCTACATGCCCGGCCCAGGCCTTTTAAGTGCACGCAGGCACATTACACCGAACCAGATGTGGACTAAAAGATTATTGATCAAGTCCGGCTCCACCCTGACTCATCACAAAAATAAAACTCGTACTTGATTGGACCATGGCACCATCCTAAACTAAACAGTTCAAGAAAAATACTAAAATAATGCGGCCACGATGCAAATTACACCATTAGCATTATGAACCTCCGTACTAGCAACTTGCATGCAGCGAATTCAGTCCCAATAATGGTTCATGTGATGTCGACCCGAATGCAACCAATATAAATATAGTTTCTTGGCTTCACATTTTCTCCTTTCATGAATGTTGCACCTCTAAAAAATATATTTGATGATAGTCCGGCAGTAATAAATTTATCCATCATGTTCTCACTATATTTCTTATCAAAAATAATAGCTCCAAATTTAATATCAGAGGGCTTCAAAGAATTATCGACTGCAATATTTGCAATAATACTTGACTTGCTTTTATGATCATCTTGATGAGCCATGGGCTCATCAACAATGCAGGTGAACTAAGCCACAACTAACGCACTATGTTGTAGTAGATTTTAATTTCCAAGTCATGTAATATTTCTTAGACATGTGGATGTATTGGATTGCCATAGAGCATCTCCAAGGAGTACCCTATTTTTTTTTCCAAAAACATGATGCTTTCCAACTCCCCAAAAAGTATTCTTTTGCACAGATGGTATTCTGCGAGCATGAGTCAATTTTACAAGTATGAACATGAAATATATTACATGAACACATGGCACTTTCATTGCTCGAGTCAATTTGACTAACACAAACATTACAAGTCCATAATCATCATTAAAGATGGTAGTCCACAAGTGACAAGCATATACAAGTCTAGTGCAATAAAATGTACTAATATGATATTCGAACCAACTCTAACTCCTAGGAGTGTACACCCTGCGTGGCCATCTTTGCCTCTTACGCCTTGAGGACGTTTGGAGTGAACGCAATGTCCATGCAATCGTGCTGACAGGGGGCATGATGCAACTTCTAGTTCTCACTAGGACCCTACAATTAATAAATTAAGTTCTATGAAAATGTGGTGTGGATAGCTACTAGGTTTGGATGGCAAGCAAATATAGAGCTCCATTTCATAATTAAGGCACATTCCACGAAGGCTATATACTTAAATACGGAGGCAGCACTATACCTGATTTGTCATGATCCTTTTTCATGTTTTGGTAGATGCTATCATTATCCGAAACACCGAACTTTGCCTCAAGTGCTCCCCATAACTCTTCGCTATTTGGTAGTGACATGTAGACATCTACAAAGTTTTCAGCGAAAACACTAATTACGATGTCTTGAAATATCGGTTATCGTTAGCCCTCAACTAACGTTATGTCCTCTTCATGATTAAATTGTTCAGGCTTCTCCTGTGAGATAATATATGTTCGTAGTCATCAACCACAGGATCATCTTAGCACACACCACTTGTAATTGTCAAACATGTTTGGCTTAAGAGCGGAAGCAAAACTAATAATTGAATAGTACCTACATAATCAGGTTCTTGGATTGTTAGATATCTATAAGAAACTTTAGGCATGATTTACTTTAGAAAAATAATAAAAAAATTTGTGACATCATATATGTGCATGTGTAACCTCGTCGTAGCACATGATAAATACCATACTGACAATACTGATCATAGCAAATGTACTAAGTTTAACAAATTTAACGTCCAGGTATACGTAGAGATAGGACCAGTACTAAGGGCATCGACGGTATGGTAGAGACAGGACCAGTACTGAGGGCATCAACGGTACGGTGCTATTCTCACTAGTTGACATAGTGAGCGAACAACCAATAGGAAGTACTCGTTCACCAATCACCCTGCAATACATGTAGGCGTACACCTAGAGTTTAACTTGACGATAGGTGCACCCACAACATCTATTTGAGCTGAGTCAATGTTGACGATAGATAACGTCTATTTTTAACCATCAATCTTCCTTGCGAAATATCATAGAATAGGAGGTTATTACTGACAATTTCCACAAGTTTTGGTGAGTTGTCTGTTTTCTAGGGAGTTATCCAGAAAGTACATAATTAAGGATTAAAGTGCATAAAAGCCACAAAACTTAACCGCGACAGAAAATATCGCTAGAGGGATCAGGAACGATCTAGAAGACACCAGAATGAAGCGGAGCCCGAGCCATTTTGGGGTGGAGCCACCTAGCCCCACCACCAAGGCCGGCCGGCCTGACAGGGTGGACCCCACCTGTCATCTTTTGCGTGTTTCTCCACCGTCTTTGAGAATGCATCTTGGCCCTACATTAAGTCGGTTTGATCCTACGGTTGATGTTCATCCCACCGAACTATAAATATGGACCTGTACCCCCTGGGAGAGAGCTAGATCAATGGAGAGCTGAAGAGCCAGAAACCCTAATTCCTATCTAGTAGATCTAGGCTAGCAATCAAGAGAGGCTAGTTCAATCTAGAACTAGTTCTTGTTTAGAGATTAGAGAGATAGAGTTGGAGAGTAGAGTTCTAGAGGAGTTTCGGCCTGTCGGTGCTTCTTCGTTGCTGTATTCTTCAAGATTAACTGGAGTTTGCATCTTGAGATCATTTGGTAGTCAACTTCTCATTAAAGCAAGTGTTTTGTTCATATTATTCTTCTAGTTTGCAACTCTTATTGAGTACTTTGATCTAGATAGCTTCTTGATTGAAGTAGTATTCGTAGCGTAGATATGGTGTTTGAGCTATGTTTACTTGTGAATGTCCTCTAATTTTTCGGATAGTGGTAGCTCACGAAGGTGACTTATAGCTTCGTTGAATTCTCTGTAGTCCACTTCCCGTTAATAGGTTGGCAAGCAAAAGGTGCTTGGTAGAAGAGAACTCTGATTTCTACTCCTATCTTATTAAATTATCGCTCATGATCATATGATATAAAACAACCACTTTCAAAGACCAGAACTAGATAATTCACATTGTTCTCCTTATTCTCGCTATTTTCTAACTTGATTGTGCGTTGGGTTAAGTTTATAGACTTAGTCATCATCACCTACTGTTCCTTTGGGTTCGATATTTAAAACCGGGTTTATCTTGGTAAAGTGCTACAATGGTATTGTATTTGTGCGCTTGCGGATAATCTTATTTCTTGTGTGCATTTAATTAATACCAACATGCATTTCTAGCGCCGTTGCCGGGGAACGGTTTGCTGAGATTGACTTTAAGTTTAGCTTAATTCCTGTATTATACTTTTCCTTTTTGTTTAGCTTTTTAGTTTTTATTTTGTTTTTATTTTTAATATGGAACCCGTATCTCAACTCTTATATCAATATGGAGCACCATCGGGCTCATGTTTACAGCCAGTAGAATCATCTAAGCCCATTACATCATCTGGCTATGAGCTACGCCCGGGGTTAATTCATTTAGTTCAGGAAAATGTTTTTTCTGGCAGTTCTAGCGAAAACCCCTATTCCTATTTGAATGATTTTGAAGAAACTTGTTCATGTCTACACATTAAAGGCATGGCAGATGAGAAGTTAAGGAGGAAGCTTTTTCCGTTTTCATTAACGGGGCGAGCTAAACACTGATATAAGCGTTATGTTGGGAGTAGTCAGGGAGATTGGAAAGCGTTATGTTCTAACTTTTGTCTTAAATTTTTCCCTATCGAAAAAAAGTCGCTAAACTTTATTTTGAAATCATAGGTTTTAAACAACTAGATAACGAATCACTAGGTAAGGTTTGGGAATGTTTTGATAGTTTTGTAAATTCAGGTCCTAGTCTTGCTTTGCCAGAACCTATACTCTCACAACACTTCTTTTTGGGCCTTAATGAAAAAACTAAGGAATATCTTAATTTGGCCGTGGGAGGAGCGTTCATGTATATCACTGCTACACATGCAAAAACTATTCTTATGAATATCTTGAATGATCTTCTTGAAGAAAAAGAAGAATCAATAGTTGAATCGAATCATTGCTTGAATCTCAACCTTTAGCTATTTTGAAACCTGAACTTTTGAATGAAGAAGAGGAAATTCTATTTCCTGATTTTATGCTTGATTTAGAGGATGATCTTTTTGATGATTATGGAAACACCTCTAATTACCAAGTAATTATGAAACCTCAAGAATCTAGGGAATTTAAAAATATTGATCTTATTCATCCTTTTGAGGTAAAGTTCTTTAAAAAGTTTACGAAAGAGTTAATCTTTGTCTTAAGTGAAGAATGGTTAGAAGAATCAGAACTTTCAAAAGATGTTATTTGTTTGAATTCTTCTTCTGTTACTTTTGAGTGTCAGATTAATAAACATCCTTTTACTACTCATTATAATCCAATTATGGGTGTTAATATCATGTTTCTTTCATTTGCAAAAAGATTTTTAAAAGATATGCCATTAATTCCAACTATTAAAACTTTAAAAAGTCTTTCGGACCACATTATTCTAAGCTTAGGAGTATTGTGTTCTCTTCCTATTTTAGTTTATGGAGTTCAAGTTCCGTTAAATTTTCATATCTTTGATGTTTGGGAGTTTGATGTGTTAATAGGTTTACCAATAGAAAAGCTCATTAGAGAAGGTCAAAAAGGGAAATTAAATATTAGTCTCGGGAAAGGTTTTAAGCACTCTATGTCTATAACCCATTCTTTGAAAACTAAGGTAGAGCTGTTTCCTGAGCTAGACCCAATAGAGGAGGTTAATGCTGTTTTTACTGAAAAATTAATAGAACCATTTATAGATAATGATGCCTAGTTCTTCATTGAAAAAGAGAAAAAGGAACCATCTGATCCTGAACCTCTCGATGAATTACTAGAGCCACCTAAACCCCCTATTGAACTTAAACCCTTACCTTCGGTTTTAAAATATATTTTTCTAAATAATGATCAGGAATCTCCTGTGATCATAAATGATAAACTCTCTCAAGAAGAATCCTTGCGCCCAATAAACTGTTTTAGAGAAACATCGTCTTGCGCTTTTAGATACTCACTCCAAGATCTTAAGGGAATCGCCCCCTGTTCTTTGCACCCATCGCATACCAACCGATCCCGAAGTTACACCTACTAGAGAACCCCAACGTAGACTTAATAATGCGATGAGAGAGGTGGTAAAGAAGGAAGTTTTAAAACTATTACACGCTGGAATTATATATCCTCCGCCACATAGTGAGTGGGTAAGTCCAAGTTGTACCTAAGAAGGGTGGTATGACCGTTGTTAGAAATGATAAGAATAAACTAATCCCCCAGAGAAATGTTACTGGATGGCGTATATGCATAGATTATAGAAAACTTAATAAAGCAACAAGGAAAGATCACTTTCCATTACCTTTCATTGATGAGATGTTAGAGCGATTGGCAAATTACTCTTTCTTTTGCTTTCTAGATGGTTACTCTAGATATCACTAAATTCCTATCCACCCTGATGATCAAAGCAAAACCATTTTTACATGTCCCTATGAAACTTATGCTTATCGTAGAATATCTTTTGGGCTGTGTAATGCACCTGTTTCTTTACAAAGATGCATGATGTCTATATTTTCTGATATGATTGAAGAAATCATGGAAGTTTTTATGGATGATTTTTCTATTTATGGAAAGACTTTTGATGATTGTCTTGAAAATTTAGATAAGGTTTTGCAAAGATGTGAAGAAAAACACTTAGTCCTTAATTGGAAAAAGTGTCATTTTATGGTAAAAGAAGGGATAGTGCTAGGACACTTAGTGTCTGAAAGAGGTATAGAGGTAGATAGAGCTAAAATTGAAGTAATTGAACAACTACCTCCACCTGTGAATATAAAAGGGATCTGAAGTTTTCTTGGTCATTGTGGTTTCTATCGTCGTTTCATAAAAGATTTTTCACATATTGCTAGACCCCTGACTAGTCTGTTAGCTAAGATGTTCCTTTTGAGTTTGATGATGCATGTTTGAAATCTTTTAATATTCTTAAAGAAGCACTCATCTCTGTACTAATCATTCAACCCTCTGATTGGTCTTTACCTTTTAAATTATGTGTGATGCTAGTGATTATACTGTGGGGGCAATTTTAGGACAAACTAAAGATAAGAAGCATCATGCTATTGCTTATGCTAGTAAAACTATGACATAAGCTCAGCTTAATTATGCAACAACCGAAAAAAGCTTTTAGCTGTTATTTTTGCTATTGATAAATTTAGATCTTACTTAGTGGGAGCTAAAGTAATTGTTTACACCGATCATCTTTGCTCTTAAATATTTGCTCACTAAGAAAGATGCTAAACCTCGTTTAATAAGATGGATTCTGTTGCTCCAAGAATTTAACTTAGAAATAAAAGATAGAAAAGGAGTAGAAAACCCTATTACCGATTACTTGTCTAGAATACAATTTAAGAATTCGTAGGAATTGCCTATTAATGATTCGCTGAGGGACGACATGCTATTCAAGGTAACAAGATCAGACCCGTGGTACGTGAATATTGTCAACTTTATGGTTGCAGGTTATGTAACACAGGAGAAAATAAGAGGAAGTTCATTTACGAAAGTCGTCTCCACACATGGGATCCTCCGTATCTCTTTAGAGTATGTGCTGATGGCTTGCTCAGAAGATGTGTACCAGCAGAAGAGGACATCCAGATTATTCAAAAGTTTTATTCATCACCATATGGAGGACATTATGGGGCATTCCGCACTCATGCGAAGATTTGGCAGAGTGGATTCTTTTGGCCAACCATGTATAAAGACACCAAAGATTATGTCCGGAGATGTGGATCATGTCAGAGGCATGAAAATATCAATTCACGAGATGCTATGCCACTTACTAACAATCTTCAGATCGAGCTCTTTGATGTCTGAGGTATTGATTATATGGGACCATTTGTAAAGTCGAAGAACTGTGAATACATCTTAGTGGCAGTCGACTATGTATCCAAGTGGGTAGAAGCTATACCATACAAGAATGCCAATTCAAAATACTCAAGGAAGATGTTTGAAGAAGTCATATTTTCAAGGTTTGGAACACCGAGGATGGTGATCAGTGATGGAGGGACTCACTTTACCGATATAAAATTTCATAATTATTTGAAGAGTCATGACATCCGTCACAACGTTGCCACTCCTTATCACCTACAGACAAGTGGCCAGACAGAGACATCGAATAAGCAGATTAAGAATATTCTACAGAAGACGGTGAATGAAATGGGTACTTTGTGGAAAGATCGGTTACCTGAAGCATTTTGGGCCTACCGAACCGCCTACAAGACACCTGAAAGCCCTAGTTTAGTTTTGGCTAATTGATAAAACCTTAGACTAATCCAATTGGTTAAGCATGTGTGTAGCTTTAGCATGGATGGTCCACTCAAGATGGAGCAAGGTGATGGATGGAGATGACCACAAGTGCTCCAAGTGAGAAAGAGGAGATGAAATGGTGGCAAATAGGCCCAAGGCAAAGGTATAACCTATAGGGCCATTTGCTTTTGGTACTCAAGACACCATAGAGGGTGTGAGTACATTTAGAATAGATAACCGTACTATTAAGAGTAGTGATCATGTGTCGAAAGCGGTTATCCAAGTGCCACTAGGTGTTTGACTTTATGCAGTGCATTAGAACCTAGTGAGCTAACCTCTAACCCTTGCAAAATATTTTAGAAAATGCTAACACACGTGCACAAGTGATAGACACTTAGTGGTTAACAAGTTGGAAGCAAGGGTAAAGTGGTAACCAAGGGTCAAGTGGTTTAGTCGAAGTCATGCCCTTCTGGGGGCATCGGACGCTCGGACCAAGGGCGTCGGATGCGTCCGATGTCCCCTCCAGACTTGACGTTCTCTGGCGCGTGCATAATTTGTGCATCGGCGCGTCCGACGGTGAAACATCGGCGCGTCCGATCCAAAGCAAATACCTGTCAGTGAACAAGCCGTGCGTGCACCAGACGCTGGTGCGTCCGATACCACACCATCGGACACGTCCGGTGCGTGTGTGCAACGTTTGGACCCTTACTGTGTTGCGTCAGGTGGCTCGGCCTGGCATTCGGTGGGTTCTTCTGACGCGCGTAGTTCCTGAGCTTTTTCGCATGCGTCGGACGCGTCCGGTGCCAGGCACCTGAGCGTCCGATGCTTCCTCAGTGCGCGGGTAATGGTTAAATTTAAATGAGGACACGTGGCAATGATCTATGGCTTGGGGGCAGGCGTCGGACGCGTCTAATGCAGGGCGTCTGAGCGTCCAATGCCCCCAAGTCAGCCCCACCTAGAACATAACGGCTCACTTGTTTGAGTGGTGGGTATATAAGCATGTTGGCTGGCTTGGGGAGCAACTTTTGCACATTTTGATCATTCTTGAGCACCCTAGAGCTGAGCCAACCTCCTCTCTCCCATCTTGCTTGATTGCTTGCATCCAAAGAGAGATTGAGAGAGATTCTAGTGCATTGCATGAGAGTTCTTGCATCTAGTGGCACTAGTGATTGTTCTTGCTGCGTGATTGCTTATTCTCTTGGTGGTTGCCACCACCTAGACGGTTGGAGCAGCGAAGAAGAAGTGCGAGCAAGCTGGTGATTGTTCTTGGCCTCACCTTGGTGGATTGTGAGGGGTTCTTGACCTTTCCCGCGGAGATTGAAAAAGGTACTCTAGTGGAATGCGCGTGTCATTCAACTCCTAGCCGTTGGTAGGTTCTTGTGGCGCCTTTGAGAGGCTCGGTGTGTGATACCAATTAGCCACCTAACCGCGTGGTCAAGGGGGACACAACGAGGACTAGCGTGTTGGCAAGCACGTGAACCTCGGGGATAAATTAGAGTCTCCCTCACTCTTGTGGATTGATCCTTCATGATCATATTGATATTCTTGTTGATTGGCTCTTCATATTGCTATTGATCAAATCAACAAGACGGTGATTGGCTTCATCCACAAGGCTCGGTTTACATAGCTTGATCCCCTCCTTACTTTGTGCAAGTAGTATACTAGGGTGTGTAGTGTAGTTTGATTGCTAAAAACACTATTCTTAGTGTGCTCTAGTGTATTAGGTTGCTAGTTGATTGGTAGGAGGCTTGCAAACTCCCTCTCTTGTAAGCTAGCACAAAATTCGCTTGAGCGCCATCTTTGTCACTAACCGGTTCATCTAGTGATTTTGTAGAATTTTTAATTAGGCTATTCACCCCCTCTAGCCAATTGGACCTTTCAACCCCTTTGGACATGTCACCCTATCAATTAGTGTACGAAAATATTTGTCACCTACATGTGGAATTAGAGCATAAAGCTTATTGGGCTATTAAGAGATGGAATATGGATTTTGAAGTTGCTGGGAACAAAAGAAAAATGCAATTATCAGAATTAGAAGAATAGAGAGAAAAGGCTTATCATAATCCCAAGCTTTATAAAGAAAGAACCAAAAGATGGCATGACAAGAGAATTAAGAAGAAGGAGTTTGCACCCGGAGACAAGGTATTGCTTTTTAATTCTAGGGTCAAATTATTCGGACTTGGAAAGCTACAGAGTAAATGGGAAGGACCGTTTACGGTGGTCAACACATCATCGCATGGAGCGGTAACTCTCCAATCACACGAAGATACGTTATTCAAGGTAAATGGTCATCACCTTAAGATTTTTCTAGAACCTACTAGACCTCTAGAAGTAGTTAAGGAGTTGGAGTTTATCCAATTACCTTGATTACGCTTATATTTTAACCGAATCGATCCGAATCTTTAAACAACCGTCATCGGGAAGTAAATGGAGTACATAACCACCACGAGAAAATTCAACCCGAGAGGCTGACCTGTGGGGCCGGGTGGCCTGGACAAAGATGCCGGGCGGCCTCCCCCTGTTTCCTCTCGTGTGCATTCAACTTCCATCCCCCTTCTGGAGTATTCCTTGACAGAATCCCGTAGGTTTAAACCTTATTCAGTTTCACGATTGTATGCACCCTGTAGGTTAGATTCAACCCCCGCTGCAAGCCTGCTGCCCATATAAATACACACCTAGACCCTCCTCAACCTCATTCCATCCAAGCCTCCTGTCTCTCATTCAGAGAAAATCCATCTAGATCTAGTTCCAAGCTCTAGTTCCACTGGCCGAGAAGGAGATCGTCGTCTACGGAGCTGACCTCAACAAGATCCCGAAGGATGAGTCGCTGGCCATCGTCCCTGCGCAGCCGAAGCCTCTCACCATCATCCCACCGATGGAGCTAGTTGAAGTGCAGCCACGCCGGAGCTATGAGCAAGCCTACTATGCTCAAGCTCAACGTACTACCTGCACCTCCTGCTAGATTGCTATTGGAAGGACCATCCAAGGGGAAGCAGATTACTCTTCCCCGCGGTACTCAGCTTTCAACCCCAAAGCTAGGAGAAGAACTTGTTAGCATCAAGACCAATAAATCTAGAGAGATAGAATGTGCCAAGTACAGGACCCGTCTCATGCTTGGTGGAGTGCGTGCTATTGAAGCTCAAGTTCATTTCATTGATAAGAAGCCACCACCACCAAAGAGGGTGTAATACGATATTTTGTCATCTTTTGAGTGGCATTAACATTTATGCCCGTTTATAAATTTCGCCCAATGCTTGTATATTAAGTGGCAAATTTATTATTCATGTGTGGCACGCATAAAGAATTTGCGTTCAAATAACTCAACAAGAACGCGAGCCGCCCGGCTAGTTGATGGTGCACGGGTTCACTACCAAAGAAAAGGGAAATTGATCTTGGACAAAAATGAATTAAGTGCTGACCAGTGGTACATGCACAAGTTCGAAACCTCTAGGTGACACGAGTGTGAAAATGTACACATACATGCCTGATAAATGGACACGTATGTAATGGGCCGAGCTTGTCATCAGCCCATATACAATGCAGCCTGCAGTACGTTAATTTATACATACGGAATACACGGCCGTATACACGTGATTGGATTTACCGGTCAAATATATACACAGCTGCCTTTCATGGGCAGATATGTACGTGAATGCCATGTCTCTTGGATCCGTTGCGTAAAGGAATCCCGAGGAGATAAACTCAATCCCGGCAACGACGGCAAGGTCACCCGATCATCCCTAATCCTCGGAGCCACGACCGAGAAGACCTCTCCACGACCCAAGGTGGAGCAGAGGCGTCCTCCTTGGATCCCTCGAGCCAGGACTCTAGGAGCTCCCTTCCTCTCTCGTAGTATAAAGCCAGAGCAGTTCTCCCTGGCCAGGGGATCGATCATCACAACACCATCGCCGTCAGGCTGCTGCTCGCGCTTGCAACTGCATCTCGCCACTCGCCGCCATTTGCAAGCCACGCCCACTGCAGCACCACGCCTCCGCCGTCGCCGGTCACAGCTCCGCGCCGAAGGAAGTCGACGACGCCGCGTGCTGCCGGAGGATCAAGCACCATGTCTGCATTCAAGGGTGAGGCTCCCCATCCGTGGGTTCTTTTATCTTGTTAGGTATCTTGCTGGGCGTCCGATGTGGAGATGAGCAGAGAGAGTCGGGTCCTGCCATGGTGTAGTTCTTGGAGTTGTAGAGGAGGGGCTGGCTGTGATAGGTGCAGTTGTTGGGGAAAAGCAAGTTGCAGTGTTGATCTAGGATTCTAGATGTAGAGGAGGTTGGAAGGTGGTATATGTGTTTACTGCAGTGTAGTTGGTGTACCAGCGGAGTTCGACAGAGGTCAAGAAGGGTTCCTGTAGAGGTGTTGTGAGAGTTCAAAGACAGTTCTTGATGACGAAGTCAATGGGAGGAGAATAGTAGTTTAGGCAGTAGCCAATCAAGGTGGACGGTGGATTGCAGTGATGTTGATGTTCAGAGGGAGGGTCTGAATTTTGAAGGATCCCTGAGTAGTGTAGGTAGTTGTGGTGCTGCAGATTAGAGAGCAATTTAGTGGGGGAGAAGAGATTGCAATTTCAGAGAAGTATCGAGGTAGAGAGTTCATTTGTCAGTGAAATTAGATTTAGCAGAGGAGTAAGAGAGTCTGAATTTTGGTGGCGAGTAAAAGTGTCAAGTAGCAGCTAGAAAGAAGAGAGATGCAAGATTAGTATAGGAGAAAGCCTGTCAAATGCAGCAAATGATCAAGGCAGTGATGAAGTAGTATGAGCCTGATCTGTTGATAAGCTATGTGCTGAGAGAAGCAAGCAAAGTCTGAAATTTATGAGAGACAAGTGCTGCAATTAGAAAGAAGAAGTGATAGACTGCACTAGATACAGCAAGGGCAGTGGAGTGAAAATTTCAGGAGCTAACAGAGTGGTATGTGAGTAATAGTAGGCAAACCTGAAGGATTAGAGAGTCGGAGATTTGGTTCAGCATTATACACATAAATGCAGTGTGTGCAGCAGTGAGCCGAAGAGTAGTACTGATGAACGCAACATGTTCAGCAGAGAGATTAATCCATGTAGTAGGCAGGAATGTTGTGACAGTGAAGAGAGAACCAAGAGTAGTCCTGTTTGGAGATGTAAAGTAGTCATCTGTCTGAAATGTAACTTGATTTGATTAGTTCAGCCATATAAATTCTTTAATCCAAAGGATGATAACTGAGAATTCCAGTAAAGGGTGGAGATATTTGTTCAGTAATATAGAAGCAAGCAGTAAAATGTCATGGCAGCTGCAATTTAGAGCCCACTACAGAGATGCAATGCAATATTGTTGTGAATCGTAATGAGTAGAGCTGGGCTATGATCCACCAGGCGTGGAGATTGATAGTGTCCAGTCATGTAAATTTTCAGTAAATGAGTTGCAGTACAGAGTCAGTGTGTGTTGTGTAAAAAAAACAAGCAAGATGTAATATGTGAGTAGTTAGCGTGAGTTAGCATACGCTGTGAAGTGTCAATTGCCGGGAAGACCAACAAACAGATATCATGTACTGTGTTACCCTCAGAATGTTTTAAGTGCTAAATATTAGCAAGTGATTAGCGGCCCGTCGAGCGTGGCCCTTTGATTGTTGAGATGACTTCATGTTTAAGAGCAGTTACAGTATGTTGACCATGTAAATCAGCGGAGTTACAACTGTGCCATTCTCCGTGGTTGTACCTATGCACGAGAGTTAAAATTGTGTAGCTATTGCCTATTAATTGATCAGCCATCAGGACCTGGGTTAGCAAATTGATGTTTGTCCATGTACGTGCCAGTAGTTTATGGCTGGAACCTGTCAACGTGATTAGGATATGCATCATGGTGACTGAACTGCTATAGTTTCCGTATGTATGCTCAATTAAATCAGAAATTAGCCGATGTGTCGGTGCGTTTGCTGTGAAGTTATGATCAAATCCCTAGACTGACGAGGCTAGGAAATTGCAATCACAATCTTGCTCCGTGACCGACGAGGCCGGAGGCGATCAGCTTAGACCGACGAGACAAGGCATTTATCTGTTCGTGACCGACGAGGCTGAGCATTTTCATAGACTTCACTACAAACGCCGCTGACCGACGAGGCTGTGGCAAATTTTATTGTGTTTATATTCCATAATTATTCATGCATATTTGGAGATAACAATACTCAAGACCCGGAGACACGACCATCATCACAGCTTAATCGGAGGTCTTCCATAGAAGTCAGTCTGTGGATGTAATTAACCGGATTGTCTCACGAGACCCCGGGAACCAAGAGCTATACAATCACTGATTTAGTCAGATGTGTTAGTCAGGCGCAATATGATGTAAAATCCCAAGGGGACTTGTACTCTGTAATTCTGTAAAGAATTAATACAATGAAGAGTTCCCTACTTGTTTATGTGTTTATTGTTCATTTTTGTATACTTATGTATACTGGCACGCTCGCGCATTAGTAAATCTAAGCCGTACGGGACGGCACCGTTAGGAAGCGTTTCTCCACGCGAAACAGAGGGCTGCACAGCCCTCTGCTGCATCAAGCTCTATGCCCAAGCGTCCTAAGCCTACCCTAGCTACACTTGAGATGAGACTTGATGCTCTCTCTCAAGTTGTCTCAAGCCTACAGTCATCCAATACCATGTAAGTCGCTACTATGACCTCCATGACTACCCAGATTGAAGGGTATATCAAGGAGATTCGTGCCCTCAAGAAGGACAACGAGAAGCTCAAGAACGCGATAAACGCGCTTAGAGGGGCATAGTTACCCTACATACCTATGTAATAAGACACAATCGAGTCAGTTATGTTAAAGAAGTCGGTTTCTAGAGTTAGGTTAAAAGTTAGATCAGTCGCCCTAAGTGGGACAGTTATCATAGCTTAGTTGTTAAAGCATTGGTTAATATATCATAATGAATAAAGTGCCTTATTCTTATTAATGTTTTTTTAGTTGCTATTATCTACTCTATCTTTCTATTTTTGGGATGTGTTTGTCTCCACATGTTTTGTAGAAAAGGTTATAGGAAGAACCAGTGTGGGGGAGACACATCGGAAGCACAAAAATCAATTCGCTCAGAAAAAATTCACGATTCGGAACAAAATCAATCCAGGACCATGCACGGTGAAGTGGGCCCCAAGGGGACACCAAGGGGTGCCGCCCGGCCTCCCTCCATGGGCCGACCGGCCCACCACCTTCTCCTCTCCCTCCTCATTTCATCCATGGTCAGGTTTGAGCCCAATACTATTTAAATGCATTTGTTTAATCTATCGTTCCGATTCAAATTAAAAACCACATGATAAGCCACTTTTAAAAAGATAAAAAGGCTATTAATTTGTGACTTTAGAATAAATTCACATAATTCTTTTCCTAGAAGTCATGTTACTTGTTAGAAACTTATTTAGGGACCCCATGATTACTTAAGTTGTTGAGGAGTATGATATAGTAGGATAATAAGATTTCAATTCTTGATGTTCTGTCCCTGGAGAAATTTTATTTCAAAAAGTAAAAAGATTAGCTACACTTCTCCTTTACAGTAAAAGTAATGTCCTACCAAAGCCATATATAGGATAGATAAACTTTCTAGATACTCTACTTGCTTGCATTGAGTTTTATCAACCTTTGTGATCCTAAGAGAGATTTGTCATACTTTTGAATCAAGTGCCACATCCACATATGCACTACTCTAATCAGGAGTAGGAACAATCATTCAGTATCTTTTATCAAAAATGTTTTACACTTACACTGAGAGTGAACACCAAAAATATTCTTCTAGGATAGCCACTAAATAAATGCTCCAAGTCTTGTTGTTATCTCTCAATTATCAATTTCTAAAAGGAGGTATGAGCTATGCAAAAGAAAAGAAAGAAAAATAGGTATAAAAAAGCATGGACAAATATCCAAAAGAAAAGAAGAAAAAGAAAATAAAAGATAGCTCATACTCTCCCTCTGTGTTTCACATTTAAAAGAGAGTTGTGTCTCAAGGAGCAATAGTAGAATTAGGATTTTCATTTCACCTATTTAAGCTTGATTCAGTTTTATGCCTTATTTTTCTCTGGATCCATTGTTTGACTTTACAATAAATGACAAACAAGTATGACACAATTATTACCCAAAGATCCACATAAGCTTATAGATATAGGATAAAGCCTTCAATGCTAAAAGCCTTAGTGAGGACCAAAAAAATACCACATATAAGTGATTTGATAGTGCTATTAAGGAAGAAGAATATGCTATGATTTATTTTCAAAATTCTTAAAACTAATTCTCCCGTTGTGACACTAAAGAAAAGAATGATCTGCTCCATGTTGTTCTACTTTTCAACTACTCAAAGATTCATGGTAGACACATTGAATTCCACAAGTACATGTATAACTAGGGATGGTTTTATTTTTTTCTCGAACACGACTTCACGTGTCATTTTCATTAAGAAAGAGGGGGCCGAAAGAACGGCAGGTACAACACGACACGAACAATCGCCACAAATACAGTGACGGCACAAACACAACCACAAACACAAACACAAGAACAGAGAAGCAGCCCGACACCACGCCCAACAATAGATGAGAATTCAAGCTTCATGGGCACAGCAGACCGGCAGGGGCAGGGCTCGGCATCTCACGGGCGCTTCAAGGGTGCACCAACGGAGCCTTCAAGAAGGAGATGACACCCTCGGGCGCCAATTCCGTTGACGGTGCGCCCTAGGGGGCTTTCGCTCCCGAATGGCCCCCCAGCAGCGGTCGGCGAGCGGATGACGACGCCTTCAAGAAGGTAATGACGCTAGCACGCCACCATCGTCGGACCCAGCCGTGAGGGCCGGGCGGAGGTTTTCACCCAGGCTGCCAATGACCGCGAGCAGGCGGGGGCATCCATCACTCGGCTGCCACGCCAGAGCGAGAGCGATGGACACGAAGCCCCCGGAGACGCCGTTGGATGTCTTCGTCGTTGTTGCCGACGACGGCCGAGCCGAGCCACGTTTCGGAGGGGGAGGGTGATGCCGCCCAAGAGGCCCGGATCGAACCCGTCGACCCGCCGCTCACCGGAGCAGCGGTGGTGGGGGCGAGGACACCGGGGGGCTCGTCGCCGCCGCTGTCTTGCCGCCCGGCAAGACAGTCCTGTGGTATCCGCAGGGAGTGGCGTGGAAAGCGAGGGCAAAGCCACCCTCGGCCTCCAACCCCCCGTCGCCGTCCAACAAGGGAGGAGGAAGGGGCGACAAGGGCCGCCCCGCCGCCAAGGGCTGCCTCGATGCACCCCGAGTTCGAGATGGGGGCATCCCCGCCGCAACGACTCCCGAGCCCTCTCGAGGCCGGGGTGCGCTGGGCGGGGCGACGAGGCAAGCGGCAACGGAGCAAAGCCAGCACACGCCCCCCCCCGCCCAGGACGGAGGCAACGGAGAAGGAAGGGAGGCACAGCCAGCGTGACCCACTCGGCCGAGGCCTCCGCGCCTCCGCATCATGCTGCCGGCCACCGACCCCATGGTGACGGACGCCGAGGTCGAGGGGAGGTGGCCGGCTGGCGTTTAGCCGAGGGGGCCGGATAGGGCGCCGGCGACGAGGACCGCGCAGCCACACCATCCACACGCCGCCAAGGCCCGACGGCGCCTCGACGCCAGGGGCCCATCACGCCCGCCGGAGTGCTGCCCGCACAGGCCTCACGCACATGCGCCGGGACAGGGGGGAGGGGCGCACGCCGGGCGGTCTCTCGCCGGCCCGCGGCAACACCGGGGGAGTGGTGGAGGCAGAGAGAGGAGGCCGGGAGGCGATCCAACACGGACGCCTGATCCGGGCCGCCGCGGGGCCGGATCGGGTTATCCCCGCCGCCGCCACCTCGGCCGGGCAAGGAAGCAATAAGGCCTCTAGCCTGGCAAATGCGCCCCACGGGGGAAGGAGGCACGGAGGGGCGGATCCGCACGCTGGGGACCCCCGGATCCGGCCGCCGGGGCCGGATCGGCCATCCGCCGCCGCCCGCCGGAGTAGGAAGCAAGGGGAAGGGAGGGAGGGACCGGGGGGAGGGAGGCGGGAGGAGGCGGGGGAGCTCGCTTTGTTGGGCGGCTCCCCCCCGGGCCGCCGCCGGCGAGCCGAGGGGCGGCGGCGACCGGGCGGGCACGGCGGGGGGGGCGGCGGCGGCTGAGAGCCTGTCGCCGCCCCTGGGGGAGACGACGCGGGGGGGTGCGTTGAGCTTTCCCCGCCCCGTGAAAGTGGCCGACACTAAAACTTAATATATCATCGGGCGGCTTGTACTTACTAGGGATGGTTTTATGATGGATATATTCTCAAGTTATGTCTTGATTGATCTTTATTCTCTATAATTATTTTTCAATTATCTTTTCAACCAACCTTTTCTCGAGGACGAGTAAGAGCCTAAGTGTGGGGGAGCTTGTTGACGGTAGATAACGTCTATTTTTAACCGTCAATCTTCCTTGTGAATTACAATAATATCATAGAATAGGAGGTTATTACTGACAATTTTTATGAGTTTTGGTGAATTGTCTGTTTTACGGGGAGTTATCCAGAAAGTACATAATTGAGGATTAAAGTGCATAAAAGCCACGAAACTTAACCGTGACGGAAAATATCGCTAGAGGGATCGTAAACGATCTAGAAGACACCAGAATGAAGCGGAGCCCGAGCCGTTTTTGGGATGGGGCCGCCCGGCCCCACCACCCGACAGGATGGACCCTACCGTCATCTTCTGCGTGCTTCTCCACCGCCTTTGAGGATGCATCTTGGCCCTACATTAAGTCAATTTGATCCTACGGTTGATGTTCATCCCACCGGACTATAAATATGGACTTGTACCCCCCTGGGAGAGAGCCAGATCAATGGAGAGCTGAAGAGCTAGAAACCCTAATTTCTATCTAGTAGATCTAGGCTAGCAATCAAGAGAGGCTAGTTCAATCTAGAACTAGTTCTTGTTTAGAGATTAGAGAGATAGAGTTGGAGAGTAGAGTTCTGGAGGAGTTTCGACCTGTCGGTGCTTCTTCGTTGCTGTATTCTTCAAGATCAATCTCCCTCGCCCGGAGTTTGCATCTTGAGATCATTTGGTAGTCAACTTCTGGTTAAAGTAAGTGTTTTATTCATATTATTCTTCTAGTTTATAACTCTTATTGAGTACTTTGATCTAGATAGCTTCTTGATTGAAGTAGTATTCGTAGCGTAGACGTGGTGTTTGGGCTATGCTTACTTGTGAATGTCCTCTGATTTTTTGGATAGTGGTAGCTCACGAAGGTGACTTATAGCTTCGTTGAATCCTCTGTAATCTACTTCCCGTTAATAGGTTTGGCAAGCAAAAGGTGCTTGGTAGGAGAGAACTCTGATTTCTACTCCTATCTTATTAAGTTATCGCTCATGATCATATGATATAAAACAACCACTTTCAAAGACCAGAACTAGATAATCCATATTGTTCTCTTTGTTCTCGCTATTTTCTAGCTTGATTGTGCATTGGGTTAAGTTTATAGACTTAGTCATCGTTACCTATTGTTCCTTTGGGTTCGATATTTAATCCGGATTTATCTTGGTGAAGTGCTACAACGGTATTGTATCTGTGCGCTTGCGGATAATCTTATTTCTTGTGTGCATTTAATTAATACCAATAGTCAACACTTAGTCAAAATTCCATATGAGATTATCGCTTTTAATGCGCATAACATTTAATGTAAGTTTTAAGATTTGTTTGATTTAATTGAATCAAAAATAAACTAGCTCCTGATCGAGTATGTGGTATCTCCTAGAGACACTACCGGAAAAGGCTTTTTTGCCGAGTGTTCGAGAGTTTGCCGAGTGTATTCTATCGAGTAATTGGCAGATAGTCGGTTTGCCGAGTGCCACACTCGGCAAAAACACTCGGCAAAGAGGGGCTTTTGCTGAGTGTCACCTTGTAGACACTAGGCAAACTCTCAAGTTTGCTGAGTGTACCGCACCATCAAGACAGACGCAGCCTCAGTGAATATGCACAAACATGAGTAAGTGAATTCATTTATTTATTTTAGTGCATGATTTTGCATGAACTTTAATAATCTTGTCATTTTTATCGCAGTCGTCGTCACATGGTGGCCAGCCTTGCTCCTGGTTCAAGGCATTCGCTATGGCCTACAAGGGCAAGGCAACACCAGACGTCGACTACAACCGGAGGACCCTTCCCCGGTGTACAACAATGTGGTCATCCACAATCGCCTCGGTGAGTACATGTCGATGGCAAGGGCGGTCCATGGGCAAGAGTACAATCCGAGCACATGAGGGTGGGAGGAGGCAAGAAGCATGGACGCTACTGGCTTAGTGATAGCATAATTGACATGACCATTACTCCCACTCTCTCCAAGATTTGAACAAGGAGCACGAGCAGAAGCCCGACCATACGACCTCGGCCAAACACTACATAGCATTGGATGGAGGCACTCTAGATTATTCTTGTTTTATTCATAGTTCATTGATTTTTACATAACTAACCTTTGCATTATTGTAACATAAGGGTGAAATATTGTAGGCCCAGCTAGAAGAAGAGAGGAGACAACGTCTGGTGTTGGAGGTGAGGATGGCGGCTGAGCCAGAGGCCGAGCAGCGGAGGATGGTGAACATTCTTCAGTACATGCAAAGTCTTGGGGCCACCCAGGGTCTACCTCCGCCACCTGGGCTATTCGCTCTACCACCGTCTCATGCACCTATTCCTCTAAGTATGAATGCTTTAGTTTGTAAGTTCGTACTTAGGGTCAAACCACAAAATACTTGAAACTTAGTGGAATATGGATGTTTTAGTCATGTATGATTTATATTTATCTTGTCTCACACATGCATTCTCCTACTTTGTGTAGAATCAATTGGCAGTATCGAATGATGGGCTTTGTCACCTCTGAGAGTCGCCAGGATCACATATGGGGCCTCATCACCCCAACAGTCACCATGATTTACTTATGGTTCTACTATACTTGTGTTATACTTGGTTGTCATGCACTTATGGTTTGATTGGACAACTATGATGCACTTGACCTTGTGATGGACTAGTGGTGATGAACTTGTGAGGGTGATACACTTATGATTGTGATGCACTAGTGTGGGTGATGTTTATTGTGAGATATGTGACATATGTAATGTTTGTGATATATATTGTGAGATATGTGATATATGTGATGTTTGATATATATATATATATATATATATATATATATATATATATATATGTTGTTTCTTTGGATGGAATGTAAAAAGCAAAAAAGCTATTTTTGGTCACTTTGCCTAGTGTTGCACTCCGCAAAGGGTGCCTTTGCCGAAAGTGTCATGACCAAGACACTAGGCAAAGTGACCAAATCTGGGCACTTGGGAGCGAGTTTGCCGAGTGTCATGGCCTTAACACTCGGCAAAGGGTGCAAATTTGCCAATTGTCGTGGCGATGATACCGGCACGAGCTGAGCTTTGCCTAGTGCCAACACTCGACAAACACTAAGCTTTGTTGAGTGCCTCTACTACGCACTCTGCAAAGCCACCGTTGCCGTCCCCACGCGCTGTCACGGCCACTTTTCTTTGAGTGTAGTTCTTGCACTTGATAAAGACACTTAGCAAAGAGCTCTTTGCCTATAAATTTTTTGCCTAGTGCTCTTTGCCGTGTGTGGCACTAGGCAAAGGCTTCGCCAAGTACCTTCGAGGGTTTGCCGAGTGCATGGTGCACTAGGCAAAGCTGCCATCTCCACTAGTGAGATTTCCATTCATGCAGAAAGCATGCAAATCAAAATTTGGGATATGTATTATTGTCCTTTTCCCCACGCCAAAAAACTCATCACATATACTGCAATTAACTCTTGATGCATGAATGCATGCAATCTTGAGGGATTTCAAATCTTGGGTTCTTGCAGAATGCATTTATCTTCTTTAATGTACCAAATGAAGTGTGTCTAAAATTTGACGTTTATATTTGCACACAAAAATGAGGTTTTCCTTTTTCCTAGCCTCTATGGTAAGATGTTTAGTAGTATCATTTCATACTTGCTCATTCTAGCATGAACAATAAGTAGAAAATATGAAAACAAACTTTACATCTGACGTAGCTGTCACCAATGTGAAAAAGGTTATTATTGATATTTTATAGCCTCTATTTTGGTACTATAGAATAAAAATATTACTTTAACACAACAAGATCAGAAATGATACGGTAAACAATTCCACATGGAAACATTCTAATTAAGCCCATGCAAACTCTTGTCTTGTTGCTGGCCCGTTCCCATATATATAGAAGTAGACGTATCAATCTGGAATTTCGGATCGATCGAACCAAGATCACATCGCATTGAGGCACTCTAGCCACTTACACTTGCACACGCACACCTCTTTAGTTTGTCATGGGAGCCAAGGCCCTCTTGTGTGCTTTCTTCTTCCTTCTGCTGTCGGAGTGGCCGTCGGCAATGGTGGCAGGGAGACCAACCCTGCAGAATGGCCTTGGGCGAACACCACAAATGGGGTAGTAGATTATTTCATCTAAATTATACAAGGTTTTGGTTTTTTTTGCCGTATATACAGTTCTGTTATGCAAATAGATATACGCTATATGCTTATAGGCGGCATGGGTGGCACACATAACACTAATCCCGTCGCATCAGAACCTTTTTTTGCTCTCTTGCCTTGCTATCACTAGAGTAGGCAATTTGTGGTCCATGTGACCACAAGGACAACTATGCTAGGCCTCTTTCCTCTCTTCTCTCTCCTCAGACGTTCTTCTCTATAGAAATGACAATGAATCGATGATGACAGTTTAAGTCTCATGATCCTGGGGCTAGATCTACTAGCTCCATGGCTAGATTTGTTGGATCTATATATAGCCAGATCTAGCGTCCATGGGTCAGATGTTTTCTTGATGTCTCTAGCACCGGTTTTTCCATGTCAGTTTAGCATCCTCATGGGCAGTAGTGCGGCAGTAGTGTGGTTGCCCACTAGTAGTGGGTAAAAGGGTCATCATAGAGGCTATCTCAAGGCTTATGATGTTCCTACATCTAGATCTGGTGTTTTCTCAATAGATGTGCACTAGGGGCTACTTCATTACACATCAATTCTAATTAGACATGAAACTGGACCGGATACATATATCGCCAGTGATCCTACATTATTTCCCATATCTCATATTATATCTAATATTTTTGTTGGATCTTAGAACCGGATACAGATCATTTGGATATTGATGTCTCATATACATATCAAAACAATATAATTTTTGAATATTTGGATTCTGATACGGTCAGATATTAAATGCTCGAGTTCAGATACGGACTATCCAAATAGTGTTTCACCTTTTGGGACGCAGGTACATCGGAAAATATCGGTCCCTGTTTTCGTCTCTAATCCTGATGCAAGTGGTAATGACGAATTTGAAGGCATGGTAGCTAGCAACAAGCAGATGATGACATGGTGCGGTTTGAGTTCCTATGCCATAGCCCGAGGGTGGTTGTGTTGTGGCCTTGAAGCGAGGTGTAGGACTTTCAATGCGTTGTTGGTTAGCTTGAGAGTGGCTATGTCATGGTCTCAGGTTTATGCAGGACTCTCAATTTGTTCTTGCCATAGAGGTGCTGATGAAAGCCTTGATGGTCTCGATCAAGGTGACGCTTTAGACGTCCTTCTTCTTTTTGGAGGTTCTGTCATAGCACTTCAAAAGCCTCCTATCCAGTATCTTTAAGTGAAAACCTTGATTCTCCACGTATGCGGTGTCGGCGACTATCGTCGTTTCCCTCTTGAAGGTGTCGGCTTGAATATCCATCTCCAGTTCTTCATGAAAGGACAATTGGTAGGTTCATAGAATAGAACATGAGCAACCCCAATCCAATTGCGGTGAGCATCGAGTTTGTTCAAGATACATACATGCTGTGTGACATAGGCGAACCCAGGGCCCTTGCCTCTCTTCGTAATTCCTTATGGCTCAGTAGACGGCCCCCATTACCTGAGCATCGATTATCTGGGCTGGGAGTATTGTACTAGGAGCTGCCTCGCCCAGGCTGCTCCCTCTTGGTCCGCTAATGATGTAGAGGAATATTCCTGTAATAATAAATGCAGACGCTAGATGAAGGCCATGTTGTCAGAATTCGTCAGCAAGTTTGAATGGCAAAGTTAGATTAGAACAAAAACTTGGATTTGATTCTTTTGTTTCATGTTTTAACTTTGTATCACCAGGAAGAAGTGTTGTTATATTGCTATACTCATTAATTTGTGAACATTGGAGCTGGAATGTTGTATTCCTCAATATCTATATAAAAATGATATATAAATTAGAATGAAGAGAGTACTATTCATTTCCTGCTTTTTGCCACTTTCCCAATGGATTCCATGTGACCAAGCCTATTTCTTTTGCAGTGTTTTTTTAAAAAAGGGAATATATTATATCCCAGCTTCTGCATCGATTAATATATATGGCTGTTCCTTATTACAAATGGTTCAAATTCGAATGACAATCCAGAAAATCATAAAAATAAATGTTTGACCATGACTGAAGTGAAAGTTGTAGTTGCAAAAGGTATGGTGTGGTGTGCATCTCTTAACTGACTGTACGACAATTTCAGGTGGAATAGTTGGAATCACTTCGCCTGCAACATTAGTGAACAGACAATTCGACAAATTGGTAAGGCTACACTGCACTCTCGGAATCAGTTCCAGTTGTGCCACAAAACGCAGCAAATTGAAAAGGAAAGATTTGTTTGTGCAGCTGATGCGATGGTAGATACCGGCCTTGCAAAGCTTGGTTATGAATATATCAACATAGGTGTCGTTTCGACCTTTTTTTAATCTGCCTGTTGTTCAGTTCTTCAGTTGAGAATATCAAAAGGGATCTGAACATTTTTTATACTGCAGATGATTGTTGGGCAGCCTATAGCAGGGACTCCCAGGTGTGTATTATATATAATTGAACCTGTGGAGGAGAGAGAGAGAGAGAGACAGAGAGAGAGAGAGAGAGACAGAGAGAGAGAGAATATTTTTTTCTGATTCTTGTCAAGGTTAACAGGACAGTGCTGAAAGGAATAGACTAATCGATCAGCAAATTGATATATATTTTTTTCTTTTACAGGGTAATCTAGTACCCAAGCCATCAGCATTCCCATCCGGGATGAAGGCCCTCTCTGACTATGTGCATGGAAAAGGTCTGAAGCTCGGAATCTATAGTGATGCAGGGTATGCACAGTTTTTTCTTTTTCCCTTTTTTTTGTTTTTTGGAAATCATAGGGTATGCACACAGTTGACAAAAGAAAACCCGTCACAGAAAAATACGTTAAGGAAGATGTGGCTGGCAGAAGCAGAAATTCAATGAAAAAACTTCATGCATTTCAGTTCGATGGATTATGTTTAAGCTGTTGTTTTCTCTCAAATCACATCAACCGTTCTCCTTTCAGTTCGCAAACTTGCAGCCAACAGATGCCGGGCTCACTTGGACATGAAGAGCAAGATGCAAAAACTTTCGCATCTTGGGTAACTTTTTTGACAATAATTATGCCTTTCTTTCTGGGTTCATTCAATTGATTTTTCTGTATTTGTTTTGTTAAAATTCACAGGGAATTGACTACTTGAAGTATGACAACTGCAACTACCAAGGATTGAGCCCACAACCAAGGTGCTTATACACTAACTGATTTTAACAGCTCCTTCTTTTCACCCTATTTTGAGAGACTGAAACCTGTCTCGTGATACCAGATATAGCAGCATGAGCAGGGCGCTTCTGAATTCTGGGAGGAATATTTTCTTCTCCATTTGTGAATGGTAACCTTTCCTCTCTCTTTTTTTCTTAAAAAATCATGGTTGAATTTTGTGTTTTGAACATTGACTTCAGTTTTTTCTTTCAACTTCACTATGCAGGGGTGTAGATAACCCAGCAACATGGGCAAGTGGTCTAGGAAACAGTTGGAGAACAGCTGGTGACATCAAGGACAATTGGGCGAGGTGAGCAACTGATGTGCATATATGCTAGCAAAATATGCCTGTTTTTATCATTTGTCAACCTGAAAAGCCGTCGAGCCCAACAGAACATTGTTGCCTTGTCATTGTCTGATGCGTGAATCTTGTTTTCCTGCAATGTTTTAGCATGACAAGCAACGCCGACAGTAATGACTATTGGGCACAAGATGCTGGGCCTGGTGGATGGAATGGTTAGTCTAGTCCTTGAGGCATGTAGAAAATTTGAGCGCGGATGGTTTCTCTTAATTTCTGAACGGCCTGCTATTACATATAATCATATATACTGTTTTCATTCAGACCCAGACATGCTGGAAGTCGGGAATGGAGGGATGACAACGGAGGAATACAGCTCCCATTTCAGCATATGGGCTCTAGCCAAGGTAATGTAGGATGCATTCTGAGCTTTATTATTATCAGAGATGAAACAACTAGAGCAGAAGCACAGTATGTCAGTATGGACTACACTATCTTCATTTGCATTTAGTAAGGCCATGGTACCTGAGCTGACATGATGCAGGCACCTCTCTTGACTGGCTGCGACGTCCGCTCTATGAGCAAGGATACCAAGGATATCCTCAGCAATCAAGATGTCATTGCAGTCAATCAAGGTTAATAAAAACACAGCTGTGATAGCTCCTCCATTTCTCCAAACTAACAATTACTATAGAATATGATGACTGCGTAAGATAAAATGATTCATGTGGGCAGATGAGCGTGGGGTGCAAGGGCACAAAGTGCAAAAAAATGGAGACCATGAAGTAAGTATTGGAAAAATCATAATCTATGCTTGGCGCGGGCGCGCGGCACGATGCTTGGAGTTGTTTCTAGCTAAAACATGATCTTGTGATTAGGTCTGGGCTGGTCTATTAAGTGGAGGGAGAGTTGCGGTTGTTCTATGGAATAGAGGGTCTACTCAAGCATCCATCACTGCCAGCTGGAGCAGCATTGGTCTTAGCACTTCTGCTGTCGTCAACGCTCATGATCTCTGGACAGTAAGCATGCATATTCTATTTTGTCTCCCCTTGATCATTGACTAGTCCTACCATATATACCAATATAGCACATATATTTTATCCTAGCTGCAAATAAACTGCGATTCTTCTCGACTTCTTATGTGTGTCTGTGATTTTATTATGTTTCTAGGGTGAGGTTACATCGTCTGTGCAAGGAGAACTGAAGGCGACAGTAGAAACACATGCTTGCAAAATGTATGTGTTGACCCCAAAGTAGACGGGGGTTATTCTCACAGTTGCATGTACTTGTCGAACTTATGAAAAATCAATAAAAGCAAAGGTTCTGGAGAACTGGAAGTCTGTAACCAGAGAAAGGTGAATGAAAGCCTGAACATTTTTTTCTCTTTCAAGAATGAAAGGGCAACATACATCCCCGAGAGAACCCACAAAACTCTCGAGCAGCACTAGCAAGATTAGCCGCGAGCCCGCGATAGCCATACCTCATAGTTTACAGTGGACCTAGGTACCCTTGAAACTAGGCTAGAAAGATGCAAAAGCAATCGAAGTTGAAAAATAGCGAATTTGAACATGTCCAGCAAAAACCGGCTTAGCCTAAATCCGAACAGACAAGCAGGTGGAGAGCCGTAGGAGAACGTGGTGTGGTTAACCAAACTATATAGTGAAGGAGCTCTTAGGTGGAAGGTCTGGGCACTCCATCTCGGACACTGACACAAAAATTGTGGTGATGTGCATGAGCCCCTTGTGGCGGTGGTGGCAGTCTCAAGGTGGGAGTACAAAAAAAAAAGAGTCGGCTTGGAGAGAATTCTTAGAGGAGCATGATGACTTCAAAGGATTGGAGTCAACGTGGAGATTGTTGTGTGGTGACACAAATCTCTTACTTGCCAAAAGGATCTGGGCCCTTGTTTAGGTTTGAGTAATTAATGACAATACTTGTCGACAGTGGCGGAGGGCGAAGATAAATATAGGGGGACAAAGCACAAGTGATGAAGTAAAATTTAGTTGATATGAGAAGTGTAGAACCATATATGACTTATTCATTTGTTTGATTTTTCTTCTTCCTCAGCTCCTGCTCCTTCCATTTCTTCTTCATCTTCTTATGCAATTCCCATTGCTTGTTCCTGGACTTCTCTTTGCGGCTCCAATTCATTTAACTGAGTTGTTGCTACTTCTTCCTCATTTCTTTCTTGCCTTTGGGGATCTAAATCACCTAGCTGAAGTATTGGAGGAGCCTGAAAAGGTATCTTTCTCTTCCCCAACATCTAGTTCATCTTGTTTTCTTTTTGTAAAAGGAGAGACAGAGTTTTCACACGAACTATTGTTTTGGTACCTAATTAAAAAAATTGCGTCCAATCAATTTCAATTTCAATCTAGCATAACAAAACCATTGGAAAGAAATAGAGCAAAAGATTTTACTTCGTCCATCCCAAATTAGAAGACATAAATTATAGGACATTTGACTTTTTTGACTCTAAATTTGATCATTCGATCTTATTCAAAGAATTTGTGCAAACATAGTCAAATTTAGGTTATTCTTGAAGAAATTTTATTGATAAAGCAAGCCACAACAAAAGAAGTTATATTTTGCATAAATTTTTGAATAAGACGAGCGATTAAACTTGATTTCAAAAAAGTCAAATGTCTTATAATTTAGAATGGAAGAAGTACTTCGAGATTGAAGAAGAAAAGAATAACCTGTGCTCCTACCTGCGGGCTGTGATGACCACTGCTGCTACACTGAGATGCAGGACTGCGGGACTCAGGAAAATGGCGGACGATGAGAATCGAGACGACGGGACGGCGAGTCTGCTCGGCCGGCACCGGCACAGCGCCGTGGCGATGCTAGACTAGCAGAGCCGCCGGCCCTGGACACGGGCGGGTGCGAGGCCAGACATTGCTGGGTTGTCAGTCTATCTATTGGCTTCGTGGGCTGATGCGTTTGGGAAATTTGTTTTTGGCATTGTGGGGTAGGGATCAGTGCCTAGTTTCGCCCCCACTAGGCTCTGCCCGTGCTTGTTGACTAACCTTTCTATTTGAGTGTGTGAAGAAAAGTTGGTTTAGTTCACTAGATGACATGAGCATTGTCATGGACTTGATTGATAGCACGTTGGAAAACCCAAATCAAGCGTTGCAAGAAGGTGAAGACCAAAGCAAGGCTTGGGCCGATGGGCTATGTGTAATGTAATGTTGAAAGGAAAGCTAGACACTTAGGACATGAAGGACCGTTGAGGCGGTGAAGTGTGAGTAGAGGGCTTGATTTGATGGACTGAGGCAATGGTGAAGGACAAGCTAGAGGCTAAAGACACGACAAATTGTTGATGAGGTGATGAAGTGTTAGTAGATAGCTTGGAGTCGAGGGACCAAGGCAATGGAGAAGAGAAAGCAAGGAAGGTCGATGGACTTGAAGTCTATGTGATGGTTTGAGTGATCCACAACACTTATATGAATATCAAGCCAAAGATACATTGATCATATCAAGTTTCTTGGCAGATATGTCAGACAATGTTTTTCCTTGCAGGCATCAATTTGAGAGAAATCGGATAAGCGCAAGGCAAAGGTATGAACATAGGGTATTTCATTTTGTCGGCCATGTGGTTATGTAGAGGAGATAAATATCTTTGACTTGAGATAGGGATAAAAAAAATATAGAATATAATAGGAGAATATGATCAAGTAGAGATAATAAGATAAACAGTGTAGATAGTTAGAGATCAAGGTGTGATTATAAGAATCCAATTTTATGACTAATCAAGCATAACTCCATCTAGAGGCAATATTGAAACACGTATATCAAGAAATAGCAAAGTAGGTCACAATAGCACTTCGGGCATACCCCAATCTAACCAACCCGGATTAGAGGCTAATTAGACCAAAAATACAATGAGCCGTATGCTTAATACCTAACTCCGTCATGGTGGAATACATAGGATAGATAGGGTGGTCCCCACCTACCAACTACCACTAACTATGCAGAGAGCTAGCCACAATCCAAGGTAGCCGATAGTATCTCAAGAGCCAGCCACAATCCAAGGTAGTAGTATAAGCACCACGCTTACACTATTTAATATTACCCTAATCTCGCACTCTAGACTAGAGCACTAGCTAGTGACAAGGATCCTGCACTATTGAGAGCTTAACTATGATAACCAGTGTAGTACAACTATCACCAAAATATAACTAGAGATCAAGCTAAGTACTTAGAGAGACTAGAATTGAAAGAGTACTTGAATAGAAAGTAGTATATATTAAAATGGATAGTCTTACAAAGAAATATAAAAGCTATACCAGAGACTCCTGAAGACCATTTTCAGACTCTAAGGAAAACTCAATTCACTCTAACTCCCACTACTAGCGTAACTACTAAAGAGGGGACTACTAGTGATGCTTCTCTTTATTTCCTACTTGGTACTCTACTTGATGATTACAAATAATCTAAGAATTGCTATTTATAATACATATGAGAGGAGGGGGTATTTGTAGCTATAGTGGAGGTTGGTGGCCTGATCGGTGGGATCGGGCGACATCATATAGGGTCGGCTGACCCCAGGATGCGCTGCCTTTACATCCTGTGGCTCCCTACATTCCTCCATGGCGGTTGTTAGCTGTCCTAAGTCGATTATTTATTTCAATTGTTAGGTCTAGGTAGAGATGGTGGGCCATCCAATCCTAGGGACCCTCCTTGCTAGACCTCGGATCAAACCGACACTTCAAATAGATGTGAGATGTGTTCCAAACTGTGTGAAAGGTCCTAAAAGGCTAGAAGGGGTGAATAGCCTATAAAAATTTCCATCAAGGCACTAAACAAATTTGTTAGACAATTAAGCGGTGGAGCGATTTGCGCTAGCCTAACCAGCACTATAGGCTACCTTCCAATTCTAGCAATCCTAATGTACTAGAGCGTACTAGCAACCTTGCAAGCACCCTAATACACTAATGCAAGAAAGTAAAGGAGATGGGAACATGTGGTGCAAACCTTGCCTTCGGGATGACAAAACCAATCACTATTTGTTTGCAATTCAATCTCAAAGAGATGATTCAATCCAATCAATGAAATCTGATATGATCTCAAAGGATCAATCCACAGAAGTGAACATCGAGAGACACATGATATTTATCTTGAGGTTCATGTGCTTGCCAACACGCTACTTCCCATTGTATTCGCCGCATACTCGGTGGTTCAGTAGATGATTGGCGTCACAAACCAACCCCTCGCCGGGAGCTACAAGAACTCACACGAAATGAGCGTAGCTCAATGACATGAGATTCCACTAAGGATTCCTTTCATGAACTCCTACTGGGTAGGATCATGAACCTTACAATAATCATTGGGTGTAGCCAAGAACAATTACCAATCTTGTTCAACACCTCTCCGCTGCTCCAACCGTCTAGGTGACAGCAATCACAAAGAGTAATAAGCTCACCGTAGCTAGAGGCTCTCTAGTTTTGCTAGCTACTCAATCACAAGGCAAATGTACTAGAAACTCTTCCAATCACTCTTTGGATCAAGCAAAGTGCATGAGATGAGACGAAGATGGTATTCTCAACTCTTGGGGATGTCCAAGGATGCA
Source organism: Chrysopogon serrulatus (assembly GCA_015844335.1). Lineage (NCBI taxonomy): Eukaryota > Viridiplantae > Streptophyta > Magnoliopsida > Poales > Poaceae > Chrysopogon > Chrysopogon serrulatus. The sequence goes on from JADLZL010003073.1 coordinate 433,240, forward strand.
AAGTGCCAAGAGGGACTCCCTAAGGCTTGCAAACAAGATTAAATAGGCACCACACCAAGTACCTAGTTGTTCCTAAAAACAGCCCTGAAAACAAGTGTAATTGGATGCATCCGGTCGTAGCGTCTGGTCACCCGATAGCTGCCATGTGGCCACAGATTCAAGCTCTAACGTCAATCGCCAATGGCTAGCAACAGTTGCCACACGGGATTAGTTTGCACCGAACGCACACAATCAATGATCGTACGCGTCCACTGCTTGCTCATCCTTCACTGCACACTTCTCTCACAGAATGATCGGACACATCTGGTTGATTGACCGAAGCGCCACCATTGGGCGTCCGTCAATTCTAGAGAGGGTTTTTTTGTGACCGGATGCGTCCGGTCAGGCGTGGACGCGCCTAGTGACCGATCCCTCTCTAGCCCTACGCCGAATTACAACGTGTCATGACTGGACATGGCACCTCATGCCACCCACGCATATATGGTCAGACCAAGTTCGATCCAACCAAAAATAGCCAGACCCTGGCTAGCTGCGGACACGCCCCATCCCCTTAGAGACAGCGTCTGGTCACTTGAAAGTCTATCTGTTAGAGAGAGCATCCCCTTTTAGACTCCGGTTATCACCACCCTTGCTTCCAACTTGCTAACCACTAAGAGTTTATCTCTCAAGCTCGTGGGTTAGACATAAAGTTAGTACATTAGGTCCTAATACAAATGCAAGTGAGATTTCATCTAGCGGCACTTGGACAACTATTTTTACCATGAGATCACCCATCTTAATAGTACGGTTATCTATTATAAATCCAGTCACACTCTCTTTAGTGTCTTGAGGGGTAAAAACCAAATTAGGGACTTTCACTATGTTTCTTTGCTCACATGGATTGCTAACGTGGAATGATAGGTGGGTCCTGACCATAGGTAGGGTCGGTCAACCCTACCAAGTGGGCCCTAGTGCTCCTACCTTCTTCCTCATGCTCCTGGTTTCATTCTTGAATATTTTTATAAAGTTTTCGCTGCATCCAAATATTCTCAAGTACAAGAGGAATAAGTGTTCAAAATGATGCATCCACAAGTTCTACAATAGAGTAGATGTTCCCTGGGTCAGTCTTGTCTGGAATAATCACTACACTGACAAAGTACCCCATGCCTCTAGAGAGGTGGGCTCCTTCTGGTGGAAGAATGTCTTGAGGCTTAACATCCTCTTCAGAGGCTTTGCTAGATGCTCCATTGGTGATGGTAGATCAGTAACTTTCTAGGATGATTTGTGGTCTAATCAGGTTCTAGCCCAACAATTCCCTAGCCTCCTGTGTATGAAGCAATGCAAATTGAAGATCTGGAATTCATGTTTAATCTGCCTATGTCACAGCAAGCATTTGAAAAGCTGGAGCAGCTCAATGACATGCTATCTTTGCAAGTGTTTGATGAGCACTCTAAAGACTCCTGGACATACCAGTGGGGTAATAGCACTTACACCTCTAGGAAGTTCTATCAAATGGCCTCCCAAAACGTCCCAGTGCATCCAGTCTTTCAGTGGATGTGGTATAGACAGGTTGAACACCAAAACAATGCTACAAAGGAGGAACATAGCACCTGACGAAGAACCACACTGCGTCACTAGCAATGAATGCACTGATGAAGATATCGAGCACTTGTTCTTTGGATGTAGCTTTGCCAACAACTGCTGGGAGAAAATCGGTATTGACTGGAACATGGGTCTCAGTCTCCACCCAAGGATAGCTCATACAAAACAGCAATAGAATCTACCTTTCTTCATGGAAGCCGTTCTCATTGCAAAATGGGAAATTTGGAAGATAAGGAATGACAAAGTCTTCAGAAATGGCCTAGTGCAGGTTGGAATTTGGTTCAGCAACTTCAAAAGTCAGTGTCTTCTATAGTCCCTTCACTTCAATGACCACCTTAGATCATCGTTTTGTTTTTGGCTTGATGCTTTTAGTTAATTTTGGTTTGTAAGTACTCTTGTATCTCCTTTTTTAAATTTATAAAATGAAGTGCTGTGGGGATCTTTCCCAAAGTTTTTGCCTTCAAAAAAAAAAAAAGAGAAACCACGTTAGACTACAAATGATGTTGGTTTATCCTTTACTTTGTTGCATTGTTGATGGTCAGAATTGGCATTTACTAGCCATCAACAACAGGTATGTGTGCTAACGCAACTGTTAAGTGGAGTCAGAAATGTAGATGATAGTGGAGGTGACGGTGCATGGTCTCTTAGTGGATCCGAGCTAGCTAGCTGTGTGTGAGCATGCATTTTAATTTATGATATCCCAGCTAGTCGTCGTGCGCCTGAACCTGGTGAGCTGGTGCCTTGATCTATCGACTTGAAGAAGGTTGCAGCTCAGCTCGAGTCGCGACTAGGGTGGGTCGTTGCGCTGCTTCAACCAGTTTTGTAACCATCATATCGTGTCGAGCTGCAAAGCTGCTTAATTATAGCTTTCTCTCTGTGTTGGTGTGCATATAGGAGCAATATTGCAAGCTAAACACCTTATCTGTTTGAAGGGTTTACTAGCTAGTGCGTGTGATCTTGTAAGCTGGACCAACATCTATCTCTAATGTACATATTAATTAACCACTACTGGTTTAGTTTGGTACGCCACTCCACCATACGTACACAACACCCTATCCAGTGCAATCAAGTGGTCGATGTGATGAGCGAGAACGACGACATATATTGGTCTATCGCCACCACCGCACTCCAATAGTGCTAGCGCTATTCTCCGACCATTTACATTGGTACGTGGTATGACATGATTCAATAATAACGATGTGTTTACTGGTCCACTGAAACGTCCCGTCTTCTCAAGACCAGGTCTGCTTACATCTAACAGTTTTAATAGGATCAATATTGCCCTCACAGACCCACACCAGTCTTTTCTGCGCACTTTGTCCTCACTCATGCGCACCCGAGAAGAACTTTTCGGTCGGCCACCCATCGCTCCAAGCCAAGCACATTTAACTTTAGAGTTTTTTTTGAGATGGACTTACGGAAAAGAAGTTGCAACTTATTGGTACGAATATCATATTAATCCTATTAAGCACTGGGGTGGAGTGTTATTTTAGGATAACGAAATATACAAAAATATTGAATATAGATATATAGATACGATACAGATATAGATATAAATATAGATATAGATATAGATATATAATAGATATAGATATTTGATCCACATAGGGATATCAGCATTTAATTAATTAGTACTCTATTCATTTTAAAATATAAGATATTTTGAGTTTTCTAGATATATATCGTTGCTATGCACTTACATATACAATCGATGTATCTAAAAAAATTTAAATGTTTTACACAATTTGGTACGGTGGAAGTACCCATCATTCCCTTCAACAGCCTTGGTAGTAACAACAAGCAAAAAATGTGTTAAATGATGGGTCAGGCATATCTAGATGCAAATTGTGTTAAATGGTGGGACAGGTATATCCAGATGCAGATAAGTGTTCATCTAAATGTGGCCGTTTACACATGTTTAAACGCTAAGCAATGGGTTCATATAAAGTCATTGCTGATGAAGAAAGAGAATGAAGTTTCGTGAGAATAGGAATAATTTTGTCTCCATGAAACTCTTCTTTCTAAAATCTAGGTGCGCTGAAAACTGGACCATAAAACTTTACTGAAACTAGCCTTAGTATTAGGTCCAATGATCTTTCATCATACTAGATTAGTACTTTTAGATAACATCATAACAACCGATTGACGTCCATGTGCTCAATGCTGCAGTGTTTTTATCTTGAATTAATTTATAGAAGAGCACCGTTTCATACTCACTATCGTAGTCGTGGGGTCTACGTCTTCATTTTCTAAGGTTATTAAAATATCTTCAGTTAGAAGGTTGTCCCAAATATGCAGGCAATTGTGTTAATAACAGGATCTTTCACTGAAATTGTGTAACACTTTAATCAATGCAAAAAAGAACGTTACACTTACTAACAGCCGTCATCAGACCTTATTAGCTACAAAAAAAATGTTAATAACAAGAACTTAGTTTAGACGGCAAAGAATCCATGGGAACCTAACCTCGTGACGAAGTGTTGTCCTGTTGCTGGCCCATTGCTATATATACAACAGAACGACATGGAAACTAGCAAGGAGATATTAAATACCACATCATCACTCTTGCAGCGGCTACCTGCCCACCTCTTTGTCATGGAAGAGAACAAAACACTCCTCTGTGCTCTCGTCTTCATCTTGTTATCGACGTCGGTGGTGGCGATCCGGCCGGAGAGGCCGCCGGTGGCGGTGGCAAGGAGAGCCACCCTGGAGAATGCTCTTGGACGGACTCCCCAGATGGGGTAACCGATCTTTTATCCTTATTATTATAAGCTGTGTGGTATTATTTTTCAGGGTTTTGTTTTTCAAGCACATGGACATGCAAGTGTCCTTTTGGTGACAAGTTCTTTTTTTTTTTTCTATGAAATATCTCCTGGTTCTGTCTCTGTTCCATTTCACTCCTCTGATACTTTCAAAGATCAAACGTCTGCTGTTGTCAAAAAAAAAAAAAAAGATCAAACGTCTGTTTCTTTTAATTTGCAGTGTTGTGTTGTTGAAAAACATGTAAGATGCACACACATCCCTTTTTGTATAAATCTCTCTTTTGCCCTTGTTTACTTAATTCGTGTTAGAAAACATGTGTGCGAGTCCTGTCAGGATTCAGAAATAGAAATACAGTACTCAGTTTCAGGCCTTTCAGCTCCACCAAGTGCATGACACCACAGTAGACAGAAGTTAGACCTCAAAACGCCACGGTGAACATAGAAGTGCTGGAAATTCTTTAATCTGTTACTGTACTATTGAACCAGCACATATCTTAACTAAATATGTGGCAAATTCAGGTGGAATAGCTGGAATCACTTCGCCTGCAACATAAACGAAGACATAATTCGACAAATCGGTAAGGCTACACTCCTGCAGTGTTGAATCAGTTGCGATTGCATCACAAAATCCTGCTAAATCATATCTATGTGCAGCTGATGCGATGGTGGAGACTGGCCTTGCAAAGCTTGGTTATGACTATATAAACTTAGGTAGTCTCTTGAGATTTGTAATCCTGTTCTCTTTTTGTTTACCTGTTTCTTGTTTGAAAAAGAAATTTGAGAATTCAACATCTGTGTTGTGGCACTGCAGATGATTGTTGGGCAGCCTATGATAGGGACTCGCAGGTGTGCACTGAATTGAAGTAAAACTAGATGGATCAACTGATATTGCTGAAATGGGTAGACTCTGTTCCGTTGGTGAACTGAACAGCTTTCTTACTTTCCAGGGTAATCTTGCCGCAAATCCATCAACATTCTCATCAGGAATGAAGGCCCTGGCAGACTATGTGCACGGGAAAGGGCTCAAGCTCGGAGTTTACAGCGATGCAGGGTACGCCTAATAAATATATTTAAGAACCAAAAAGCTGAAGGACAAGCCCTGTGGGGCTTTCCCGGAGATCCGGGCATTCCTGTACATATAAACTTTCAAAAAGAAAAGATGATGGACAGATAACATTAGCTGGCAGAGATAGGAACTCAGTGAAAAAAATTCACAGTTCAGCTCAATAGATTTCCACGCTTTGTGTTTTGGCTTTCCCTCTCAAATCACACAAGCCTTTTCCTTTCAGCTCGCGAACTTGCAGCAATCAGATGCCTGGTTCGCTCGGGTATGAAGAGCAAGATGCAAAAACCTTCGCGTCTTGGGTAAACGTGTGAAAATTGAAATCTTCAGAGCCTTTCTTTCTTGTTTCAACTGATTTTTTATTTCTTTTTTATTAAAATGATCTAAGGGAGTTGACTACTTGAAGTATGACAACTGCAACGACCAGGGATTGAGCCCGCAGCCAAGGTGAGAATCAACTAGCACTAGATTTTAACAGTTCCTCCTTATCGTGCATTCGTGCTACTTTGAGAGACTGAAATTGGCTTGCAACAAAATTCAGATATATCAACATGAGCAAGGCCCTTCTGAATTCTGGGAGGAAGATTTTCTTCTCCCTATGTGAATGGTAACTGTTGCTCTTTTTTCTTTTTAATAGATGATCGAATTTTGTGTTTGAATGTTTGGTTTTGAAAATGTTCTTGTGTAGGGGTGTGGATGACCCAGCAACATGGGCAAGTAGTGTAGGAAACAGTTGGAGAACAACCGGTGATATCCAGGACAACTGGGGAAGGTGAACGTTACACCCTTTTCTGTTAGATCAGTGAACATTATACCTTGACGAGCTCAAAGTGTGCTAACAATATATGCAAGATTTTGGTGAAATTCACAAGGAACTTAATGCTTCACACATTAGGCCAGCTTTACTATTTGGCAGCATGAACATGAGCTACTACACTACTTATGGTAGCCATATCAATATCTGATGCGTATTTGTTCCTTGTAATGTTTCAGCATGACGGCCATTGCCGATGCCAATGACAAATGGGCATCATATGCACGGCCTGGTGGATGGAATGGTTAGTCTAGTCCTTGAGGCTTAGCGACTTTGGGCTTGCCTTTTCCTGAATGCAGAGTGAGATGCAATTTGTTTATGCTTTCAGACCCGGACATGCTGGAAGTCGGAAACGGGGGGATGACAACAGAGGAGTACCGCTCCCATTTCAGCATATGGGCTCTAGTGAAGGTAATGGTCTTTGTAACCATCAATCAGTACAATAGAACTGATCGTTTTTCATTACCATGGTGCTGAACTGCCGTGATGCAGGCACCGCTTCTGATTGGCTGTGACATCCGCTCAATGAGCAATGATACCAAGGAAATCCTCAGCAACCAAAATGTCATCGCAGTTAATCAAGGTAAAGGAAATAACATTTTTCATTCATTCATTTCTCTAATTATGAAATATGAAATGATAGGATAGTAACCTCCAACGATTGGTGAATTGTTCAGATGCGCTTGGGGTGCAAGGGCGAAAAGTCCTACAAGATGGAGACCAAGAAGTAAGTAGAACAAGGTTGGCAGAATGCCATGAGTAGTAGCAAACTTGTTTGGTCTATAATCCATTCATGATCTTGTGATCAGGTCTGGGCTGGTCCATTAAGTGGAGGGAGAGTTGCAGTTGTTCTATGGAACAGAGGATCTGCTGAAGCATCCATCACTGCCACCTGGAGCAGCATTGGTCTTAATGAATCCACCGTCGTCAATGCTCATGATATGTGGACCGTAAGCTTGCATTTTGCCTGATCATAGACAAGTTCTGCCATAGCATATATCTTTTTTGTTGCAGGAATTCTCAAACTTGTTTTGTGCGTGTGTGATTTTTTGGTTGCAGGGTGAGGTTACATCGTCAGTGCAAGGAGAACTGAAGGAGACAGTAGATACTCATGCTTGCAAGATGTATGTATTGACTCCAAAGTAGCTAGAACCGATTCTCACTGGCGCATGTACCTGTCGAAATCATCAAATTCAGGTGTCCCAGAGAGGGAGAATGACAGGAAATTCATAAAAGACTGTTACTTGTACGCTTTAAGCTGAACAAATAGGATAGGAGTAAACGAAGCGAGCATATTGTGGTGTGGTCATGCAATGTAAATGCATGCGTGATTGTGAAAAGCGAGAAGTAAACATACCAAGCTTCCTGAATGAGCATTCCACGCCCTGCCAGCTGCTCATATTCATCACGTAGTCACGCACACTGCCGAGGGCCAATGCCAACAGAATCTCACCATTATGGCTAGCTCAAGAAGACCTTGCATAAGCCTGACTTGCAATGTGAGCAGTGCCGAAAAGAATCTTCGTAGTCTGCTCATGCCATTGCCTAGAAACGATGCATCGACTACAGTGTTCGGTATTGGTGTGACATGTAGGTCCAAAGTTGCCAAAGCTTCAGTCAACTCCTTGCGTACCTTCACGCATCCATCAGGTTGAAAAATAGTTGTTTATTTGTACAGAACCAGGACAAGAACATTCCTCGTTGCTTGTATTTATTTTCTTTCAGCATCGGCTCCCACAATGGCACTACTCGATGCTTCAACATACTCTTTCTTCTTTCCGCATTGATAAAAACCAAACGATGTGGCTAGTGAGGGTGAGACCCTGTCCACCATGCATGCATGGTAGGTACGGTGCTTGAGTTTGAACTGCAGGCTTCAGAAGTTTAGATGGTACTTAAGAGTCAGACAAGCTGCAACTATGGTCGCTTACATGCAGTAGTACGATTCAGAGACAACCATGGTTTTTTGGCCTTAAAATTAGTTGAAGTTAGCAAAGAAGCTCGCCTCGTCTGATGTGTAGGCTGAATTAACTATGCGCCTTTAATTTGAGTCCAATACAGTGACATACCTATACGTGCACGTACATGCATATATTTTAGGATCGTATATTCTCAGTTTAGACGTCATGTCCACCCGCACGAGTGGACAGTGGTACACTAAGGGCCCGTCCTCACGCTATCCGCACTAGGATACGCCACCCCGTCCTGGAGGGACCAGATATATAGCGGACCGACACGCGCGCTGGCGTCTGATGCGTCACCAACTCATCTGGAATCCCGCGCTTCCTCCTCCCAAAATTAGTGTCGTAGCGATTCGTCGGGAAAGATGAGCGTGGTGCGGGGCCGGTCCCTACGCTGTCCGGCGGCGCATTGCGCCCCCCTGAGACCGGACGGCCCGACGCCGCTGGCCGCCGCGCCGCCCGCCAGTCGAGAGAGAGAGGAGGAGCAGCAGCATGCGGGGCGGCGGCGAGGCCCGCCGAGGAAGCACCGCCCGCAGCCGAGCCCGCGCCTGCGTGGGCTGCGTAGCGTGGTCGCCCGCGCCCGCGCAGCACCGCGCGTGGGCTCGTGGCCGCCCGCCCGTGCTCGCGGCCGCCGCTCCGCCGCTGGTGCTCACTCCGCCCTAATCGCGGGGGCTGCGGAGAAAGAGGAGCCCGCCCCCGCTTTGCCTTTTCCGTGTAAGGGCACCGCCGGATGTGGCCGCTTGCACGGGTGACACCGCCGCCGCCGCCGGCCGCCCGGCCGTGAGCTCCGGGGGGCGGGCGCGGAGCTCCGCCGCGCGAGCTCCTCGGCACGGGCGCTTGGCGAGGAGGAGCTCGCCGCAGCTACGGCCGCCGGCGTGGGGGCGAGGGGGAGCTCCGCCACGACCTTACCTAGCCGCGAGCGCGAGCGCGGGGGAGAAGAGGGCGGACCTCGTGCGAGTAGGAGAAAAGAGGGAGAGAAGAGAGAAGAGAGAGGAGAGATAGGCTGGGTCGGGGGAAGTAGAGAATGACGTGTGGGTCCCATTAATATAGAGGATGGATTGATGCGGAAAAAATAGTATAAAGGATGAAATCTTGATGACCAGAATGAAATATTCTTTTTAGAGGATGAGTATAGAGAATGAAGAGTACAGATAACCTCATCCGCCCTAAATTAACGGCGGGCGCGCACTGCAGCGTGTACCGTCTGCTCCAGTGTGGCGCCGACGTGTACGTCTACAAGGAAGTAAAGCTCCGTCGAACAGTCCTCGAAGTTGCAGTAGACTTTTACCACCATACCGGTTGAAAGCGCGTCCTACGATGAACAGGTCGATAGGGCATGATGATTGTGGCCTCCTCGTACATCTTCCGGCCTCCTCATCCGTGCTAGCTAGAAAGCCTGTTGCTCGGTGGCCCTAGCTTGGAGCATCGCCGACTTCCACTTCTCCGTCGCCAGGTCAAACGCTATATGCCGCCGTTCTGGGCCCAAATCCACCAGAGAGTAGGTGAGCCCGCTCACAAATGTACCACGTTCCATGATGAGTTGCAGGGTTCGATGTTGACGTCGATCGGAGGCTGCGATCTCCATCTCCACATTCCGGCGCCGGCACTGCCACCTAGTGTCAGTGTCATGATCTCGCACGTCTGTCACTGCCGGCAATTAGTCCGGATCGGAGCACCTTGTACTCTCCGGTGGATGGGACGTGCCCAAGAGGCCCTGAAAAGTGTTCTGATTTCTAAGCCCCTTTAGTCCTGGTTCTAATCCTTGCGCGGGACCTTTAGTTCCGGTATAGGGTTTTAAACTTAGAACTCTCGTTTTAATCCTTGCACGCACTATCATCTCACCTCTCACTACATATGTAACGTAGACATGATATACGTGTGTTTTAAATTCACTCTGCAAGTACCTTTAGTCCGGATATGAGACAAACCGGGACTAGGTATTACCAGTCGGGACTAAAGGCCAAGACTCTTTACTCCGGATTGGTAACACCAGCCGGGACTAAAAGAATGTTCGGGACTACACTCTGCTCCATGTTTTCTAGTTTCGCTCCATGTTTTTTAGCCAAACCCAAATGGTTTCAGCTCCATGCACATAGCTCTAAAAAGGTGGAGTTGTGAGACCACCTAATGAGGTGCTCCACAAACTCCAGGTTTTTGTGGAGCTGCTCCATGATGGATTTTGTGGAGCAGTCCCACACACCCGCTAATATAGACCCTTTAGTTCGGATTGGTGTTACCAACCAAGACTAAAGGTCATCTGACGCTAAAAAAATGGACCCGGGACTAATGCTCACATTAGTCCTAGGTTTAATTCTATTCGAGACTAAAGTGCTGAACTGAAAGTCTTTTCTCTACTAGTTGTGTATCTCTCCGCATGTGTTGATCTCACCCAGAAAAGCAATGATGAGATCCAATGACCTCCAAATGTTTTTTAAGAGAAACAGGAGGAGCCAGGAGACCTCCAAATGCTTGTATGCTACTTCCTCCATCTTAAATTATAAGATGTTTAATTTTTGGGAACCTAAGATTGACCGTCCATCTTATTCAAAACATTTATGCAAATATTGCTAAATTTAAGATGTTCTTGAAGAACTATCATTAAATAAAGCAAAGCCACCATAAAAGAAGTGATGTTTTGCAAAATTTTTATCTTATAATTTGGGATGGAGGCAGTACTCTATCCATTTATTTATCTTCTTTATCTAAGCAAAAACTTTTTATTAAAATCTTCTTCATATTAGCTTAGGACTTACGTGCATTTATTGTCCTTTGCTACTCATTGACTACCACTTGTTTGTATTTATTGTCTCTTTGTTACTCATTGGTTGTTCTTTTTCTGTATTTATTGTCCCTTTACTGCTGAGTGACTCAACCCGCGATGATTAAATATAAACTAAGTGCTTTTATTCTGCTCTATAGTCATTGTGTCAAAGGTTTAGATGAAAAAGATCAATGAATAGAGAGAGTACTATATAAAAATGCACAAACTATGTAGTGCTTGTATTTCAGTTGCGCAAATAGTTGGCCATATATATCCCCTGCACGCCATCTGATGAAATGATTTGGTACCCTACCGGCGAACGCCATATTCGAGTGCAACTCAGTTTTTCCATTATCAAGTAAAATAATTAAAATTGATTCAATTTAAAGATAGACGAAATTTGGGGATGTGGCTCAACTGGTAGAGCACGAAAGTACACATGATTCAACTCCTCGCATCTCCATTTTTTTTTTTGTTTACCTTTTTGGTTTATCACAAAATGTATCACTCTAGGTGTTTTCTAGTTGTGGATGGCATAAGATTTGATTTACTTGGTCCATGTATTTTTTTTTTAGAAGGGGCCCTAATTAAACTACGAGTCCATGTGTTGATGGCTTGATGCAAACACACAATACTTGTGAATGAAATAACGTGCGTTCGTGTAACAAAACTAGAGTGTATTGATAGAAACAAAGTTCATAAAGTTTTTTTTCACAAATCTGACAATGGTTCACCATTTCATTCAAATGGGACCGTGTACTACATAGGACCAATTTAGTAGAGCTAGAGCAAAACTGTTTCAGTTGTGACTTCTCTACTAAAACAACTTTTTCTAGCTCTAGATTATATTCTCTGGTTAATTACAAAAAAAAATGGTTGTGGTAAAACAACATCTAGTGGTTAAAAAACTGGTGAAATCCCTGTGTTTGTTTGATTGTGTTTCTTACTAGAACCTAACCCAAGCTAGTCCAATCCTGCAAGACGTATCATTTCTTTGGTTTGACTATGTACTAATTAAGCCTGACTATCAAAAATCTTCTTTGGTTAGTAGGATAGTTTTGGTACAGTCATCTCAATTTTGTTGACATTTTATCCAACAACTAGTGATCACTGACCGCTCGCGCTCATTGTCGCCACCATTCTATAATTTTTCTCTTCCTTTCGTTCACTCCTTTTTTATTTTCTTCCTTCTAGTTTGTTCTCATTTATTTTACTTTTCCTCTTCTCTCTCCACATTATCTTTTCTATGGCACACCTTGTCGAATGCTACTCTTATCACATGTGGAGATATTTGGGTTTTAGGCATCCGACGTCACAACTTGCTCGAAATCTTCTCAATTTTTTACCACAACCTACGCATGAGATAACATGACACCTCGACAAGTTTCGTGAATTTTGGACTTTGTATGAATTTTATATAATTTTAAAACACTTTCTCGGTAAGTTTCTCGTCATGTTACGTGAACAAGATGCCCAAAATTTAATGTGATTTCGTGTATAAGGACTCAACGTATACCAAATATTGTGAATAACATTTTTTGAAACGCTAAATTGCATTATTTCATGCACCTGCAGTTCTAACTTGAAATATTCGAAAAAATCAATGAAACCAAATAAATTACGGAAATATATTAAAAAAAGATAAAATTGGCCCAAATTTTAAAATTGAGTTTTAAATAATGTATTATAGGTCAAAAAAACTGGGTCCAAAAAACGAAAAAGAAATCCCTTTGCCGAGGGCCTCGCCCATGGCTCTTGGCAAATAACTTTTTAAAAAAAATTAAAAATATTTGCCGAGAGCCTGACGGTAGGCCCTCGGCAAAGACCGACGCCAATGGCCGCCGTTATCCATCCAACCATATTTGCCGAGGGTCTGGCCCTCGACAAAGATTTTCTTCACCGAAGGCCTGTCTTTGCCGAGCGCCTGGTTTTTGCCGAGGGCTCCCGTGGCTGGCTCCCGGTAAAAAAAACCTTTGCTGAGGAGAAACCCTTGGCAAAGAATGCGTTTTCAGTAGTGGCTTATTAATAACCTACCTGATACACCAGCTCCGCGACCTACCTCTCCCTCCGCCCAAGTCGAGGCAAATTTGCCTTGTGCCCATGGATCTGAGGGCGGAGCGAGACGAAGTCTCATTTTTCAGCTCCAATCAGCTCCTTACGAATTACACTCAGGGGCGTACCTACAGGGTATGCCGGGTGGGCCAAGGCATACCCTGGGTCCCGGCTGTAAGGGATACATACCTTAGATTCTCCCTGTAAAAAATGCAAAAGGTTACTTGGTTCGGCTTCTGCGCGTGCGGGTGGTGGAAGCGCAGCGAGCAGCGTAACTCCTCCTGTAACTCTTTGTCCTCGATACGCATCGGGAGATGGTGAGGACGGCGATCGAACCGTCGAAGACTCGTACTGGCGGCACAGCGGCACGCCGAGACCACGGCCACAGAGACGGAGCCGCCCGTCCGCCGTCTGCGGCTCCGCTCCTTCGCGGCGACGCCCGATGGCCCAAGCCTCGAGGGCCAAGGCTACTGGCTGCGACTGGCGACCGCGACGCCGGGAGGAAGGCCTAGTGGCCGATGCGGCGAGCCGGCGAGGCCTGACGCCTTTCCATGCCGAGTGCCTAGGCTGTGAGGCAGGGAACTTGCGCACAGGTTTAAGACTAATCTTCTTTTTTTAATTCTAAAAGCATGTACTGAAATGCTCTTACACTTAATTATTTATTTTGGAGTAATTTGTTTGTTTGCGTTTTAGTTTGTGACGCCCGTTTGGATTGAGACCTGGCTGGCAATCAAATGTGCCACGAATCTAGCGCTCAGCTTGTGCCAGACATCCTTTTGTTGTGAGCCAAACAGGATCTGAGTTCGTCCAATAGACCAATAAGCAATACATTCATGTCATTCAGAAATAGGGTAAATAAGTCAAACAAGTAGTATTTGAAGCCTTTTTCATGGCTATATTTTAAACTATTTTTATGGTGATTTGCCATCGATTGTAGCTTAATCTTTGAATTTATAAGGCTTATTATGTTATTTAACTTATGTGATTTTACCGAATTGGTTAAGTATTTTTCTTGAAAGGCATACCCTACGATAAAATTCTAGGTCCACCACTGATTATACTGAGACAAGGTGGATGTGCAAGTAAATGATTGAACTTAACAAATTGAAACACAACAAAAGTTGGGGATGTAGCTCAATTGGTAGGGCATGAAAATGCACATGATTCAAGGTTTGTGGTTCATCTCCTTGCATCTCCAATTTTATTTATTTTACTTTTTTATTGTTTCTCTCAAAATACACAAGGTTCTGGATGGCTTAAGGTTTGGTTTAGGTCTATGTAGTATCTCAGTTGCACAAAAATATAATTAAAATAGACGATAGTGGTGGAATCAAATGACGTGCACTTATGCAGAAAAACAAAAGTTCAACGAGAGGGTAAAGCTCTACTTTGGCTAGCAAATGCTGAGGCACACACGACTTGTTCTAGGGAGATGGGCATGATTAGCTTTTGTCTCAACTATCAACAATAATATTTTTGCCGGTAAAACAAAATAACACATTTAGAAGGTGTTGACGATCAAAAATGATCAGAGACGTGAGATTATATTTGTGTGATGTTTTAAACATAAATATGGTCATTTAAAATATATGGAACATTACAACAGAATTTAGAGAAGAAAGAGAAGGGAAATATGGAAATATGGAGCTGCTTCTGTTGAACCGGCCAAGCCGATTTTAAAAGCAGCTAGGCCGGCTGCCCCTGTGTCATGCTCCTGATGAGAAACAAAGATGGAAAGCCAATACGTGTATGCATATGAGGTACGGAGTACATCCATGCAAAAGGAAGATAATTTCCATCGGAAGCTGGATCAGTGACTTGATATGCTGCTTCCCTGTTGGCTGTCATGTGCCCTTGTCAGCTATTGTCGGGTATGCTCTGTTGCACATCCTGCCAAGCCCTGCCGCATACTCTTCCTGGTGGAACGGCTTAGCCGATTGGTTAGTCAGCCAAGCTGGCTTGTCTGCTGCACCCGCTGCCCAATCGGCCTGGCCGGTTTGGGACCCGGCTGGGCTGGTTTTCCTGCTGACTGCTTGGCTCACAAAAACCGGCTTAGCCGGTTTCAGAACCGGCTAAGCCGGTTTATCTGTTCTAGTTTGACTAGAAATTGTTTTAGTCGATATTTGGACGGGATTTGTAATAGGAAACTTGGAGATTACGATCTGAAGTTGTTTTCTATTGGGATAAGACCACCCCCCTCTATATATATGAGAGGATCACGGCCGATTGAAGGATCCAACACTCAATCGTTAAAAACTCATCTACAACGTAGGTTTTGGCGGTTTCACCTCTACCCTGCTATTCGGCTCAATTCTCCACGAATTTAGTCGGCGTCCTAGGCGGCCTTGCTGGTCCTAGGGCAATCTCCACGTGCTTCCTCCTGAAGGATCCTTCCGGAGTTGGTTCGGGAGCGTTTTCGGCCATCAACGAGCTCCACATCGGCTCCATCGATCTCTAGATCGGTTTTACCGGTTACGCTATGTTGTTGCTGCGTTGCAGGTTGATCTTCAACCTCTTTAGGCGTCCAAAGCCCTGCTGTGTGCTGGCACGGATCGGATTCGTCGTCAACACACTTTTTGGCGACTCCGCTGGGGAAACCAAGGCGTAAGCTGAAATTTCCATCTACCGGCAACATGGGCGCGAGTGGTGATGCAGTGAAGGACTCAAGCGAAGTTCATAGTAGCAACATCATCAACCCTATGACTGAGGAGGAGCTCACATCAGAATTGCAAGAACAGTTAAAGGTCAAGATTGCCGAGCTCAGACAAGCCTTCTTGCAAGGATGTTCTAAGGGTCGACATGATAAAGTCTCGCAATTCAAGGTGCCAAGTCTTGCTGAAATCTTAGGAACTTCACCATCGAAAAACGAGGTAAAACCTGACGATCCCCCTAAGTATGCTGATGTTCCAGTTTCGCATGCTGATATTGCCAAGATGTTGTTAGATCAAAATACTTCTCTTACACAAACTATACAACATTCATATGGCTTACTTGAGGCTAGATTAGATAAATTAGAGAGTAAGACAAACGTTTTCGATCAATCGGGTGTCTTGCAGCAACCTGAATTTGGCATACCTCAAGGTTTCTTTAAAAATCAAACATCTATTAATGATGCTAGCAAATCAAGATCGGGTCTTTCGGTTTCTTTTGCCGATGGAACCGGTCATGTTGGTACAAGTGCAGCAGGTGGTGCTCAAAAATCGGCTCAATTACGAACCGATTATGGAGCATCAAGAGCTTCGGAGGGTGGTAATATTTTGCCAAACCCGCCGAAGTCCCCTAGCAGAATCCCATGCTTGAGAAAATGCAAAATTCTTCCTCTACCGATTTCAATGATGTTTTGAATCGGTTTAGGGAAGATTTTACTAAGTCTCTTGAAGAAAGTCTAGGTGTTCATCTTAAAACGACTAAGAACATGTACACCAAACCGTACCCTTCAGCGATTGACTACATGAAAAATTCTGACGGTTGGAAGGTAGCTGACTTTCAAAAATTCAATGGTACTGGTAGTAAAACAACCATGGAGCATGTAAGTATGTATCTTGCTCAATTAGAAGAAGCTAGTGCTTTAGAGTATATGAAAATTCGTAATTTTTTTCTTTATCTTTAACTGCTTTGCTTTCTCTTGGTTTACATCTTTACCACCTTTGTGCATTAGTTCTTGCGCTGAATTGGAAGAGAAATTTAATAGTCATTTTTATACCGGCACCCAAGAAACTAGATTATCACATCTTACCGCTGTTAGGCAAATGCGTGATGAAGTTGTCCTAGATTTCTTTAATAGAGCTAGAGAGATAAAAAACAAGTGCTTTTACTTGAATATTTCTGAAAGAGATCCTGTTGATATATGCTTTAATGGTTTACATTCTAGAATTAGAGAGAAGTTAGAGAATGTACAATTTACTAGCATCAATCATCTTGTTGAGAGGGCCGTCTTCGGGAATCGCGCCTTAAAGACTCTCGTGATACATATAGAACACATCGTTCGAACACACATGTTTTTTATGCTTTTTCAGATGGTTCGGATGATGAAAGTGGAGAGTGTATGGCCGCTGAAATTAGGTGGCCAGCAGAGAATAAACATGTTACTTGCCCTTCTCTCAAGCCGATTCAAAAGAATCGGAATGAGGAAGTGAAGTTTACCTTTGATTTCTCTAAATGTGATCGAATCTTTGATGAATTGTTGAAATTCGGTTACCTTAAAATTAATTATACATTGCCTTCAGCTGACGAGTTAAAGAGGAGAGCTTATTGCAAATATCATAACTCTTTTTCTCATGCTACTAATGATTGCAATGTTTTTCGTCGACAGGTCCAATCGGCCCTCAATGAGGGACGATTGAGTCTTACCAAGATGTAGGTTGACAAGACTCCTTTTTCCGCCTATGTGGTTGAGAAAGGAAATCCCGCTATCTTGATTCGTCCGCAGCAAGTCGACAAAGCCCGAGGCAAGAATGTGATTGTCGGCGAATCACGTGTAGCCTCGAATGCAAGTGTGAATTCGGGGCGCAAAGTGGTGCTTGAGAAAGATGAGGAAGGCAAGGACAAGCTCAAGATTACTGCTGGATCAATCAAGCATTTGAACAAGCAAAGATGGTACGAAGGCATGGCGGCACGTAGGAGGCCGGGCTAGGCCGACTCAGGGGGAGTCGGCCAGCCGGTTCATCAACGGCAAAGGTGTAGAGAACCGAGCCAGTTCTAGGAGGCGGCTTAGCCGGGTCAACCTCCTCTGAGTCAGCCAAACCGGCTGAGCCGGGTGTCCCAGCCGGCTTAGCCGGTTCCCAAGGTTCCAGCAGTGATACTTCAGCCAAGATCAATGTTTTACGCACTTTTGTTCCACATCGGCCGGAGATAGATACTTGGAAGACTAATGTGGAGAAAAACAAGGGCAAGTTTGTTAAGAAACAATGTACCTTTGATCGGTTGATGGCTAAGTATAAGGAGCAAAAGGCCGATTCCTAGAATCGGCCGTTAAAAAAAAAAGAGAATCCACTCCACCCAAGCGAGAAGATAAAAAAATGAAGCAATTATTGGTGGCATCTATATCAGCACCATCACAAAGAACTGTTCCTCGTGTGTCTTGTTGGGTCCCCCCTATTCCACCACCCGTCACGGATGCCGTACAGACAGAATTTAATTTATATACGATCAAGCATGACTGTCTACGTTAATCACATTGACACGCACATGCCATCACGCATATAAACCCGGTAGTTTGCCGAGAGTCACGAAGGACCTCGGTAAATCAACTTTAAAACCAGAATCGTACTCGATTAAGCAAATACATACCACATACTCAGAGTTCACAGCAAAAAAATTATTACAATAGGATAAAGAAAAATGAATAAAAGTTTAGTTTTAAATCGATTTACAATAAAATAAGGTTTGGAATGATTACCGAATCAAAACTTGAGTGATATTGCTAGCTTATGACATCCTCCAGTGAAGTAAAGAAGAGAGATATTCTATGGAGTAGCCGTGCCCATCGGCTTTTAATTAACATCATCCACAGATAAAGCAATTCACCTGCAACAGGGTGGGATAAAACCCTGAGTACTCAATTATACTCCGCAAGACTTACTCGTCAGGGAGAAGAAATAAAAGACACCAAGGATAATGATAGGCTATATATGTGGAGTTTAATGGTTAGCATCATTTGCAGAAAAGCTTACTAATGTAATCCTTACATTAAGTTTTAGTAGCAGTATTAATGTTGAGCTACTTAGGACTACATTAGCATCTTTCTATATCATATGATTTGATTCAGAGAAATTATCATCAATAATGGGATATAAACCATAATTCTTTCATCATCAGCCGATGTTCCATTTCTTACTACGTCTCTGCGAAAAGGTATGAGTTTCTCACTATCTGGGAGAGACGGCGATTCGAATCGATTACACCAGCTGGGTAAAGCCCGTATCACACACTCTCGCGAGCTAAACCAACGCTTGCTTGAGTTACTGTTCACTCTATTCGAAAGATAGGCTTGGTCACACCTGTAAAGCTCATGGTACTGCGTCCTCACAAGTCATGCCGTACAGCCCGTAGCCCGTAGTCACGCAGGGTTTTGGACCAGTACCCTCCCACCTTCCGATCGTCCCAGTAATGCATAAACGGTTCAAGAACTACCTCGAATAAACTAATCAGCTTCACCGTTGAAACGAGTTATTCGGCAGTTATGCGAAGGTACGTTCAATCTCACACCTAGATCCAGAATACGGCTCGGTCCTTAACCGACACAGACGGAACTAGCACGACCAGGTAACCCTGTCGGCTTCCACCAGAACATAGCCCATGTTTCGTCCGGTCTCCAATTATTTCTATTCTCATGATTCAGGATAGCATATATATATCCCGTAGTGAATAAGTAACCATCCTACATCTCGCGGGAGACAGGAAATCACCCGACTTCTACCGGTCTAAGCATGGCTAAGCATTTAAGGAGAACGTCCTACACATACTAGTGGGATAGTATCTGGAAATAGCTGTAAATCAAGGTAATCATGCAGCAACGGTTTCAACAAATTCCTATTTACTTAATGCACATTACACTAGACTTAAAGTGTAATAAAGCATTTATAAAACAGAGAGAATAGGTCATGCTCTGGGGCTTGCCTGTGTTGCAGGGAAGGTTAGCGGTTAATCTTGGCATCGACATCTTCCGTGGAATCACTTTGTTGAGGTTGGATCGTCATGAATTTCCTTTGGAACTTGACCATCGTGATTCTTCGTCTCTCACGTGTACTACATGAAATGGAATAATGCATGCTTAATGCTATGCATGACATGATGCATGATGAGATACTTTATGTGGATAACAATAAAGGAAAGCTACATAAGGTTCTATATGTGCAATTCTCTTTCTCTGATGACAACACTGTATTATCAAGTTTATTTTTAATCTTTACAGAGTAGGTGCATATCTCCTTTCTGAAGAAGTTACCACAAAACTTGCAAGCAACCACATATTAGCTACTATAGATCTATCATAATCATTATCACAAGTGAATCAAGTTGCTGAGGACCATTTGGGTTTCATGATCCGGGGCCTACAATCAATCCAAACGTCACACCAAACATTACATGCGTACTTCTTTCCGAAAGCTATAACAAGGAAGTATCAAGATTATTATTAAACTAATTAGTGACACTATTAATTGAGGTTGGGTATTACTTAGTCAAGTTTAAGATGTCTTAGCCATGATATGTTACATCACTAAAGTTACTAACCATTCTCCTTATGCATACAAAGATTACAAGGATGGAGGCAATCAACTTAGAATAAGAACAGAAACAAGGCAGCAGCATAACCTCATCTTCTTTTAATCATAACGGAAGATCTAGATATCCAACAAAGGTGTTTCTAGACTTTTTGGAAAGCTTATAAAGTTTTCTACAACTTTGTTATTATCATCTCAGAGTGATTAAATCATTAAAAAGGTTAAACAATTCAGATAAATAGTTCTGTCCAAAAGTTGGACAGCACTGGATCCTTAATTTATCATTTTCATATCTAGAGCTATGGACTACCAAAAATAGTGATTCAAGACATTATGGAAAGCTTATGAAAAACACTGTAACTTTCTAATTATAACCAAAAGGTGATTTACAAGTTATCTAAACCAAACAGTTTAATCTTTCAGGATTGCACAGGAAACGATTAAAAACTGATTGACAACATAGACAATCTATAACTCCCAAACCTGTGGTTCTAAAATCATAAAATTTTAGGATCAACTATATATGGAAGTCCTCTACAACTCTTGTATTCAAGCCATCTATAGGAAACACCATTATGAACATGAAAACTACCACTTAACAGAATCTGCACAGGCTACCATTTCAGCACACATGTGAGATTTAACTCACCACTTGATCATTAACAAGAGCAGGCATGAACAAGCATTTTCATGGGTCATTGACCACTATTAACTTAGTTATTACCATGGAGTAGCATTAATCATGAAAGCATATTAAAACATTTCAAACATGGAGGATATGACAGGTGGATGTTTATTCCTACCTTTATTTGTTAAGCAAGCTCATAAATAGAAATCATGCTTAGTCTATGGAGCGGATGATAAGCCAGTCACTAGATGTGTTGTCATTACTCCTAAACAGCACTCAAATCTATTTAACCCATGACAAACAAAAGAGCAATTCATGAACTTATATACATAAATAAACTAATGAAACAATTTAGCTCTTTTTAATTATTAAACTTTCATGTAGGTTATAAGTATACTAACTAGGCAAAGCAATCAAAATGCCTAGGAACAGAAAAGGTGTGGTATTCCAAGATCCTTAATCAAGATATCAAATACACTCAAAATCATTGTATGATTGTTTATTTTTAGAAGGAAGTTATATATCTATATACATGCATACATGTTTCTATGCCTTAGCAAATAGGACACATAATAAATAAAACTATTCACCATCCATTGGAAGTATTTAAAAAACAACTAGTTACTCATGGTGTTAAAATAATAAGGCATGCATTTGAAATAATCAAATATAAACATACACCATGCTCAAATTGCCTCTTTCCCCTTTATTAATAAATATAGAAATAATGATTTTATTAAACATTGTTAAATTCACTTCAAATTTTTTTTTTAAGGATTGGAACTGTCATGCAATAGCTACAAAACAAATTTCATAATTTTTGGATAATTAGTTTGGCCTAGAAAAATCATGGAACAAGCATTTATTAATTAAAAGACCTAATTTTTAAGCATCCAAATATTACTGATTTTCATAAATTCATATTTTTTCCTACATAGATCATCTCAATACAATGTTACACAAAAATTTTCATAATTTTATCAGCCCTAATTATTTAGTTATGAATTTTACAAGAATCAGTACAGAAAATCATTTTCAGGAAAACGAAAAAGGGAAAAACCCTCTTGGCACCCATACCCGGCCAGCTACTGCAGCTGACAGGTGGGCCCCGAGTCAACCACACAATGTTCCCGCGCACAGTCGCAGGTGCACGACGCTGACCGTCGGTTTTTCGCCGGCGGCGAGCTTGCCGGCGGTGAGGTCGGTACTTACGGACTCCCCGCAACCTCGCCCACACATCTATGAGGCTGGTCGGCCACCCTGAGCACCACGGTGAGCATGGCAGCAGCTATGGCGGCACGGTGGATCTCCGGCGCGGTGGAGCTTAACGACGGCGAGATCACCGACTACGGAAACTACACCTACACCCCCTACTTGACCTCCCGGACCTAACCAAGGGATGGTTTTGATGGATACGGGCTCGGAGTGAGCTCGCCCACGGCCATGGCGGCTCGGCCACGCCGGCGACGATGGCGCAGCGACGTTCTCGCCTCTGCAGGCCTCGATTGATTGCAAAAGACGTTTGGGGAGGTGGAGGAAGCTCACCACAGCGCAGTGCTCGCGCTGGTTTGACCGGAGGTGAAGCGGAGCAGGGTAGTTCGCAGTGGAGGCGGCTGCGGCGGCGTGCTCACGCCGACAAGGCGGCGTTCCGACGTGCCTGGACCTCGGCTGCGAGAAATAAGATGGCGATGATGATTAGCATCACAAAGCGAACCTAAGACAGGGTTTGGGAAAATATACGACGCGCTAAGGTGCCCTGACCAGGGAGCAGCAACTCTCGGCGGCTCGACGGCCGGAAAGGAGGAAGAAGGCGTCGTGTGAGCACCTCCGGCGATGAGAGGAGGCGAGAAGAGGCTCGGTGGTTGCGCAAAGAACTTGCGGAGCTGCTGGTGTGAGCGCGAGCGTGATTATGCAGAGACAAGCATGAATTTCTCCGCCGAGCAGAGATGGTCGGCGGTGGACAACTGAGAGAAAAGAAGATGACGACGGCCACTGCTCGCCATTTAAAGGGTATGGAGAGTTGGGTGAAGTAGCCAGCACCTTCGCGGACGTGGTGAGGTGGTTGGCCGCGTGGAGAAACCGGAGAAGACGCGGAACGGCCACCTCCTCACCGGCGACAGTGCGGCGATGGAGAAAAGGAAAAGGAGTTTTGCCTCCCTCGAATTACTGTAGCCCGACTGAAAACATGGTTTTCATCCTTCTCTAATCCTCTACTCAAAGGGCCAAAAGAGAAACCAATTCCACCACAAAGATCTTCTATAAGTGTACTCCAACTTTGCTTTAAATATCAAAGTCTAATTCCCAAAGGTTTGCAAATTACAAGTTGTCAAACATCATTAAAAATTAACTGAAATCCTGAATTCAGTTTAACAGAGAGCAAATCACAGCAATTAGCTATATTGGGAATTTAATTAAGGACAAATCACTATTCAATAAGCTCAACCAAGTCCATGGCAGTGAAGTACATACTTTGTATCAACCAATGATGCAATTGGTTTCAACGGTTTACTCGGAGAAATATATTTTACACACCGCCAAAAATTGAACTTTAAACTGAAACTCTAAATTCAGTTAAACAGGGTTCTAATCATACTGTTTAGCTAATTTTGGCACATAATTAAAGAAAAACTATCAACCAACAAGCCCAACCAATTGCATGACACTCAAGTACAAACTTTGTACTAACAATCAGTGAATCAGATTCAAAAATTTTATTTGTGAAAAACTATTTTAATTAGCCCTGAATATTGAATTTACTGCTGAAATTCCAGGACTTAGAATTTCTAAGTCATTTTCCAAATGCATTTCAAATTCAAATTTGACTCCACCTTTTTAGCAACTTAGGTTGAGATTTAGCCCTATACCCTTAAATAAAGTTTGTTACATACATTTATACTACAACTTTTATTTAGGGTCCAACCCCAAAAAGTGAATAAATTGTATACTTGTACTATTGATCATTTAGCATTATGATAAAAGCATAAATGACATGTATATCTTTATGAAAGCATATTTTGCCAAAAAGTTGAATATAAACCCTATCTTATATTTGATTCTAAAACATTATGAGCCATTTTTAAGATTATCTAACAAACATGTATATTGCACACATAAACCTTTGCTTTGTCACATGACTATGTCTATATGCATAATGATGCTTATGCTTAATGAAATGAAATGCAAAACATGATTAACACCTAGGGTGTTACACGTATCCTCCACCGGCACCTATGGTTCAGCAACAAGGGTGGGGAATGCCCGCTGCACCTTATGTCAAACCATCGTGTTTAGCCGATTGAACTTCGGTCAATCGAGCTCTACCATTGGTGGTCAAGGTCGTTTAATCACATCAAGGACCGTAACTCCACAAGAAACGGGAAAAGCACCTATGGTTGAGCAAAATCCTAGTAAGATGCAAGTTCCCGTTGTTCCCTCATTGAAAGTTGCTCCTATACCAACCATCACAATCGGGGCTATGGAGGCTCCTGATACTAATCATGTTGGGCCATTTATGGTTGAGAAGTCAATATCAGCAATGAATCAAAAGGGAACTCTCGAAGATGGTGCTGGAGTTGAGAAGAAGAAGGTCGAGGTGGATCCCAAATACAATCAACCTAAGTGGTGTCCTCCTGGCTTAGATAAAACTCAACGGCGCAAGTTGCAGCGAGCAAGGCATAAGCAACAAAAGAAGGAAAGGCTTAAGAAGATGAGGGAAGAAATCTTTAATTCAACGCATCCAATTTTCCCTCAAAGAATCAAAAATTCAGTTCTTGTGCCTGCCCAGTCGGCTAAGCCGGTTCCCAAACTGGCTGAGGCGGTTCCTGAACCGGCTGAGCTGGTTCCTGAGCTGGCTGAGCCGGGTCCCTGAACCGGCTGAGCCGACTCCCCATGTGACTGCAGCCCTGGAAGGTCCAGAACCGGCTAGGCCGACTCCTGAGTCGGCTGAGCCGACTCCCACTGCTTCGGAGGCCTCCAACACCCCTTCGGATGACTTTGCCTCCACCGTTGCTGCATTGGTTGGTATTGAGGTTTCGGAAGGTCCTGATGAAGAGATGGTGGACTATGAACCTTCACCGGAAAGAGGGGAGGTCAATGTTGTTTACTTGTCTATAGATTACTATATTGTTGGAGATGATTCAACGGCGGTGGAGTTCAACTTTGCCACGCAGGGTGCTGTGTTTCAGAAGCCCGAGGATTCCGTCAACCATCAAAAGCCGCTGCATGTGAAGGGCCATATCAATGGCACGCCGGTTCATAGCATGTTGGTGGATAGCGGAGCTATTGTGAACCTGATGCCATATACGCTTTACAAGAAGCTTGGTGGGACTGATGAGGAGTTGATCAAGACCAATATGACCATCACTGGCGTTGGAGGAGGTGCTCCTATTCCAGCTAGAGGCGTTGCTTCTCTGGAGCTCACCGTTGGAAGTAAGACTTTGGCTACAGCTTTCTTCATCGCCGACGTCCAAGGTAGCTATAACTTGATACTTGGGCGTGATTGGATTCATGCCAATCGGTGTGTTCCCTCTAGCTTGCATCAATGTCTCATTCAATGGATCGGTCATGAGATTGAGGTAGTACATGCAGATTCATCGGCCTATGTTGCTACGGCCGATGCTCCTTCGCTTGGGGGGCATGATGGTATTGCTTCTCTTTCTGGTAGAGATTTTTCTGATTTTCAGTTCATTAGCATTACTAAGGAAGGATTTGTACCTGTGTCATTGAAGCCAATTGATAATCGGCTCAATATCATCATGTAATTCGTCAATGGATGCTAATTTAGTATGGTTAAAACATCGTGTTGAACAGTATCGGGCTTCTCAGACCGATGCATGTGAGGCTATTGATGATTTTGATGAGCTCAATAAGTTGGGCCAAGGTTTTACGTCGGCCGACCCTTTGGAACAAGTTGACATTGGGGATGGTTCTGTGCCTCGGCCGATGTTCGTTAATAAGAACTTGGGAGCCGATTATAAATCTGAATTAATCTCGCTTCTCAAGGAATATGTTGATTGCTTTGCATGGAACTATAAAGAGATGCCT
The DNA here is from genome assembly GCA_015844335.1 of Chrysopogon serrulatus. Lineage (NCBI taxonomy): Eukaryota > Viridiplantae > Streptophyta > Magnoliopsida > Poales > Poaceae > Chrysopogon > Chrysopogon serrulatus. The sequence goes on from JADLZL010003073.1 coordinate 459,128, forward strand.
GGATTGAGCCGAGAGCTAGTTGAGCATTGGCTCCCTATTAAGGGTGGATTTAGGCCTCACAAACAACATCCCCGCCGCTTCAATTCTGCTATATATGACCGGATTAAAGAAGAAATTAATCGGTTGTTGGAAGCGGGCTTTATACGTTCATGCAGGTATGCAGATTGGGTCTCTAATATTGTGCCTGTTGAAAAGAAGGATTCAGGCAAGATTCGAGTTTGCATTGATTTTAAAGATCTCAATAGAGCTACCTTAAAAGATGAATATCCTATGTCTATAGCCGATATGCTTATTAATGATGCTTCAGGACATAATGTGCTTAGTTTTCTTGATGGTAATGCTGGTTACAATCAAATCTTTATGGCCGAAGATGATGTTTCTAAAATGGCTTTCATATGTCCTGGATTTGTTGGATTATTTGAGTGGGTTGTGATGACTTTTGGATTGAAGAATTGCGGTGCTACTTATCAATGTGCTATGAATTTGATCTTCCATGACTTGCTTGGAGTGATTGTGGAAGTCTATATTGATGATATAGTTGTTAAATCGGCTTCTCGAGTTTCTCATTTAGCCGATTTGTGACTTGCTTTTGAGAGGATGCGCCGCTATAGGCTTAAGATGAATCCACTCAAGTGTGCTTTTGGTGTATTGGCTGGAAAGTTTTTGGGCTTCATTATCCATGATAAAGGCATAGAGATTGATCCAAAGCGAATAGAGAAGATCAAGAAAGTTCAGCCTCTACATGCAAAAAAGACTTGCAAAAGTTTCTATGAAAGATAAACTATTTGAGGAGGTTTATTGCCAACTTGTCCGGGAAGACTATTCCTTTTACCCCCATATTAAGAATGAAGGATGAATCTGAATTTGCTTGGGGGCAAAGCAGAAGAAGCTTTTGAAAAGACAAAGGAATATTTGTCTACACCACCGGTTCTTCGTGCACCAAGAAGAGGGGTTCCATTTAGATTATATATTGCTGCCGAAGAGAGAGTAATCGGGGCTGTTTTGACTCAAGAAGATGAAGGTAAAGAATATGTGATTGCTTACATTGGTCGTCGTCTTCTTGATCCTGAGACAAGGTATGCCCATATTGTTATACTATGCTTGTACTAAGATGAGACATTATTTACTATCTAGCACGTGTGTAGTTGTTTGCCAGGCCGATGTAATCAAGCATATGTTATATCGGCGAATCCTTAGTAGAAGGATAGGCAAATGGGCATACACACTAATTGAATATGACTTGACTTTTGAGCCATTAAGAGCTATGAAGGGTCAAGTCCTTGCTGATTTTATTGTTGAGCATGGTATAGATTTACAAAATGAGATTGATTATCTTACTCTTACTCCATGGAAGCTTTATTTCGATGGATCGGTTTGTAAAGATGGCCAAGGTGTTGGCATTGTCCTTGTTTCTCCTAGCAATGCTGAAATTAAGTTATCAAACCGATTAGATTTTCATTGTACTAACAATCAAGCCGAATATGAGGCTCTCTTGTTCGGCTTGATAATGTTGTCTTCCATGGATGTGAAACATGTTGTGGCCTATGGTGATTCCTTACTGGTAGTGCAGCAAATTAGTGGTGAGTTTCAATGTTTAGAAGGATCACTAAATGAACGTCGTGATAAGTGCCTTGATATTATTGCTACATTCGCTGAATTTTAAATTCGGCATATTTCAAGGCATGCAAATTATATGGCCAACATGTTAGCACAACAAGCATCAGGCTTTGATGTCAGTGGACATAATTTTCATATACAAGAAAAGCCGATGCAAGAAGATTTTAATTTTTTGTGTGCAGGTACAGTAGAACCGGCTCGGCCTACTCCAAAACCGGCTCAACTTTTCTAGAGTCGGCTCGACCTACTCGGGGAACCGGCTCGGCCCGGTCCCCCATCCGGCTTCAGTAGGTTCCCCCTCGGCCGCGGGGGTCACCGTCTAAGAAGCCCCCAAATCGGTTCAATTTGATTCCCAATGATGTTGAGACCGATTTGGGTGATTGGAGGACTCCCATATTGAGATATCTACGTGATCCAAGTGCTAAATTTGATAAGAGTGTTCGGCGGAGCGCATTCAAATATACATTATACAATGATGAACTTTACCGAAGAACCACCGAAGACTTATTGCTTAAGTGCTTGGGACCAGATCAAGCGAGAGTGGCTATGGGAGAAGTTCATGAAGGTATTTGTGGTACGCATCAATCGGCTCCGAAGATGAAGTGGTTATTGCGTAGAGCCGGTTTCTATTGGCCTACCATGATGGCCGATTGCTTTCGCTACTACAAAGGCTGCGAGGAGTGCCAACGGTTTGGTAATATTCAGCTGGTCCCTGCTGCGTTGATTCATCCTATTATCAAACCATGGCCATTCAGAGGTTGAGGGCTAGATTTCATTGGCCAAATACATCCCCCATCATCAAATGGACATCGCTTTGTCTTGGTTGCTATAGATTATTTCACTAAATGGACTGAAGCGGTTCCTTTGAAGAATATGACACATAGAGAGGTGATTGAGTTTATTACTGAGCACATAATACATCGATTCGGCATTCCTCAATCTCTAACTACAGATCAAGGAACTTCTTTTGTGTCTAAAGAAGTGAAGGATTTTGCCGAATTATATAAGATTAAGTTGCTCAATTCATCTCCTTATTATGCTCAAGCCAATGGCCAAGCAGAATCGAGTAATAAGACTTTGATCAAGTTAATTAAGAAGAAGATTGAGGATAATCCTAGAAGGTGGCATGAGGTCTTGTCTGAGGCTTTGTGGGCTCATCGCATCTCTAGGCATGGTGCTACTAAAGTTACTCCTTTTGAGCTTGTATATGGTCATGGGGCCGTGTTACCCGTCAAGGTGAATTTGGATGCATACAGGCTTGCAAAGCAAAATGATTTATCTGTTGTTATGTATCATGATCTTATGATGGATAATATTGACGAGGTGACGGACAAGAGAATTCAAGCTTTGAAAGAGATAGAGAAGGATAAAGCTAGAGTTGCAAGGGCCTACAATAAAAAAGTGAAAAGCAAATCTTTTCAAGTTGGAGATTTAGTGTGGAAGACTATTTTACCTCTTGGATTGAAAAGCAATAAATTTGGCAAGTGGTCACCTAGCTGGGAAGGTCCATTGAAGGTGATCAAAGTAGTGTTTTGGAAATTCATATATGCTGGAGACATTGCAAGGTGAACGTCTCCCTAGAGCGATAAACGGAAGGTATTTGAAAAAATATTTTCCAAGTGTTTGGCAAGAAGCCTAAGTGCTCGTCAAGCAATGGCCGGTACATGTATCGCCCTTAGAATAAAAATGGCCGATGTACACATCGCCCTTAGTTACTAGATAGCCGATGAGTTGGACATCGTTGCTATTTAGTTTTTATTTTGTTTTCAGGTTCATCTAAAGTTTCACCTAAAAAACAGGAGGCATATGTTGACGATCAAAAATGATCAGAGACGTGAGATTATATTTGTGTGATGTTTTAAACATAAATATGGTCATTTAAAATATATGGAACATTACAACAGAATTTAGAGAAGAAAGAGAAGGGAAATATGGAAATATGGAGCTGCTGTTGAACCGGCCAAGCCGATTTTAAAAGCAGCTAGGCCGGCTGCCCCTGTGTCATTCTCCTGATGAGAAACAAAGATGGAAAGCCAATACGTGTATGCATATGAGGTACGGAGTACATCCATGCAAAAGGAAGATAATTTCCACCGGAAGCTGGATCAGTGACTTGATGTGCTGCTTCCCTGTTGGCTGTCATGTGCCCTTGTCAGCTATTGTCGGGTATGCTCTGTTGCACATCCTGCCAAGCCCTGCCGCATACTCTTCCTAGTGGAACGGCTTAGCCGATTGGTTAGTCAGCCAAGCTGGCTTGTCTGCTGCACCCGCTGCCCAATCGGCCTGGCCGGTTTGGGACCCGGCTGGGCTGGTTTTCCTGCTGAGTTTTCATATATTATTGGTGGAATATTTGGAAGGAACGTAATCGAAGAGTCTTCCAACAAAAGGAGCTACAACCAAGACAAGTAGCGCTTCTATGTAAAGATGACATACAGCAATTTAGTATCGCAAGAGGCTCTTCTAACAGAGAAGGTTAATGTAGTTTGCTGTTTTTTTCTGTCAGACCTTGAGTGTGGTGCTTTTCCCCTCAGTGTTTTTACCTTAGTAGCAGAGTTGTGGTTTTTTTATCAGGCCTGCGAGCCGTAGTAGCCGGGGACTCTCCCTGTCTTGTACTGTTATTTTGCTACTTTTAATTTCCCTCGTCTAATAAAAATACGGCAAAGCTCTTGCCGCCTTTCTAAAAAAAAACTGCTTGGCTCGGCTGGCTGTTGAGCCCGCAAAAACCGGCTTAGCCGGTTTCAGAACCGGCTAAGCCGGTTTATCTGTTCCAGTTTGACTAGAACTTGTTTTAGTCGATATTTGGACGGGATTTGTAATAGGAAACTTAGAGATTATGATCTGAAGTTTTTTCCTATTGGGATAAGACCACCCCCCCCTCTATATATATGAGAGGATCACGGCCGATTGAAGGATCCAACACTCAATCGTCAAAAACTCATCTACAATGTAGGTTTTGACGGTTTCACCTCTACCGTGCTGTTCGGCTCGATTCTCCACGAATTTAGTCGGCGTCCTAGGCGGCCTTGCTGGTCCTAGGGTAATCTCCACGTGCTTCCTCCTGACGGATCCTTCCGGAGGTGGTTCGGGAGCGTTTTCGGCCATCAACGAGCTCCACATCGGCTCCATCGATCTCTAAATCGGTTTTGCCGGTTACGCTACGTTGTTGCTGCGTTCCAGGTTGATCTTCAACCTCTTTGGGCGTCCAAAGCCCTGCTGGTGTGCTGGCACGGATCGGATTCGTCGTCAACAGAAGGCTTAAGAAACAACTACGAAATGACCGCAAGGAACAGATTTCATTAGCAACAGGGTGAAATATTAGCGAGAAACAACACTCCATGGATCAGTATGAACAAAGGAGCAACTCAGTATGAACAAAGGAGCAACTGCATATGTATATATATGCACACACACACACGGGGATCCAAATCTCATTAAACACGGCATCTAAGATTAGTACTATGTGTATACACCTGTGGCGAGCTGTTGCAAATACTACTGTAACTGATGGATGGATATGCATGGGTTCTTCATCCTGATGCCACTTTCACCTTATACATACATTTGTGGGCAGGCATAGCACAGCTAGCCACTGTTGTTGGTATCCGAAAGCTATATTTTGGCTTCCCAGAAAGAAGCTAGCTTACGTGTCAAATACGCTAATCTTTCTATATAACGACGTCCTGAACAAGATTTTCAATAGCTAGCTGATGGGCATGAGAGAGAACAAATAAAAACAAAAAAAGAAAAATAGTACCTCTATTCATCTTATAAGGCGAATACACATATCAAGATTTAACCTTTAGAAAATTTAGTTAATAATTTAGCTAATTTTTTTTACTATTAATAATATAAACTTGATATTGTTAGATTTGTAAGCAATTGAACTAATAATCATAATCATAAATTTATAAATATAAAAATATGATATAAAATAAATGAATGGTTAAAGTGTAATTTAGTAGACCTTCACATTTCATAGCATGTCTTATGAAGCAAATAAGAGAGAGTGACACCGAAGCATAAAAAGACGAGCTATGAGAGTATATACATTGTCTTGTTTACTTGTCTTATCATCCAGACCTATTAACTGTTCAAACAATATTTTGTCTCATAGCAAATCAGCCGACTTGTCATATCAGTCGACTTATAAGTCTAGCTGAACAGCTCGACAGAATTTTATGTTAGAGTGCCTACGGTGTTCTCTCCTTGATTGTGTATGCTAACAAAAGTAGTTTTTTTTGCTCCTAGCTTAGCTTATCTTATCAATAGCACAGTTGTAGGCCACCGAGCTTATTAATTAATAGCCTCTATCATAAGATATAAGGCGTGCACATATCTCAAAATTCAAATTTTCATATCTTTCATTAACAATTAGTCGAATCATATGAAAAGTTACACTACAAAAGTAATTGTATTAGATTTGTAATTATACTTTCGAATAATTAAAATGTTGTATCTATAAATTAAATTACAATTAAATTATATATTGTAAGAGAAATTATAGGTCAATATATATATTTTTAAGACCGTGCTAAGTTAAATGGTGCCGTATACTCTTCTTGTCCCTGAAAGCTGCAACTCCTAAAATCCGTGTCGGTCAAAAAATTCTTAACTTTGTAGAAAAAAGCATCATTATCTATGATATAAAATAAATATCTTATGAAAATACATTATATGATAAATCTAATGATACTAATTTAGTACCATAATTCTTATTGTTTTTTGTCAAAGTTTAAAATGTTTGATTTAAGATAACTTTAGAAGTTGCAGCTTTGAAGGACGGGGGTGGGGTATTTTGATGAGACAAAGGGAGCACTAGCTTGGCTTCATCAGAGTCATTAACAGCTAGCTAGTCTTCGTACATGAGAGAGGGCATCTTTGTAATCTCAGGCGCCCTGAGTTCTACATAAGCAGTATATAGGCGATTAGGCGTCGGTTGATCTGCAAGCACACAAGAGCATTCGTTTCAGTACGCAAGCAACAAGCACAGCGCGTCCAAACAATGGGACCGTCTCCGGTGGTGGCCGGTGCCTCCAGGATCGGGAAGCCAGCTGCCGGCTCCCTCCTCCTCCTCCTAGCGCTGATGGGGCTCACCACCGCCGGCAAGGCGAGCGCGTCCATGTTCCTGGTCACCAACCTCTGCCACTTCACGGTGTGGCCGGCGGCCATCCCGGCGGGGGCCGGCACGCAGCTGGAGCCCGGCGAGGCGTGGCTCTTCACGGTGCCCGCGGGGACCGGGGGTGGCAGGGTCTGGGGGCGCACCGGCTGCTTTTTCGGCGCCAGTGGCTATGGAAGGTGCGACTCCGGCGACTGCGCGGGTGCCCTGCGCTGCCAGCTCTCGGGGAAGCCTCCGGCGACGCTGGCCGAGTTCACGATCGGCGGTGGTGGCGGCGGCGCCGCGGCGGACTTCTACGACATCTCTGTGGTCGACGGCTTCAACCTGCCCATGGACTTCAGCTGCGACGGCGAGGCCACCACGATCCGGTGCAGGGAGCCCGGCTGCCCCGACGCCAGCCACCATGGCCCCGGCGAGGGCAAGGTCCACAGGTGCAATGCTGACAGCGGCTACCACATCGTCTTCTGCCCAAACTAAACTTTGGCGTCATGCATCTCAATCACTTCTGTCTTCTCACTTCTGAGACAGCGACTACTATATATCTAGTTATCTACCGCTTCAGCTGATCGTTCATTCCTGCGTCAGAGTGATCACCTCCAGGCATGTCAATAGTGAATAATATTGATGTTTGGTGACAAGGTGTCCCCGTACGCTACATTGGTACTACAGCTTGCATTAAAAATTTGTTAAATTCCGCATATGCATCATCATCTCCCTTAAAAAATGAAAAGCAAAGGCTTCATTTAATTTATTTATTTTAACGGTGCTCCTATGTTAGTACATGAATAGAGGTTTAGAGGTTTTCTTGGTCTATGTGAGAATGATATCTATATCATAGCAATGCCCAAGGGGTGGCACCCCAAAATGCTTGCCGAAAGCCATATTCGCAAGCAAACTTACAAAAATCACACTAATTATATTAAAAAATTCTAAAGTTGCGGATGTAGCTCAGTTGGTAGAAGGTACTATATTGCTCTTACTACATTTCTCTTAATAAGATGACTTTTTTATCTTTTTGTTCAAATTTATACACCTTCATAGTAGCACACACATTCAAATTAACTATATTAATATATTTCTCTCGATAAGATGATCTTATTATTACTTTTTTTCAAATTTATACACCTTCACCATAGCACACACATTCCCTATTGTGGGTTCAACACACAGCAAAGTTTCATAAAAAAAAGCAGCAAACTATATACTCCCATATCTATCAAATATATAAATTTCGATCCAAATTTTGCTCCATTGACACGCATGAACCATCTATTAATTATTATATAGTGAAAATTCAAAGAAAGATTGACATCTTATTCTTATTGCTATTCACTCCTACACATGTTATATATATACTGTGTCACACATCGAACGATGACGATGACAAAGTTGCAAGATTAATGGGCTAAAGGAGAAGCCCAAGGAAGGTAGCGGGCCCCACGGCCCACTCTAGAAAGGGTGGTGTGCGGGGTGCCGCGCGAGCAAGGGGCGGCGGCTGCCCTAGCCGCTGCCGCTAGCCGCCACCGTGCACCAGAGAAAGGAGGCCTGCACGGCCGCCCTGACATCATCGCCGCCGTCGCTGCCAGTTACCTTTTATTATTATAATTAATTAGGTGATTAATATCAAAAAAACTGAAAAGTTTGTGTTCGATAAGAACTTTTCTGTTAGAGTCAACTTAGGACTATAAATAATATATCATTATAATCAGTTAAATCAAGAAAGTGATTGGGTAATTCCCACTATTCCCAATCTCCCGCGCCTGCTCCTCCCTCTCCCTTCTCTCTCCACGCCGCGCTCCCTCTTCCTGCGCCGCCTCTGCAGTGCCGCTGCCTCCACGCTGCCGGGCCGCCGCCCCTAGGGCGCCGTCCACCTCCCCCCCTCCTCCTCCTCCTCCTCCTCCTCCTCCCCAATCTATTAGCCCAATCCACCCACCCCGTTGCGTGTGTTATATACTGCGACTGTTTTCACAGTTAATATAAGTTATTAAGTGAAATTGTGATTATATTGTTCACAAATTGTTGGTGAGATACCATGTACAGATGCACTCATGCAGTCACGCAACAAATTATTATGTTTTATTGGTCGAGTGAAAACAATTATGCTGAAAAAAAGGTGGTGATGTAGCTCAACTGGTAGAGCGTTAATTAACCATGACCATGATTATAGGTACAGGTTTAAACTCCTCTCATCTTCAATTTGTTTGTTTATTTACCTCGCGGCAAGCGTGGTTAGCCATCACTACTACAGAGCTGGGCTTTAGTCCCGGGCCGTAAGGGCCTTTAGTCCCGGCTGCGGAGCCGGGACTAAGGTTTCGGGACTAAATGTCCCACCTTTAGTCCCATTTCCGCGGCCCGGGACTAAAGGTCCACCTACACCAACCGGGACTAAAGGGGCGTGCCGGGATGTGCCACCTGGCCCCCTTTTAGTCCCGGTTGGTGTTACCAACCGGGAGTAAAGACTTTTTACTTTTTTTTCTTTTCTTTTTCCTTTTCTTTTGGTTTTTCTTTTTTTTTTTTTTGGTTTTCCCTTTCTGGTTTACAATTGTATTATTATTATTTTTGAATGCGTATTGTCCATTTGCTTGTTTATGTAGACGCGCACCTATAATTTATAATTAGATCATTACATATAAATAAACTATATAAAACTATTTATATATTATACATTCCTATTGGTCTACGATACAAAATTTACATGTCTCCGTCACGGATAAAGTATTTACAACTTAATTGTTCTCCGCCACTCAAACCTCATACAAATGATCATCTTGGTTTGGTTTGAATGGCTCGTCAGGGTTGAAGAAGTACTCGCCGGCGGGATTTAGGACTTGGTCATTAACAAATCCGGCGATTGTCTCTGAATGCCTTTTTAGGCGGACTTCAGTCAACACCTTCTCCCTCAACCACGTCTCCTATAGTAATCATTAAAGAAAAAAGTTATAGGTATGTATAAGATTTATTAAATAGCAACAAATAATTGAAATAAACTTATTATATATAAATGTTTATGCTTACAATAAGATTTTCGCTTAGGGACTAAAGGTGTTTTGGGTCACAATAACAGTTTAATTTTGTTTATGCTTACAATAATTAGTTAAATATTGTTAATTATATAGTAAATAAAATATTAGGTATTAATTTCTTAAAAAATAGTAGTTTCATTTCTTTTTATCTAATTGCTTTTTTATAATAAATTTTAGAACATAAAATCTTTCATCCCATTATAATAGCAAACTTAAATATAAAAAAAATAATTAGTATTTTGTTAATGTAAAAATATATTACTTAATTTAAATATATTAAAGTAGGTGTTTTTGGTAGGAAATTTATTTGTGTATTATTTAAATGTAAATTTTGTTCATTTATCATCATTAATCTCTAAAATCAAAGGCTACACGTGATATTCACCATTACCATTAATATTTTTAAAATATTTTTCTTATTCTTATTTATTTTTGCACTCAATAATTAGGTTAAAGGTGTTAATTGCATACTACATATAATATTAGGTATTAATTTGTTAAAAAATAATATTTTTATTTCTTTTTTGTCTAATTGCTTTCATAATAAATTTGGAAACTAAAAATCTTTCCATCCCTTATAATAATTAGATTAATTTTGTTATTTGCTTAATAAATAAAAGAATAGGTATTAATTTGTTAAGAAATAACAGTTTCATTTTCGATAATATCAATGCCATAGTCACCGTTACATCTTATGTTACAATTCTCACATACACATACTCTAATACACTCTATTTATTAGGCGGGCACAATAGTGATCTTCTTTTTTGACGTATGTTCCTTGGTCATGATCCCGACGTAACCATGGAGTGTCCTCAGCATTTATCATGATGCTCGGATCTTTAATCACATTGAAAGGCGTGATTCGGTCATCCCTTTCATAATCTTCTGAAATATCGACTTGTCCTCAATTCCCACAATGTTTCTTTTCTCTGAGAGAACTATATGGCGTTTTGGCTCATTTGTTGAGTTGTTGTTATTTTTTGCTCTCTTTTGTTTTGACGACATGTCTTTGACATAGAAAACCTGATTCACATCAGCAGCAAGGACGAATGGTTCACCTTTATAACCAACATTGTTAAGGTCCACTGTTGTCATTCCATAGTCTTTGTCAACTGTTACTTCGTCCCCGGTATTCTTGACCCATTGGCTTTGAAACAAAGGGACTTTGAAATTAGGTGCGTAGTCTAGTTCCTAAATCTCCTCTATGCGGCCATAATATGTTTTGTCTGTCTCTATTCTTCGGGTGGCGTCTACGCGAACCCCTTGTTTTTTGGTTCGTGCTTTTTTTATCTTGGTCTAGGGTGTAAAATATATTTCCATTTATCTCGTACCCTTTGTATGTGAGGATGTGCCATGATGGTTGCCTAGCCAACAAATATAGTTGCTCATCAATCTGGTCATTGCCCTGACATTCTTTTCGTAACCAATCACTGAAAGTGTCCATGTGCTGACGCATAAGCCAAGCTTCATTCTTCTCTGGGAACTGGGATCGTAGAAAGTCCTTGTGTTTCTTGACATACGGCTCCACCACAGATGAGTTTTGAAGAACTGTGTAGTGTGCTTTATTGAAACAATCGTCCTCCGTACCGATGTAGGTTTTCTTTCTAATCGTTCCCTTTCCGCTCGGTCTCCCCTCGTGTCGTGATTCGGGGAACACCGATTGGGTCAAGTTCAGGGAATGAATTCAACACAGAACTCAATGACCTCCTACTTTTCCATAGCCCTCTGCGATGCTTCCTTCCGGCCGAGCACGCATTGGTGGACATATTTCTTCGGGACTCCCATAAACCTCTCGAAAAGGAAACATATTATGCGGGAACACGGGACCAAGAATATTGATCTCCTTGACCGGATGAACTAGGAGGTGTGTCATGATATCAAAGAAGGATGGAGGGAACACTAACTCAAAGGCGACAAGATATTGAACCACATCATTCTCAGAGCAAAGCAAGTTCAAAGTGGATTGATTGCCTTCTAAGAAATTGCATTGAGGAATGCACATAGCTTAACGGTGGCTAGACGTACATGTGGAGGTAGAATTCCTCTTAATGCAACTGAAAGCAATTGTGTCATAAGCACATGGCAGTCATGCGACTTTAAGTGCAGAAATTTCTTCTCGGGTACATTTATTATACCTTTTATATTAGAGAAGAATCCAGATGGAATCTTGATCTTTGCTTAAGCATTCAAACATGATTTCTTTCTCTTCATTGCTAAGAGTGTAGCTAGCAGGTCTTAAATATTGGCGACCATCATCTGTCTTCTCTCGGATGCGGGTTATCTCGTTCTTCCATTATTTGCAAGTCTTGTCGTGCTTCAAGTGAATCCTTAGGCTTCCCATACACACTCATGAATCCTAAAAGGTTGACACAAAGATTGTTTGTCAAGTGCATGACGTCGATCGCATTACGGACCTCTAGGACTTGCCAATACGGTAGCTCCCAAAATATTGACTTTTTTTCTTCCACATGGGTGCATGACCCGCCGCATCTTTTGGAACTGGTTGGCTGCCCCTGTGTCCCTTACCAAAAATTACTTTCACATCCTTAACCATCTCAAATACATCTTCTCCAGTTCATTACGAGGCTTGAGTCGGTGGTCCGCCTTACCTTTAAAATACTTGCCTTTCTTTCTAACTGGGTGATTCACAGAAAGAAATCGATGATACCTAAGGTACATGACTTTTCTGTATTTTTTCAAATATATACTATCAAGGTCATCAAAACAGTGTGTGCATGCATTATATCCCTTGTTTGACTGCCCCGAAAGATTACTTTTAGAGCAGGCCAATCATTGATTGTCACAAACAACAGTGCTCGCAGGTCGAAGTGTTTCGTTTTGTACTCATCCCACATACGAACACCTGTTTCGCTCCATAAAAGTAGAAGTTCTTCAATCAGTGGCCTTAGATACACATCAATGTCATGGCCCGGTTGCTTTAAGCCTTAGATGAGCACCGGCATCATAATGCTTTCGCTCCATGCATAACCATGGAGGAAAGTTGTAGATACATAGAGTAACAGGTCAAGTGCTATGACTAGTGCTCTGGTCACCAAAAGGATTTATACTGTCCGTACCTAGAGCGAACCTCAAGTTTCTTGCATCTTTTGCAAACTCTGGAAACTCTCTATCTAGTGCTCTCCACTGAGACCCATCAGCAGGGTGTCTCAACATGTTGTCTACCTTACGGTCTTCTTTGTGCCACCGCAACAACTTTGCATGGTTCTTGTTTCTGAAAAGATGTTTCAGACGAGGTATTATAGGAGCATACCACATAATCTTTGCAGGGATTTTCTTTTCAGGACATTCTTTCCCCTCAACATCGCCAGGGTCATCTCGCCTGATCTTATATCGTGATGCTTTACATACGGGGCATTCCTCTAAATTCTCGTAGTCCTTCCCGCGGTATAGGATGCAGTCGTTAGGATATGCATGTATCTTCTGGATTTCTAATCCCAAAGGACAGACGACCTGTTTTGCTTCGTACGTAGTGGTGGGCAACTCATTAGGGTTCGGAAGCATCTTTTTTTGGATCTTCAAGATGCTTGTCCAAATGCCTTATCGGATACACCATTCTCAGTGCCTTCCATTTCAACAACTCCAGTGTTGTACCCAATTTTTTTGCCCATCTTGGGCGGATGGGTATAGTAATTTCTTGTGATCTTCTAGCATGCGGTCAAACTTTGCCTTATCTTTTTCACTTTCACATTCTTTCTGTGCATCACGAATGGCATTAGCAAGAGCATCACCTTCACCAGGAGCACCTCCCTCTTCTTTAGCTTCTCCTATTGCTATATCATCGAAGCCACCGAATTGAGCAATAAGGTCGTCAGACTCCGGTTGTTCTTGTTCTTCTTCACATTCGTCCATCAATATCCCAGTTTCTCCATGTTTGGTCCAACAAATATAGTTTGGCATGAAACCTGACTTCAACAAATGTGAGTGAATATTTCTAGAGCTAGAATATTCCTTCAAATTCTGACACAAGGCACATGGGCAACGTATGAATCCATCCCGCTTGTTTTCCTCGGTCACTCTTAAGAAATGATGCACACCATCAATGAATTCTTTGGAGCGGCGATCGGCATTGTATATCCAACCACGTATCATGTTCTGCATTCCAAAATAAAGTATAATAAGTTTCTAATGTTTACTACAGAAATAAAAGTAAGAACTTAATTTAAATTTCTTTTTATTTCTAATTCTTTTCAACAAGCAAAATATAAAAAACACCAAAGTTCTCTATTTTTCTAACTAATCAAGAAGTTTGGTAGGCATACTAGTTTAAATTAACTAATAAAACCAATCACAAATTGCAAAATAATCTATTATAACCTTAAATTCTCTATTTCTATTTTTTTCTACACAACCAAAACTAAAAAAAACATGAAAGTTATTTATTTTTCTAACTAATCAAGAAATGTAGCATGCATACTAGTTTAAATTAACTAATAAAACCAATCATAAATTGCAAAATAATATACTATAACCTTAAATTCTCTATTTCTATTTTTTCTAAACAATCAAAACTAAAAAAACACGAAGGTTATTTATTTTTCTAACTAATCAAGAAATGTGGCATGCATACTAGTTTAAATTAACTAATAAAACCAATCACAAATTGTAAAATAATATATTATAACCTTAAATTCTCTATTTCTATTTTTTTCTAAACAAGCAAAACTAAATAACACCAAAGTTATTTATTTTTCTAACTAATCAAGAAATGTAACATGCATACTTGTTTAAATTAACTAATAAAACCAATCACAAATTGCAAAATAATAGAATTCTAAGTAACCAACTAACACATAACTTAAAATTCTCTATTCTTGTTTTTCCTAAATAAATTTTATATTCATACTTAGTTATAATTAAATAATCCTTCAAATGTATTATTTATAAACAAAATTATAAACTAAAGTATTATCAAATGTTATTTTTTTAAAAACTAATTATAATGAGAAACCATAAATTTAGTATTTTTCTAACTAAACCAAATAATATGGTAGACATAATAGTAATAAATAGTATATACTAATTTTTAGGGTCTTAATTGTAGTTATCTACATTGAAATATTTAAACGATGAAGTGATTGGTGTTTAAAATAGTGTAGTAATCAAAAAATAAAAAACAACATGTACAACACCACAAAATAAGATAACCCGCAGCTAAAACTTGAGAAGATGAAGTTGGTAACCTCTAAACAAGTAAATGACGGCGTAGAAGTGATGAAATGAATCAATAGCTGGAGATTGGAGCACAAATCAATCAAGAACACATGAAAAACATGAAGAACAAAGAAGAAAGTGAGCTCGGGCAGCTCGGCCAGGGGAGGAAGAGGGATTCAAATATGGGGGGAGGATTTAATCCCGGTCCCTAACACCGGCCCGGGACTAAAGGTCCATCTTTAGTCGGTGGTGTGTTGCGAGGACAAAACCTTTAGTCCCGGCTGGTGTCACTGAGGCCAGGGACAAAACCTTTAGTCCCGGCTGGTGTCACGCACCGGGACTAAAGATAGACCTTTAGTCGGTTGGTAACACCAACCGGGACTAAAAGTCCCCCCGGCAGCGACACCATAGCCGTTGGGGCTAGGGACTTTTAGTCCTGGTTGGTGTTACCAACCGGGACTAAAGGTTCTTTTAGTCCCGGGCGCCATTTTTTCGGGAGCTATTGCTCATTTAGCCCAAGTGACCAAAGACCTGTTCTGTAGTAGTGCATTAAACTTATACGGATTCAAGGAATTTATTTGTTTATTTATTTGCTTCTTTCTTGTTTGTTTCTCTTGAGTTCTGACTTCTGAGTCAATTTTCAATTCAGGGTAGGATACTATTTACTTTAGTCCGTATATTATTGAGTTGTGAAAAAAAAAAAAAGAGAGGATACGGTGGAATCGCATACGGACCGTGCATTGGCAAGAATAAACTAGAGTTTGTTTGAAAGAAGTTAGATCTACCAACAGCCAATGAAACACATGGTGCTTCAAGATATAATGGAATTGAACCAATCTGATGATCTGAGTTGCACATTAAGAAATTCTAAGTTAGATAAAATCACACCCATAATCCCAACAATGGCGAAACATCCCTGCTGTTCACAGGCCACAAATTGGGAAAAGAAGAGGTGGCAATGATAGTAGGCTGCCCATATTCACATGACAAACTTGATTCACATGACAAACTTTGGCTGTATATAGAAATATAACGGGGAAAGTTGAACGCGTCAGGCAATTACTTGTAGCAAAATTTTGGCATCAACTGCATGCTCCTCTACGCATGTCTGCTAAATATATACATTATATTGGCATCCAGGTATCATTAACACGGCATCTAATACTAGGTACTACTAGATGGATGCATAGGCTCATATTCAGCCACTGAGGCAAGCTTCAATTCACCTCGTATATGGGCTGGCTAGTGCGTAACAGAATGAAACAATTTTTGATAGAAAACGTATATATGTATAAATTACATATTCATCGATGATGTCACCTTAGCTGAATGATGTTGCTCCTAATATAGGTCTGAACAAGCATGAACCGCAACGTGTTACCCCTCTATCTGCCAAAATGCATTTCAATTGTGGTGAATCTGCCCTCCGTCCTGTCCCTGTCCTTTGTTAGGCCACCTTTGAAATGTGGGAATTTTTTTCCATTCCTATGTTTTTCCTATAAAAAAATGAAGTGATTCCTGTAAAATTCATGCGTTTCAAAGAAGCCCTCATTTAAGAAATCATAATGCAAAAACAGCTAACTGAGAGGAAGGCATATTAGCAATTCTATCAACTATCAACAATATGTTTGCAGGCCAGGTCAAATAAAATAACACATGGAGAAGGTTTAAGAAACAACTACCAGCAAATGTCAGAAACGTCAGCTGATTTATTGACAGGAACTAGAAATATTATGAAATGAACAAGAAAAACTTTCACTAGTTAGCAAAAGAGTGAAAATACTATTAGCCAACACTCCATGGATCAACATATGAACAAGCAGCAACTACATGCTCCCATGTCTGTCAAATATACACATTTGGCATCCTAAACTCATTAACATAGCATCTAATATTAGTACTACGTGATAGCGACTATGCATACACTTGTGGTTTTTCGTGTTGACTACAAAAGTGATAGTTGGATGGCCAGATGGGTTCGTCTTCTTCCACCGGATGCGACCTTCACCTTCATATACATTTTTGGGCAGCGCACAGCTAGCTGCTGTTGAAATCTAGCTGTTCTTCCGGCAGAAGCTATAGCATACATTCCC
The DNA here is from genome assembly GCA_015844335.1 of Chrysopogon serrulatus. Taxonomy (NCBI): domain Eukaryota; kingdom Viridiplantae; phylum Streptophyta; class Magnoliopsida; order Poales; family Poaceae; genus Chrysopogon; species Chrysopogon serrulatus. The sequence continues at coordinate 476,152 of JADLZL010003073.1, forward strand.
AAGCATTCAAGAGTGAGGTTATTAAGCTTCTCGCTTAGCTTCATCTATCGTCAGAACTCTGTAGTAGCTTTTTGTTTAAACTCATGTATAACAGCCCATTGCAGAGGTCACGCTACAAGAGAAGAGAACTCTGTGAAATAATGACCGCTCATGGACTTGACTTGAAACAAAACAGTTCTTGACGGGACCATGGATCGGACAAGATCTTCAATACTATCCTTACATTGCATGAAGGTGCGGTGATTTTTTCAACTTTGACATTTAGAGAATGTAAGTTTTTTGGTTTTTGAGTGTAGGGAGTTTTCAGACTTGGCGACAAGTTCACATGGTCAAATGGACCTCACTTAATTTTTTTAATTTTTCTCGATATGAGCTAAATATATACAAAAAACCGTATACACTTTCATCGAAGCAACCTTATAGATGAAGTATTTGCCTTTATTGGTTGAACAAGCAGCAAGTGCATGCTCCTCTATGCATGTCCCAAATATATACATTGGCATCCAAGCCTCATTAACACAGCAATACTGGTCCTACTAGATCATAGTAACTTGATGGCGATATGTGTATACACTTGTGGCAAGAATTTGCAAAAACTACTCTAAGTGATGGATGCGTGCACTACTACACAAAAGATTTTGCAAGGCACTTCAAAAATGAGCTCGGAGGCGGTTGTAGAAAAAAAAACCGCCTCGGTTAATGGTTCCCATCCGAGTCAATGGCCAGCCCCAACAACCGCCTCGGTTAATATATTAACCGAGGCGGTTCTTATTAAAAAACCGCCTCAATTAATCACCATTAACCAAGGCGGTTACTGTAACGTAACCGCCTCGGTTAATGATCATTAACCACCTCGGTTAACTCTGCTCTATATAAGCACCAGTCTCCTTCTTCTTCCCCGTGGTTTCTCCTCTATTTTTGCGGGTTTTGAGCTCCAAAATCGCAAAAATTATATATTTTCTAGGGGGAGAAGTTTTGCTCTTGGAATAGGCGAAGGGGCAACGCAAGAGCTCAATTCTTATCCTCCAACTCTCCTTTTCTTCTCTCTTCCCCTCTCTCCTCTTCTCTCTTTGCCCTACATCTAGATCTAGATCTAAGTGGAGGAGAAAGAACCATCTCCTAAGGAGGAAGAACCCTTGGATTTGTGAAAGGTGGCACCACGAGAGGTTGATTCTTACTCTTCAAAACCCCACCTTTTTCTCTCTTTTCCTCTCCTCTTTTCCTCCCTCTTTTCTTTAGATCTAGATTAGATACATGTATTTTTTAGCTCCCATCCTTATATATATTTATGGTACGTGTGCAGGGTTACGGATGGCAAGGGATTGGATGTACAAGGGATCGAGGCTAATCCATCTTTCTTGGATCATGTGAAGAGAAAGTTCATTCCTACGGCGACAAAGCATCGTCTGAGTGTGGGTCGAGATTTCATAATTTGTCCGTGCAATAGCTGTAAGAATTTGTTGGCACATAGTGAGAGTGTGGTGCAATCTCACTTAGTGCGGTTTGGTTTCATCAAAGATTATAAGGTGCGGAAGTATCAAGGTGAATCAGGTCCGAGTGCCGCCACCGCTTGCTCATCTAGAGAAAATAAGTCGTCGACGACAACATCACAGGCGGTGATTGACGAAGAAAAAGGAGAACAACCTGAAGTATCAGCAGCCAAAGCATCAGACACCGGTGACAATAATGATGTGCATCGTGATTACATCACGATTGAAGATCTGCTATAGGCGAGAGGAGGACACTGCAGATGACGATGGTGGTAATCCGGCAGAGGTGTTGGATTCCGAAGATGTGGACCTGTTCGATAGAATCGCTAACTATCAAGATCAGGATGATGTCTTGTTTAGGAATCCTAAGTGGCTAGAGAACTTCAGGGAGATAAAGCAGGCCGTAATTGATCCCCTGTACAATGGGTGTCCGAAGCATTGGACGGTGTTACGTTTCAATCTTCAGATGTTGATGCTCAAGGCTCGCCATGGGTGGTCTAACACTAGCTTCAACGACTTGTTACGTATCCTTGCTGACACATTCCCGAAGGGTAACAAGGTGCCCGCCAATACCTATCGGGAAAAGAAGCTGATCAGGCCAGTGGCGATGAAACTTAAAAAGTTCCATGCCTGTCCAAACCACTGTATTTTATATCGGGGCCAGTATGAGAACTTGCAGAGCTGTCCTCGCTGCGGAGCGAGCCGTTAGAAGAGGAATGCTGGTTGTCGGACGGATGCCTCTGATGACGGACCCACCTCAAGAGGGCCAAAGAAGAAGATGAAGACGACAAAGAAGCAGGCCCCACCTCCAGAGGACCAAGAAGAAGAGGGTTATATGAGTAGGAAAAGTCCCGCCCTATCCGTGTGGTACTTGCCTGTGATCGATCACCTGCGTGCGATATTCAGGAACCCGGAAGATGGCAAGCTCATCCCTTGGCATGCATCATCCGAACGCACAAAGGGTGATGGCAAGCTTCGACACCCCTCCGAAGGCAAGCAATGGAAGCGTTTCAATGACAAGTTCCCAGAGTTTGATAATGAGGCTAGGAACGTCAGGTTCACGCTAAGTACCGATGGGATGAATCCGTTCGGTGACCTAAGTAGCTCGCACAGCACCTGGCCGGTCATCCTCACCATCTACAACTTACCTCCCCATCTATGTCACAAACGCAGGTAATTTAGATAATAACAATATTCATAATAACAACCCTCTTACGAATTTACATAATACCAGCCCTTTTACAATGCTAATCTCTATCATAACAGGTATCTTCTACTAACCATGCTTATATCCGGACCGAAGCAGCCTGGAAATGATGTAGATGTCTTCCTAGAGCCATTTATAGAGGACATGCAGTTTCTATGGGAAAAGGGGGTCAAAATGATGGATGCGTTTCTAAAGAAGGATTTTACTCTGAAGGCCATCATATTTGTCACCATCACAGACTACCCTGGTCTTTTTTCACTGTCTGAGCAGATTAAAGGTAAGACCGGTTGTGTAGTTTATATTGATGGTACCTGCTACACTTACCTTCTTTGCATCCAAGAAGATGGTGTACATGAGGAACAGACGATTTCTCTGTAAAAAGCACAGGTATCGGAGACCTATGATGAATCAGTACTTTAACAATAAGGCCGAACCTCAAACTGACGAGCTGAAAAGAACAAGATATGGGCAAAAGGTGTTTGATATTGTAACACCCCTGACCAGGGCTTAATAGGATTAATATGATACTCATACCAATAAGTTGCAACTTCTTTTCTGAAAGCTCATCATGAAAGAACTCCAAAGTTAAGCGTGCTTGGCCTGGAGTAATTTCAGGATGGGTGACCGACCGGGAATTCGTTCTCGGGTGCGCATGAGTGAGGACAAAGTGCGCAGAAAAGACTGGTGTTGGTCTGTGGGGGTAGTATTGGTCCTATTAAAGCTGTCAGGAGTAAGTGGGCCCGGTCTCGAGGAGGCGGGACGTTACAAATGGTATCAGAGCCGACTCTCGCGGTTTCACGGGCGCGTGTGTCGCGATTCTTGCGCAGCATGGTGCGCATGGGCTGGTGTGGATCCGTCGTGGTCACACAAAGATGGCACATGCGCTGGCACCGGACACACACGAACGTGGCCAAGAGAGGAGGTTCACGGCTGGGGGGTGATCGGCGAGGACGTCGATCGCTTAAGGGGTGAGGATGTAACACCCCCGACCCCGGGGCTTAATAGGATTAATATGATACTCATACCAATAAGTTGCAACTTCTTTTTTCGGAAGCTCATCATGAAAGAACTCCAAAGTTAAGCGTGCTTGGCCGGGTAATTTCGGGATGGGTGACCGGCCGAATTCGTTTCCGGTGCGCATGAGTGAGGACAAAGTGCTTGAGAAAAAGACCTGGTGTTGGTGCGTGGGGGTAGTATTGGTCCTATTAAAGCTGTCAGGAGTAAGTGGGCCCGGCCTCGAGGAGGCGGGACGTTACAGATATGGTCAAGGGCATAAACATCGAGTTCAAAAAGAAGAAGAAGAAAGAGGGAAAAGATGGTCCAAAGCCAACTTGTAAAAAGAGGAAGCGGGATGCAGAGGACGAAGAAGAAGGTGACCCTATCACAGCCCTTATTCCTTTCAAGAAGCAGTCTTGTTTCTTCAAGTACCTATCATACTAGAAAGAACTAGATACACCCCATGCCATCGACTGCATGCACCTAGAGAAGAATATGTTTGAGAGCACGATAGGAATCCTGCTTGACATAAAAAAAAAGACAAAGGATGGTCTCAAGTCTCGTTAGGATTTGGTCAACATGGGCATCAGGCCTGAAATTCAACCGACACCTGCTAGGCAGAATGGGAAAGTCGACCTCCCAGGGGCGAGCTACAACCTGACATTGGATGAGAGGAGGGCTATGTGCCTCTGGCTTAGGACAGTCAAGGTGCCGACTGGTTTTTCTTCCAACATCACGAGCCTTGTCTCCATGAAAGACCTCACTCTTACCAACTTCAACTCACATGACTGCCATGTCATGCTTACGGTGTTTCTTTCAATTGTGATCAGATGTATTGTCCTGGAATACATTAAGATGGTAATAACATGTATGTGCTACTTCTTTAACCAAATTACACAGAAGGTCATCGATGAAGCTGAGCTGCCTGGCCTAAAACAATTCATCGTAGAAACACTTTGTCAGCTAGAGATGTGCTTTCCACCATCTTTTTTTGATATTATGCCACACCTGATGATGCACATGGTTGATCAGATACAGGAACTAGGTCCGGTGTACCTTCATCAGATGTGGACGTACGAGCGGTTTATGTCGACCCTCAATAGATATGTGCATAATCGTGCTTACCCAAAGGGCTCTATGATCGAGGCATACACAACGGAGAAGGCCGTTAACTGGTGCACCAAATACATTAGGGATGAAAGAGCGATTGGGTTGCCCGTCCCTTTGCATGAGGGCAAAACCTTGGGGATGGGATGTACAGGAAGGAAAGTCCGCACTGATGTAGATGAAGAGACCCTGCAATAAGCTCACAATAGCACGCTCAATCAGTTAGTGGTCATGGAAGACTAGGTTTAGAAGCACGTAGATGAGATCTGCCTTTCTAGTGGTGGACGCGGTGAGGCATGGGTTCAGAAACAGCACAACATCAATTTCACGACGTGGATCAAAGAGCAAGGCATATATGGAGAAACTGATGAAGCAAGGTTTGCGTCAGGCCCTAGAACACAAATCACCTCATGGTAAAGGTATGACATCAATGGTTATAGGTTCCACACGAAAGAGAAGGACAAGAAGAGCGCCTCACAAAATAGTGGTGTTCGATATGAGGGCACTGATGACAACACGAAGAAGATCATGTCATACTATGGGCAGATCGAAGAGATATGGGAACTTGACTACGGTGGAGACCTGCAGGTGCCTATATTCCGGTGCCAGTGGGTAAAGCCGACGGTGGTTGTTGCGGATGATTTTAGGCTCACCACGGTGAAGCTCGGCAATGTGGGGTACAAAGATGACCAATGGGTGGTAGCAAACCGCGTTGCGCAGGTAGCCTACTTCGCAAAGCCCAAAGACACCAAGAAGCATGTGGTTGTGTTAGAAAAGCAGAGGATCGTGGGAGCAGATGGAGTACAGAGTCCCGAAGACCACAACAATTACTCGAGAGATGTCGCTCTTTCTCGATCATCCATCCAAGATCAAGCTCATCGAGACCCGTGTCAACAAGACCAAGATGAAGCCCTGGTGTCGTCCGGATGGTGAAAAGAGGACTGTGGTAGTGTCGGCACCAAAATGAGTGTGATGACACACTTTTATGTAATAACTTATGTAATGCCATTAACATTTATGAATTCTATTATGAACACAAGTTTATGACACATCCACTACTACTACATACTCCCTCCATTCCTATTTAGATGTCGTCGTGGGATGTGTGCCACCAATTTGTCTTGATTTATAGAAAATACGTACAATATTTATATATTCAAATAATTTTGTTAAAAAATTAGATCCAAAGATCTTTCCGATGATATTAATCGAGGATATTTATTATTTATTAAAATTGCCGGCATTTGTGTCTCGGAAAGCAAAGCGACTAGTATTTAAGGATGTAACGAGTACTTTTACTACAACAACATGTGCAAGTACGCGTCTTTTACATGTACTACTAGCACTAATCGGACCAAATTACAAATTAAATATTAAGCCAAACAACCAATCAAATTTGAACCTAAACAAAAACAAATTTGAACCTAAATATACATAATTTAAACCAAAATACTACTATTATTAACCGAGGCGGTTTTTTTTAAAACAACCGCATCGGGTTATTAACCGAAAGCGATTGTTTTAAAAAAACCGCCTCGGAAAATGCCCCGCCTATATAAGAAACTTACCCCCTTCGAAATTTCGCAAGTCCTTCGTGTTGTTCCAATCTTCCCCGAAAGGGCTGCCGAATTTTTGAGTGCTTTCTCCCTCCGCGCCGCCGCCGTCCGCCACAATTCCGGCGCATCCTTCTCCGTCTCTTCCCCCTCGGCGGTCCCCTCACCTCCTCCGGGTGTGCGCCGCCGTCGCCTCGACCCCGTCGACCCAGAATGGCGGCGGGATCTGCTGGAAACCCAGCGCCGCCGCCCGTCCACCACAACTCCGGCGCATCCTTCTCCGTCTCTTCCCCCTCGGCGGTCCCCCTCACCTCCTCCGGTGTGCCGCCGCCGTCCGCCTCGACCCCGTCGGCCCAGAACGGTGATGGGATCTGCTGGTGCCCCCGCCGCCGCCATCCGTCGCCGTGAGCTCGGCGCCGCGACCTTACACCCGCTGGGGTGCGGATCCATTGTCCTCTTCTCCCTCGAGCACTCCATCTGCGGTTTTGCCGCCGTCTTCCACTGTGGTTTTGCTTGGCGCCGCCGTCCTCTCTACGAAACCCTAGGCATCGTTGTCCACCATCCTGTGTCACCGCTGTCCACTGTCCTGGATTTGGAGCTGCCGCCTCCACCACCTGGATTTGGAGCTGTCGTCGTCGACACCGTCTTTTCCTGCCCCATCTTCGTCCGAGCATCGTTGCGGCTAGGCTAGCACGAAGGTTCTTCCCCTTTGCTGCCTGCCTGTGATGCTAGTGCAATATTGTGTGATGCTACTGATTGACTTGCTGCCTGTGATGCCATGCCAATATTCTGAGCAAAATATGCCACTGCCAGTAGCATTTCCCCTAAAAAAATTGCCACATGCTTCTAACCCCATTTAACAAAATTGTGTGAAATCAATTTCTGATACTTAGCTGTAATTTGCTACCTGTGTTATCTTCATGTTACTCTGCTATTATTGCCACATGCCAATATTCTGCCGCAGAAACATATATGCTGTAATTTCTCACTTATGCACTGTTTGGGTATATGGCAATAGGCCACTAGTAGTGTGTATAGTTGGAGAGGCCTGTAGCATGCCTCATTCTCACTTGTGCTTCAGTTGAAACTACTTGCTGCTGGCTGTTATAGTTGAATCAGTTGACAGCAGCTGTTCTGTTTGGGGCTTGTCTGCGTGCCTTGAGCTGCAGCAATGCAACAGGGAGCAGCAGCAATGCTTTTCTTTTGGGCTCGCTTGATCGCCTCAATTAATTGCCAATGATTTGTTGCTTTGTTGCCTGTACTGCTACACTAGTACTCTAATACTCTACACGCTCTTGCCTATGATTTGTTGCTATTTAATCAGATTACTATGCCTATATTGATGCTCTGCTCTCCTAGTAATGTAATAATCAAATGTGGTTTCAACCTATTAAAATATGCTAAGGCAGTGGCATATCCAATGATGTCAATCTTTTTTGGCTGAGGCAGCGGCTATGATGATCAAATGCCCCGACTTGTAATTAAGCTGCTAAACTAGGATGGCTTGTACGCCATACAGCCAACCAGTTTAGACGTAATATGATGACAATGGGGCAAATCTAAGCCAATTTTACTAAGCAATTTGTACTTTTTTCACATTCTGTATACATACTTCACTGTAAATAGAAAAAATGATGTAATCATTAATGAGGATGAATATATGATGTGTGTCCTTTTTTTGCTGAGGCAACGGCTATGATGATGAAATGCCCCCTCTTATAATGAAGCTCCTGACCGAGGGGCTTGAAAGGCCGGAGCACCACGGCCGTGTACGGGGCATGTCCTCGAGGTAGAGCTGGAAGACCGTGGAGTCCTGGCAATCCGACGCTGCCTCATACCGCACGAGGCAGGCATATAAGGAACGGCTCATCCAGCAAGGCCATGATGCAGCCGTGAAGGAAATGATCATGGGGTCGATACAGGAAGCTTTCACGAGCAACGACCCCAAGATGGTGGACCTGTGGTCATGGATGCTTTGACAGGCTGGCGTCCAGCTACCGCAACAGTAGCCGGGTACCTGAAGGGTCGAGATGGCGGACTAGAGGGGGGGTGAATAATCCTTTCTAAAATCTAATCGCAGCGGATGACCGAATTAAATGCGGAATTAAAACTATCAGTCTAACAAGGACTACACCCCTCTATCTAAGCACCTTACAAAGATTCTAACTAAGTCACTAAGGTGCAAGGCTAGGTAGTGCTCGCCTATCCAATACTAGGTTGCAAGGTCACACAAACCTAAGCAACTAGTACTCAATCAAACCGAGGAGCACCTACACATACTAGTGAGCAAAGCGCACAAAGCCTAAGCACACTAGTAGTTCTCACTAGCACGGCTACACAAGCCTAACTAGTGAGCTCAATTGCTTAGCTACACAAACTAAGCAATGTGACTAGCAAGGCTACACAAGCCAACTAGCCACGCGACCGCTACTTCTAAGCTACACAAGCTAAGAAGGTAACTAGCAAGCTACACAAGCAAACTAGCTACACAAGAGCAACCACTACTCACTAGCATAAGTAATGAACAAGATAATACTAGCTAGTGAATGCAAACCGACGAGAAGAGTAGACAAGTTGACACGTCGATTTTTCACCGAGGTTCACTTGGTTGCCACCAAGCTAGTCCCCGTTGTGTCGACCACTCACTTCGTGTTGCGGGAGCTAATAGTCATCCAATGTCTAGACCTCCACGGCCGCCCCAAGCAACTACCCAAGTGATGGTAACTCAATGACACGCTCTACTAGAGTTGCTCTTCGCGATCCCCACGGGGTGAGCACAATCCCTCTCACAATGTCACTCCACGTGACTAGCAATTGGAGCACCACTCAATCTCCGAGTGTGCTACACGATGCCCACAAGCCTCCAAGCCGTCTAGGAGGTGGCAACCTCCAAGAGTAATAAGCACCACCGGCTTGCAACTCACTCACCTAGTGCCACACCTTGCAATCTCTCAATGCAATGCACTAGAATCACTAACTCACAATCCGAAGTAATCACTACGAGCATATGTGAGTTAGAGGGCTCTCAAACACCACCAAGCAAGGACACCAAGTCCCCAATGTGCTCGGCCCGGCCCGGCCCAAGCCGGCCAAGGCAACCTCTTATAGCCCCATGGGCTAAAGAGCCGTTGCCCGCGAAACGATCGGCCGAGAGCTGGCCGGACGCGCACCAAGTGGCGGCCCGGGCGCGTCCGTCCACGGCGTCCGGTCGCTCCCGCGGCGCCACATGTCGCTTTTCAAACTAGCCGTTGGCGTATGCGGCGGCTACCTCGCGCAGCGCCACGCCACCTTGACCGGGCGTGTCTGTCCACCGGCCGGGCCTTGCGGCGCCCGGCGTCGGTCACAACTTCGAAAACTCCAAAAGCGGTTTTTCCCGGCCGGGCGCATCCGGTCGATGCGGCGGCCGGACTCCCCGGCGTCCGATCCTCCACTTCGCCCGCCCGCACGCCATCTCTGCACGCCCGGCCGGGGACGCGGCACCGGAAGCGTCCGTCGCCCAGCGTCCGGTGACCACCAAACACTTGCTATGATCCAAAATTTATTAGCAATTACCACTACCCGAGGAACGGAATTATAATAAGAATAGGGTTATCATTAACAATTTCCATGAGTTTTGGTGATTTGTGCATTTTTCAGGGAATTATTTAGAAAAGCCTAAAAGAGGGATTTAAGTGCTTATTTACCACGAAACTTAACCGTGATGAAAGGATATCACCGGAGGACTCGGGAATACTCGGAAGACACCCGAAGAAGTGGGGGGTTGCTTGCGCCGGTGGGGGCGGCCGGGCCCCACCATGGGGCCGCCCGGCGCCCTAGGGTGGCCGCCGCTGCTCCCCCTCGGAACCTTCTCCTGCCGCCTAGGGTTTTCATCCCGGCCGCTTGTTAAGGTCGGTTTGATCCAACGGGCGCGTGTTGATCCCCAGGGCTATAAAAGGAGGGCCATACCCCCCCCGGAGGAGGCCGGATCAAGAGATGAAGATTCGAGCTTTAGATAGAGATCCACTAGATCTAGGCTAGCAATCAAGATAGAGATTAGAGAGATAGAGAGAAGAGTAGAGATTCGGAGGAGCCCCGGCTGTGTCGAGCGCCCTCGGGAGCTGTGATTCGTCTGGATTCAACTCCCTCGCCCGAGCTGCGTTCGAGGTACTTTTGTATTTAATATTCTCGATTCAAGTAAGCGGCGTTTATATTCGTTCTTTGGTTTGCAACTCATATTACATTGAGTACTTTGATTTGGGTAGCTCCTAGGGAGTAGTTGTCGTAGCGTAGACGTGGTGTGCGGGTTATGATTACTTGTGAATGTCCCCCCGATTAGCCCGGATAGTGGTAGCTCGCGTAGGTGACTTTATAGCTACATTGAATCCTCCGTAGTCCACTTCCGTTGATAGGGACGAGATAGGGCCGATAGGTGTCCGGTAGGTAGATTACTCTGTTTCTTCTCCTATTCGGATCACTTGCCCGATAAGACAATATTATACAAAGTTTACCGGTGGTTAGAACTAGAGTGCATTAGCTATTTCCTCGTTCTCAATAGTTTTCTAGATTGTTTGTGCCCCGTAGATTAAGAAATATTAGGCTAGGTCATAATTCACCTACTGTTCCTTTGGGTTCGATATTAAAACCGGGTTGATCTTGGTGAAGTCTTGATCAAGTATATATATCGTGCGCTTGCGGATAATCTGATTATAATTATTATTTAGGGTGCGAGTTAATTTATACCAACAAGCATTTTCGGCGCCGTTCTTCGGGAAACGGTTTGCTGATTTTGATTTAGCCTATCTTAGTCTATAGTTATCCTTATATTAAAAACAAAAAAATAAAAATATATTATGGAAAACGAATCTCAACTTTTATATCAATATGGAGCACCATCGGGATCATACCTCCAGCCAATAGAATCTTCTAAACCTATCACATCATCTGGCTATAAGCTACGCCCGGGATTAATTAAATTAGTCCAAGAACATATCTTTTCTGGTAACAATAGCGAAAACCCCTATTCCCATTTAACTAATTTTGAGCAAACATGTTCATGTCTGCGCATTAAGGGCATGGCTGATGAAACTTTAAGATGGAAACTCTTTCCGTTTTCATTAACAGGTAGAGCCAAGAAATGGTATAATCGCCATGTTGGGAGTAGTCAAGGAGATTGGGAAATATTGTGAAAATACTTTTGTCTTAAATTTTTTCTAGTAGAAAAGGTCACTAAACTCCGATTTGAAATCATAGGATTCAAACAATTAAGTAATGAATCGCTAGGCAAGGCTTGGGATCGTTTTGATAGTTTTGTAAATTCGGACCTAATCTTGCTTTACGGAACCCATGCTTTTACAACATTTCTTTTTAGGCCTTGATGATAAAAAAAAATAAAGAATATCTTAATTTGGCCTCAAGAGGAGCATTTATGCATATTACTATTGATCATGCTAAAACCATTCTTACTAATATTTTGAATGATCTCCCCGAAAAAAAAGAAGAGTTGCTAGAAGAAAATTCTCAATTAGCTGAAAATGAACTTTTACTTGATTCATCTCAATCTGTAGTTGAATTAAAACCTGAGCTAGTTCAAATTCTAAGTGGATGTTTGAAATAGAGGATGATTTCTTTAATGATTTTGGGAATACTACACTTTATAGTAAAATTATTCAACCCCAAACAATCCAGAGATTTCAATTTCAGTTTTTCACATCGATGATTTAAAATTTCTTAGAGAAATAATAAGAAAGTTGATTTTTATTTTGGGTGATGATTGGTTGATAGAATCGAGCAATCCCCGATATAATTCGTCTTGATTCACCCTCTGTTAGTATAATGCTGCAAGTAGATTCATATCCTTTTGAAGCTTTATATAACCCAGTTGTAGGAGTCAACATTATGTCATACTCTTTTGCTAGAAAATTCTTAAAAGACATACCATTAATTCCTACAAACAAATTACTCAAAAATTGTTTAGGACACATTATTCCTAGTGTAGGAGTTTTAAGTGCACTTCCTATTGTTATTAATGATTTCGCATTTCGCTAAATTTCTATATCTTTGATGTGTGGGATTTTGATGTAATGATTGGAGTACCTATAATCAAACTTCTTCAAGAAGGTCGTAATGGTAAATTAAATATCAAGCTTGGGAAGGGATTTAATTTCTCAATACCTATAACTCATGCAGTAAATGTTAAGGCAGAATCCTTCCCTGAATCAAATTCAATAGAAGAGGTTAAGGCAGTTGAGTATAATACTTTTATTCAACAAGATTTAGAAGATGATACCTAGTTCTTCATCGATGAAGAGGAGGAGGACCTTATTGATCCTGAACCTCTTGATGAATTACTAGAACCACCTAAGCCTCCTATTGAGCTCAAACCATTACCATCTGGTCTTAAATATGTTTTTCTAAACAATGATCAAGAATATCCTGTGATTATAAGCGATAAACTCTCTGATGAAGAAACTTATAAATTAATAACTGTTTTAGAAAAACATAGAGCCGCTTTCGGATATTCACTCCAAGATCTCAAAGGGATTAGCCCTGTTCTTTGCACCCATCGCATACCAACTAATCCAGAAATTACACCTTCAAGAGAGCCTCAACGTAGACTCCAAAATGCGATGCGAGATGTAGTAAAGAAAGAAGTTCTAAAGCTTCTACATGCAGGGATTATATACCCGGTACCGCATAGCGAGTGGGTAAGTCCTATGCAAGTTGTACCTAAAAAGGGAGGAATGACGGTTGTCTAAAATGATAAAAATGAATTAATACCAAAAAGAACTGTCACTGGATGGTGAATGTGCATAGATTATCGAAAACTCAACAAAGCAACAAAGAAAGATCATTTTCCTCTACCTTTCATTGATGAGATGTTAGAGCGTTTAGCAAATCATTCTTTCTTTTGTTTCCTTGATGGTTATTCAGGATATCACCAAATTCCTATCCACCCTGATGATCAAAGCAAAACCACTTTTACATGTCCCTATGGAACCTATGCTTATAGAAGAATGTTTTTTGGGTTATGTAATGCACCTGCTTCTTTTCAAAGATGTATGATGTCTATATTTTCTGATATGATAGAAGAAATCATGGAAGTTTTTATGGATGATTTTTAGTTTATGGAAACTTTTTTTGATGATTGTCTAGAAAATTTAGATAAGGTTTTGCAAAGATGTGAAGAAAAACACTTAGTCCTCAATTGGAAAAAATGTCATTTTATGGTTAGAGAAGAAATAGTGTTAGGACACTTAGTGTCAGAAAGGGGTATAGAGGTAGATAAAGCTAAAATTGAAGTAATTGAACAACTACCCCCTTGTTAATGTAAAAGGAGTCCAAAGTTTTCTTGGTCATTGTGGTTTTTATCGTAGATTTATAAAGAATTTTTCACAAATTGCAAGACCAATGACAAGATTATTAGCTAAGGATGTACCTTTTGATTTTAATGAAGAATGCTTGGAATCATTTAATGTTCTTAAGAAAGCACTTACATCGGCACCAATCATTCAACCCCCCGATTGGTCTTTACCTTTTGAAATTATGTGTGATGCTAGTGATTATCTTTGTGTAGGAGCGGTCTTAGGACAAACAAAAGATAAGACGCATCATGCAATCGCTTATGCTAGCAAGACAATGACAGAAGCACAACTCAATTATGCAACCACTGAGAAAGAACTTTTGGCTGTTGTCTTTGCTATTGATAAATTTAGATCTTACTTAGTTGGAGCTAAAATAATTGTTTATTCTGATCATCTTTGCTCTTAAATATTTACTCACTAAGAAAGATGCTAAACCCCGATTAATAAGATGGATTCTATTACTACAAGAATTTGATTTAGAAATTAAAGATAGAAAAGGAATAGAAAATCCTATTCTTTGATCATTTGTCTAGGATGTATTTTAAAGAACCACAGGGAACTACCTATTAATGACTCATTGAGAGATGACATGCTGTTTAAAGTGACCAAGACAGATCCTTGGTACGCGAATATTGTCAATTTTATGGTTGCAGGTTATGTACCACCTGGGGAAAATAAGAAAAGACTCATTTATGAAAGTCGTCTCCACATGTGGGATCCACCTTACCTTTTTTGGGTATGTGCTGATGGATTACTCAGAAGGTGTGTACCAGTAGAAGAAGGCTTGCAGATCATTCAGAAATGTCACTCATCACCATATGGAGGTCATTATGGGGCATTCCGCACTCATGCAAAAATCTGGCAGAGTGGTTTCTTTTGGCCAACTATGTATGAAGACACCAAAGATTTCATCCGAAGATGTGGAGCATGTCAGAGGCACGGAAACATCAATGCAAGAGATGCTATGCCACTCACCAACAACCTTCAGATAGAGCTCTTTGATGTCTGGGGAATTGATTACATGGGACCATTTGTGAAGTCAAAGAATTATGAGTACATTTTGGTGGCAGTTGACTATGTTTCCAAGTGGGTGGAAGCTATGCCATGCAAAAATGCTAACTCCAAACATTCAAAGAAGATGTTCAAAGAAATCATATTCCCAAGGTTTGGAACACCTAGAATGGTTATAAGTGATGGAGGAACACATTTCACTGATAAGAAGTTTCACTTATACCTACAAGCTCATGGAATACGACACAATGTCGCTACTCCATACCATCCTCAGACAAGTGGCCAAGCAGAAACGTCCAATAAGCAAATCAAGAATATTCTCTAGAAAATAGTAGATGAGATGGGAACTTTATGGAAGGATCGGTTATCCGATGCACTATGGGCATACGGACGACTTATAAAACACCTTTGGGTATGTCACCATATCAATTGGTATATGGCAAGACCACGCCATTTACCAGTTGAATTAGAACATAAAGCTCATTGGGCTATTAAAAGATGGAACATGGATTTGGACTTCTTTGCTGGAGAGAAAAGAAAGATGCAATTATCAGAATTAGAAGAATGGAGAGAAAAGGCTTATCACAATTCAAAGATCTACAAAGAACGAACGAAGAAATGGCATGATAAGAGGATCAAGAAGAAGGAGTTTACACCAGGAGATAAGGTATTACTTTTTAATTCCAGGTTCAAGTTATTCGGGCTTGGGAAGCTAAGAAGTAAATGGGAAGGACCCTTTACCGTCATGAATGCGTCACAGCATGGAGCAATAACTCTACAATCAAACGAAGGTACGTTATTCAAGGTAAATGGGCACCGACTTAAACTTTATTTAGAACCATATGATTCAGGAGTAGTGGATGAAATTGATTTCATCCAATTACCAACTTATTAAGGTCTATTTTATTTTGGTGTGAAATTTTATCCGAAAATACGTCTAACAGAAACATAGGAGGATTCTGAGGCACCCCGCAGAAGGGCACCCAAAGTGGGCCCTAGGTGGGGCCGGCCGGCGCCCTAGTGGGGCCGGGCGGCGCCCCCTGGTGCCCCCTCGTCCCGTCTTTCGTCTCTCGTCCTTCTACACTCTTCCTACGTATATTCGCGTATTTTTTTCACACGCGATCGGATATGCTTTCGTACGGATCCCGTAGAACCTAGGTTTTATCCTCATCCTGTCTCCGTAAAACCCATATAAATACGTACCTAGACCTCCTCAACTTTATTCCATAACCAGCCACCTCTCCCTCCTAAAAAGGAGCTCTCCAATCTAGATCTATTAGCAATGGCGAACAAGGCGATCGTCTCCTACGGCGCGGACTTCGACAGCATCCCCAGCGATGACTCAAAGGCCCTTGTCCTCGCGCAGCCGAAGCCTCTCGCCGTCGTGCCGCCGAAGCAAGTTGCAACAGTTCCCCAGCGTCATGAGCAAGTCTACTACGTGCAAGATCCAGATGCTCTTCCTCCACCTCCCGCAAGACTGATGCTTGAAGGAGGCGCTAAAGGGAAGCAGATCGCCATCCCCCGTGGTACCAAGCTTCTTGCACCTAGAGCTAATGAGCGACTCGTGTCGATTTGAGGCCCGACAAGAAGGGCAAGCTGATATGCGCTAAGTACACCAATGCCTCTCGCCCTTCTGTTCAGGGAGTTCGTGCAAATCCTGATGAAGTATGCTATGTTGAGCCCGTTGCACCTAAGCCCAAGCCTAAACCCAAGAGGAAGAGAGCAGCATCAGCATTAGCACTAGAGAAAGTTCCCAAGACACCAACCTTACGCACCCTCAATGAGAAGATTGAAGGCCTCTCCAACCTTGTCAAGGAGATGGAAACATCCAACAATTTGAGGGACAAGCTCATAGATGAGTTAGGAGAGAAGGTTGGGATTCATACTAAGCTACTCCGCAACCTCAAGCGCGAAAAGGAAAAGCTTGAAGATGAGGTTGCAGCTCTTAGGGCCGAAATTCAGGGCCCCAACAATGGAGGGCAGCATTAACTGCCTAGTTATCCAATAAGGCACACTTCCGCTAGATCAATGAGTCAGTCAAGTCGAGTCAGTTTAGGTCAAAGCCTAAAGAGCTAGGGCTGTCGTTAGCTCAGTCATTAAAGCGTCTGTTGAATTATTTTTACCACCACCATGAATGAATAAAGTGCCTTATTTTATATTAATGTGTGTTATCTACTCTACTCTCTCTCTTTTTGGAAAATTTTGTCTCCACATATTACGCAGAGAATTTGCAGAAAAATAAGTGTGGGGGAAGCACAATCGATCACGAAGCAGAAATACGATCGGAAGAACAGCGCAATCCGAACCATCATCGAACCAACACCGCGCACGCAAAGCGGGACCCGCAGGACCCCCAAAGGTGGGGCCGGCCGGCGCCAATGTGGGGCCGGGCGGCGCCCCCCTGGCTCCCCTCGTCTCCTCGTTTCGATCACGCTCAGGTTCGACTCAATTGCGACTTAATTGCATATATATTATTCTGAATTCTGATCTGAACTATAAATCTCTATATTAAATGCTTCAAGAAATAATAAACCCATTCAATCCATGACTTGAGAAATATAAATTATATATCGCTCCTCTAGAGTTGTGTTTATTATGAAATTTAAAAGCACTTCATGATTGATTAAGTTATTGTGGAAAATAAGGTAGTTAAGATAATGATCACTCACTTTCTGATAATTTGTCTTTGGAGATTTTTATGAAAACTATTAAACATTTAGCTTCACTCCTCTTTTTATGGCATACAATAATTGGTCTAATTATGGTTGAGAGGTTTATCATATTCCCAGCATCACATGTTAAATTAAATAATTCACTGTCTAGAGCAATTTTATGAAGGAGGCATGAGCAACTCAAAAGAAATCCGAGGAAATAAAAAGGGACAAGTGTCCGAAACCTCAGCAAGATAGATCACGAGGAAATAAAAAGGGACAAGTGTCCGGAACCTCGATCAAAATAAGAAATATAAGCATGTGCTAAGTAAAGAGAAAAGCTCATGGTACCTCCAACATAATATGCCTAGAAGTGAGAAATCTTTCTGATCTAGGAATATGATATTTCTCTCCCACATTATATACATCATTGATGCCACTACAAGAGAGAGACGAAGCCACGTTTTTACAAAATTACCTCTACTCCAAAGAAACATAATTACAGAAAGGTGTAATCAATCTTAAGCTATCTTACTCAGCAATTACTTAAGAATTCATGATAGACACTTTTAAATCTCATAATACATGATTACTAGGCTAGTGTTATATAATTTAAGGTTCCAAGTTACGCATTGAATGAGTATCCACATTACTAAAACCAACCTTTTTCGGGAGGACGAGCAAAAGCCTAAGTGTGGGGGTAATTGTTGACACTTGCTATGATCCAAAATTTATTAGCAATTACCACTACCCGAGGAACGGAATTATAATAAGAATAGGGTTATCATTAACAATTTCCACGAGTTTTGGTGATTTGTGCATTTTTTAGGGAATTATTTAGAAAAGCCTAAAAGAGGGATTTAAGTGCTTATTTACCATGAAACTTAACCGCGACGAAAGGATATCACCGGAGGACTCAGGAATACTCCAGAAGACACCCGAAGAAGTGGGGCCCGCAGCTGCTGCCAGGTGGGGCCGGCCGGCCCCACCATGGGGCCGCCCCGGGTGCCCTAGGGTGGCCGCCGCTGCTGCCCCCTTCGGAACCTTCTCCTGCCGCCTAGGGTTTTCATCCCGGCCGCTTGTTAGGTCGGTTTGATCTAACGGGCGTGTTGATCCCACTTAGGGCTATAAAAGGAGGGCCATACCCCCCCGGAGGAGGAGGCCGGATCAAGAGATGAAAATTCGAGCTTTAGATAGAGATCCACTAGATCTAGGCTAGCAATCAAGATAGAGATTAGAGAGATAGAGAGAAGAGTAGAGATTCGGAGGAGCCCCGGCCTGTCGGAGCATCCTCAGGAGCTGTATTCGTCTGGATTCGGCTCCCTCGCCGGGAGCTGCGTTCTGAGGTACTTTTGTATTTAATATTCGATTCAAGTAAGCGGCGTTTATATTCGTTCTTTAGTTTGCAACTCATATTACATTGAGTACTTTGATTTGGGTAGCTCCTAGGTCGAGTAGTTGTCGTAGCGTAGACGTGGTGTGCGGGTTATGATTACTTGTGAATGTCCCCCCGATTAGCCGGATAGTGGTAGCTCGCGTAGGTGACTTTATAGCTACGTTGAATCCTCTGTAGTCCACTTCCCGTTGATAGGATAGATAGGCTGATAGGTGTCTGGTAGGTAGATTACTCTGTTTCTTCTCCTATTCAGATCACTTGCCCGATAAGACGATATTATACAAAGTTTACTGGTGGTTAGAACTAGAGTGCATTAGCTATTTCCTCGTTCTCAATAGTTTTCTAGATTGTTTGTGCCCCGTAGATTAAGAAATATTAGGCTAGATCATAATTCACCTACTGTTCCTTTGGGTTCGATATTAAAACCGGGTTGATCTTGGTGAAGTCTTGATCAAGATATATATCTGCGCTTGCGGATAATCTGATTATAATTATTATTTAGGTATGATCCACTTCATATCATCACATGGCCTTTGGTCCATCGATCTTGACCTCACTTGCTCTTCACCATCGCCTTGGTTCATCGGCGCCAAGTCTTTGCTCAAGCCTCCCGACACTCGGTACCAACGGCTTCAAAGCCTCCAACTTGCCTTTCACCTCGCGCGACCGGTCCATCAAGCCAAGTCTTATCTCGATCTTCACCCACATGACTCCATGTCATGTATCATGCATTAAGCTCCTTCATCATCACATGTGTGAGCCTTGCAACATATCACACCACTTCTATGGTATAGTTGCTCACACATATGTACCTGTGGACTAAATCTCTGCAAATCTCACATAAGCATAATTAGTCCACCTAAGTTGTCACTCAATTACCAAAACCAAACAAGGACCTTTCAATCTCCCCCTTTTGGTAATTGATGACAACTCTACAAAGATATGAAAATTAAGTATTTTGGGATTTTATGCCACTTATCCAACATTTAAGCTCTATGTCTATGATTTGGATAAGCACCATAAAATTAATTTGATAGTGTTAACTCCCCCTACATGTGTGCTCAAATGGTTTGGTTTCAAGCTTGCACACATGCATGAATATGAAATTTGTGGGAGGGTTACCACTACTAAATGATGCTAAGGTATACAAGATAGAGAATAAACCTTTGTAGCGTGTATACCAATTTTACATCATCCTTAGCATCAATTCTTACTAGAAACAAATGAAACTAGATACCGCGTGAGATCAACATTATAATCAAGGTTCTAGTTACCACTCACTATACTAAGACTAGGCTCTAGATACCATATGAAATAAAACATCATCCAAGTCTTAGTTCTAGCAATCACTTGCACACAAACATGTAGGAATGTAATACAAATGCAATGCAAGCAAGCAACTGTAATGCAACAATCAAATACATCAAACATGTATTCATGAGCTTGCTCCCCCTACTTGTGTGCTTCTCTTGTCCAAGATTTTTGATCCCTTGCATTCTTCAATCTTGCTCCCTCTTGGTCATATCCATGTCCAACTTGCATCTCTCCCTCTATGTTATACACTATCTTTCATGCATATTTCATATCTTTATCAAATCTCTCCCCCTTTGTCATTAATTTCCATAAAGGTTGTGACTCTTCTTGACAAAGGGTTGTACTTGGAGTGTAGATGGTTGACACTTGAATCTTGCATTTTTGATGGACACCTTTGGGATGACACCACTTGTAAGACTTCTCCTTTTGTTGTATGGTCACCCACTTGACACTTGAGCTCTTGAGGGTAGCTTTGCTTGAATTTGATCACTTAAAGTTGAGGATCACTTGAAGTGTAGGATATCACTTGAGTGCTTGATCTAGACACCACTTGTAATACCACTTGATATAGCACACGTGTAGGAATATATCACATGAATATGACACGGTGTATACCAATTGTATGAATGAAGAGTCTAGATACCACTTGTAAATATTGAACTTGATATCCATTTATATTGTTGTCTTCTACTTCTTGAACTTGATTGTTTCCATGAGCTTCTTTCTCTTTAAGTTCAAATTAGCAAACTTACATGAGTGATCTAACTCGGTTTGAACCAATAATAAGCTTCTTCATACATCTTTCAATGGTTATCTTGTCAATGTTGAATTAGATTCTTTTTTGCTCATTTAACTAGTTCAAACACTTAGGTTCACATGCTCATGAACAAGTCATATTTAGCCACTAGATCAATTCAAGACATACAAGCAATAGTGGCATGATATGAACTTAAAATCATTTGATTTTTCATGAATGCTCACTAGGTGTGTCTATATGCACTAAACAAATCCTTAGCAAATATGAATGCATATGACAACTAATTTCACCTTTGCTTTGTTGGAGTAGAGGATAGTCAATTATAGCTCCGCAAAGGTGATGTAAAGTCCATTTCAAAGCTTGGTGAAGACCAATTATCAATAATGAATTCCATTCTTCATCCATATGATCAAGTGCACTCTCTTGTTGTGGTTGGCTTGCTTCTTCTTTGATCTTTGCTTGCACAAGACAACTATGATTAGAATCCACTTGTATATGTAAAGATCATGAAGCCAAATGTGAATACCACTTTGAATTTTTCATGAATAGTTCTCTATTTGGGTGTTGCTTGCTTCCTTTTGATCAACCCTTTTGATTTGCTTCAACTAAGCATCTTAAATGTCCTTTAGATCACCACTTCCATGTTAGCCTTCCAAGCCTCGCTTGGTTAACCTACAAAAGGCGGCAAGCCCCTACTAAAGGGAGAAGTGACCTCTCTCCAAAGAACCATCCTTGATACTCACTTGAATTGTCTTTGTTTGATTGATCCATGGACTTAACATGATGAAAATCCTTGAAATCTTCTTTAAATCCTTTTCTTTCTACTTGTTTAAGTCCTTTTCTTTCTATCAAACAATCTCCAATCATCACTAGAACTTAAATATCATCTTTATCTTGAGCTTGGTCTTGGTCTTCTAATTTGAGTACCGAATTTATGGAAACCACACTTTCTAAATCAAATTCCTTGTACTCATTGCATGTCATGCTTCTTGATCAATCCAAAACCAAACATAGGTCCCTTAACCACTTATAGACATGATTTCAACTTGAGGGCCTTTCAATTGAGGTGACTCTTGATTAATCTAAAGTTTGTCACTTTTCTGGCAGATTATGTACTCCTCAAAGAATATATCATATCTTACAATGTACAGCTCCAATGACTATGAAATTTGGTGGAGATGTTCTTCACTAAGTCATCTATCACCCATAAAAATTTGAGCTTTATTGGACTTCTAGATTGCTACCAGATTTTAAATCTCTCTCAGTGGGTACATGCTGAAAACTGCTGCACTATAGTGACAAGATCTACTCCAAAACCAAAGTATTTCTTGTCCAATTCTCATGAAATTTGAACAGCAACAACTATCATAAGTGTAGAGCATGCACATCAATTTTCAAGCCAATCCAATAAGATTTGATCCTTCAAACTTAGACTTGATCACAGCTAGCTCAGATTTTCAACAATAGATAAATTTGACATATTGAGCTATTCTTCAACAAATATGAATCAAACTTGAAATCAACTTGTTTGAACATCCTCACAAGATATATATCCATTCAAATCACTTACTAAATGAAGTCTCATAAACATATTCATCCAAACTAATTCGAACTTGATTACTAAGCATGAAAACCATTCAATCCTCTTATAGCAAGCAACATATGCATATGTATCCAATTCAATCAACTCATATGCATCCAAATGAATGTGATCAATAAGAGATATACCTTGATAGATCATGATCATCCACAAGCAAGCTTTAACTCAATTAATTGCAAGCCATCAAGAATATCACCGATGAATCACCACAACTAGAATAATGCACTTGTATGTTATAGCACTTGGACTTCACTTTATTTTGACTTGGCGTTGGGATAGGATAGCACTAGGCTTCAATACTTGACTCAATTAATCAATGATCATCATGAACACCCATTGAATCAAGCCTCCAATGCCAATGGTACCTACACACAATCATCCACTTTTCGATGGTACCCAAACTTGTTTGGGTCTTCTCAAGTTAGGAGCAACATACTTAGGCATAGCCTTAGTATGGATAGCGGGATGTTTTGCAATAGCAACCAATGAGGTACCATTGTCATCCTTTCTAAGCACATTAGTATCATCAATTGAAATGGGCTTAGGTTTCTCACCTAGGGGACATGAATGAGCCATGTGTCCCCTTTCCCGGCATGAGTAGCACTTTTTCTTGGCTTGAGCCTTTTCTTCCTTGCTCATGTTGTGCTTCTCATTGCCTTGCCTCTCATGGTTTGCTTGAGCCTTCTTCTCAAGCTTGTTAGGGCACTTCGAGGCAAAGTGTCCCATATCTCCACATGCAAAGCACTTGATGTGAGCATAGAGTTTCTTCTCTTTATTCTTGCTCATCATCTTGGCATCTTGATTTGGAGTTGGATGCCTTCTTGCTTGTTCACCCCTTCTTGTTCTTTTCTTCATCTTCAAGTCACTAACTTTATGGTTGATCTTGACTTGAGTTTGGGGCTTCTCAACTTGTGGCTTCGGTTGAGGCTCTTCTTGTTGCTTCACCAATTGCTTGGTTGGGCACATTGAGGTGAGATGACCCCAAGTGCGGCACTTGAAGCACTTGACATGCTTGAGCCTCTCCTCTTCTTTCTTCAACTTGAGCTTCTCTTTGTTTGGGCAAGTCTTTGCTAGATGTCCCTCTTCTTGGCATATGAAGCACAAGAAATGAGAGAGCTTCTTTTCTTCTAGCTTCTTTATTTCTCTTTCAAACTTTCTCTTGCCCCATCTCTTGCCTTTGATCTTGCTCTTGTTGAAGTAAATGCCACTCTTGTCATCTTGGAATCTCGGTTTGTTGATGTTCTTCTTGTTGAAACCGAGACCACTCATGTCACCATAGCTTCTTTGAGTCTTCAACATATGCTCAAAGGTGACTTGAGAGTTGTAGCACCTCTCCAACTTGTTGCACAAGTTCTTCACTTTCTTTTTAAGCTCATTGTTCTCCTTTAAAAGGTTAGTCCCACAAGACATAGAGGAAGAACAAGAATCTATATTTGAAGAACATGGCATAGCAAGTAAATCATCACAAGAGGTGGATACATGCTTCTTGCCTACATCACTTGGGTTAGCAACAATATGTGATTGATCATTTGACCCAAGTGATGAGCTCTCACTAGTTTTGATTTCTTCATTAGAAAGCCTTTTAGTGAGAAAAGCATGGTCTTGCATCAAGATGTTATGATCAACAATAAGCTCTTCATGATGTAATTTTAGTTCCTCATGTGAACAAGTAGTAACATAAAGTAGATGCTTTGCTTGTTCACATGTGGTCTTTAGAAATGAGTTTTTATTTTGTAATTTCTCTGTTTTAGCCATCTCATTTTCTAAAGCCTTGGTGAGTCTACATACAAGCTCAACACTTGGATCATCACAATCAACAACCACGTTAGCCATTGATACCTTTGTGTCACCGTGTGACATGAAGCAATGTGGTGTTGTCGGTGAGCTTGTGGAGACATCACTCTCATAGCCATCATCACCATCAAATGTGCTTGAAGTAGAATCATCACTTGCATCACTTGTGGCATTATCATCATCCTTGTCAAGTGATCTTGTGGTAGAATCATCATTATCATCACTTGACCATGAGGTGGGGCAATCTTCCACAACCACCAAGTTGTGAAGATGCTCAACACCCTCATGCTCATCCTCCTTGTGATCAACCTCCACCTTAAATTTTCCATCGTCACTTGTGGCGTCATCACCATAGAGGGCTTGGAGTGCCTCCCATACACCATGAAAACTCTCGATGTCCCACACGCGCCTGTAAATATCTTTATGCAAAGCACATATCAAATAGTAAAGAGCGCATGAATCAAGTTGCAAGCAATCCTCTTGAGCTTGGGTGAGATTGCTCTCATCCAAAGCATCCTGAGAAAAGCCAACAACAATGATCCACCACGCCTTAGGACCCTTTGCACGCAAATGATCAAGCATATGGTGTTTCCACCGTGTAAAGTCCGTGCCATCAAAAATGTACGTGTGGCAAACATTATCTAACCAACTAGTCGCCATCCTCTCGGGTCGGTGAAGACCACAAATGAAGGACCGGGCTCTGATACCACGTGAAGGGTCGAGATGGCGGACTAGAGGGGGTGAATAGTCCTTTCTAAAATCTAATCGCAGCGGATGACCGAATTAAATGCGAAATTAAAACTATCGGTCTAACAAGGACTACACCCCTCTATCTAAGCACCTTACAAAGATTCTAACTAAGTCACTAAGGTGCAAGGCTAGGTAGTGCTCGCCTATCCAATACTAGGTTGCAAGGTCACACAAACCTAAGCAACTAGTACTCAATCAAACCGAGGAGCACCTACACATACTAGTGAGCAAAGCACACAAAGCCTAAGCACACTAGTAGTTCTCACTAGCACGGCTGCACAAGCCTAACTAGTGAGCTCAATTGCTTAGCTACACAAACTAAACAATGTGACTAGCAAGGCTACACAAGCCAACTAGCCACGCGACCGCTACTTCTAAGCCACACAAGCTAAGAAGGTAACTAGCAAGCTACACAAGCAAACTAGCTACACAAGAGCAACCACTACTCACTAGCATAAGTAATGAACAAGATAATACTAGCTAGTGAATGCAAACCGACGAGAAGAGTAGACAAGTTGACACGTCGATTTTTCACCAAGGTTTACTTGGTTGCCACCAAGCTAGTCCCCGTTGTGTCGACCACTCACTTCGTGTTGCGGGAGCTAATAGGCATCCAATGCCTAGACCTCCACGGCCGCCCCAAGCAACTACCCAAGTGATGGTAACTCAATGACACGCTCTACTAGAGTTGCTCTTCGCGATCCCCGCGGGGTGAGCACAATTCCCCTCACAATGTCACCCCACGTGACTAGCAATCGGAGCACCACTCAATCTTCGAGTGTGCTACACGATGCCCACAAGCCTCCAAGCCGTCTAGGAAGTGGCAACCTTCAAGAGTAATAAGCACCACCGGCTTGCAACTCACTCACCTAGTGCCACACCTTGCAATCTCTCAATGCAATGCACTAGAATCACTAACTCACAATCCGAAGTAATCACTACAAGCATATATGAGTTAGAGGGCTCTCAAGCACCACCAAGCAAGGACACCAAGTCCCCAATGTGCTCAGCAGCCAGCCCAAGCCGGCCAAGGCAACCTCTTATAGCCCCAAGGGCTAAAAGAGCCGTTGCCACGAAACCAGTCAGCAGAGCTGACCGGACGCGCACCAAGTGACGACCGGACGCGTCCGGTCGCAGCGTCCGGTCGCTCCCGCGACGCCACATGTCCTCGCTTTTCAAACTAGCCGTTGGCGCGTAGCGGCTACCCTAGCAGCGCCACGCCACCTTGACCGGACGCGTTACGTCCCACCGGCCGGATGCGCGGCGCCCGGCGTCGGTCACAACTCGAAGACTCCAAAAACGGTTTTTCCCGGCCGGACGTGTCGGTCGATGCTTAACCAGGACTCCCCGGCGTCCGATCCTCCTTTGCTTCGCCCGCCCGCGCCATCTCACCACGCTGGCCGGGCGTGGCACGGGCGTCCGGTCACCCAGCGTCCGGTGACCACCAAAATCACCCCGGATGCGCACACATGACCGGACGCGTCCGGTCCACCCAAGACCAGTGTCCGGTCGAGTGGACGACTTCACCTCCACTTTTGGCCTCCGGCGCAATAGAAAATGAGCACTTCACTTTCCCGAAAGCGCCGAATCCCGCCTCGCAAGCTCGGCGGGAGGGAGAAAGGATGCCAAACCCTTCTCAACCCGGCAAACACCATCCCTTTTGCAAATGTGCCATCACCACCAAGTGTACACCAACTTGTGCAAGTGTGTTAGCATTTTCTCAAACATTTTCTAAAAGGTTTTCACTCCTTCTCACAACACCACTCGATCCTAGCAACACAATGTAAAGTTAGATCGCTCAAGTGGCACTAGATGACCGATATGTAAACAAGTTTGCCCCTCTTGATAGTACGGCCATCTATCCTAAACCCGGTCATCGACTTCTCTACACACCTATGACCGGTAAAATAGAAACGCCCTAGGTTATACCTTTGCCTTGCGCTTTCCATTCCATCTCCTCTAATGCCGATGCAACACATGCACCGACCTCTTCACATGAATGATATGATCCACTTCATATCATCACATGGCCTTTGGTCCATCGATCTTGACCTCACTTGCTCTTCACCATCGTCTTGGTTCATCGGCGCCAAGTCTTTGCTCAAGCCTCCCGACACTCGGTACCAACGGCTTCAAAGCCTCCAACTTGCCCTTCACCTCGCGCGACCGGTCCATCAAGCCAAGTCTTATCTCGATCTTCACCTCTAGCCACATGACTCCATGTCATGTATCATGCATTAAGCTCCTTCATCATCACATGTGTGAGCCTTGCAACATATCACACCACCTCTATGGTATAGTTGCTCACACATATGTACCTGTGGACTAAATCTCTGCAAATCTCATATAAGTATAATTAGTCCACCTAAGTTGTCACTCAATTACCAAAACCAAACAAGGACCTTTCAGTACCTCACAGCACCAAAGGTACCCGGTCGATGAGATCAAGAAACCAACACTGTGCAAGCTCCTGGTGCCCTTTGGCCGAACGAGGAAGACGAAGAAAGAAGTGGGAGAAGGAGAGGTTAAGCCGCTCGAAGATGGAGCAATCTACGACGGCAAGCCGATCCCACCCGAGTACGCGGTAGTGCTCTTGGTGTACACTAAAGATGAATTCGATCAAGATGAACTCGAGTTTCCCTCTAAATGTGGTGCAACAACGCTTGGCCAAGCACTCGGCGACTTCGTGCTTTGAAACAAAGCTGATATCGTGCTGAAAATGGAGACATCGTGCTTACCGCTGTCATCATCTCCCCCCGGTGGCGGCCCAAGTGACGACGACGACGACGGTGGCAACAACGATGGCGTCCTAGGCATCAGTCCTCGACGGAGCCCATCTCCTAACAAAGGCAACCCACAAGGAGATGCCGGGGTTGCATCGGGCTAGAACATGCCGCCTCCAAGTCATCCTAAAGAGTGCCCTTCAGCGCCAATGAAGCCAACAGATGAGGAGGACAATAGAGGTGCATCAGGGCACGACTCGCCACCTCCAAGCCAACCCGAAGATTGCCCAATAGATGAGGAGGACGACAGGCCTCCGAATATACCCCTCGCAAATTGGAGGGCGTATAAAATCGCAAACAGTCTCCCTTTTTCAACGGCATTCGATAGGTACTATTGCTAACACACTTTCCGGCTTATGTGTGTCTCTGATGATGGTGCTAACAACATTTGCACTCGTCATAATTGCAGGCCACCAATGCCACCGTCGATCTGGCCACTAACTCCAGACTGCCTAGACAACTACGAGCATGGCAAGTTCATGTTGCCCCTGGGCCAGCTAGTCCGGGAGGAGACGTAGGAGGTTCGACAGTTCCATCTATGGTACATGCATGCTGCCAAGTTAGGAATGAAAGAATTTGTTGTGAGGGTCCACAAGGAGTACTTTCACTTGGAAGAGGATTACTTTTTCTCTGTGACCTTCCACGACATGCATAGGATGCTGCGGCGTAAGGACCTCGACGTCGCCCAAGTCACCCTTTTTACATTGTAAGTTGTTATAGCATTGCATCGTTGTCCTATGCCTTCTTTAATCAATACAACAATGTCATGACCAAGACTTGTGCTTGTAGGATGCAATCATATAAATTAGGAGCTTGGTGATAATGTTATCTACCTCTCTCCTATGCATATTACCCAAAGGGCCATCATTGGCTACGATATACCGGATAAAGATCCGCAGTTGGTGAACTTGACCCCCATGTAGCGGATAGAAACCAGGGCATGCCTACGGAGTGAGATTAGGTACAAAAAGGGATAGTACATACTTCAACCCATGAAGAAGGTCGAGGAACATGGGTGTATCCTTGCCGCCCATCAGTTCAGGTACGCGAAAACATAGGTTCCAATACGTATACCATCCATTGGGTTCATGATTTCTTACATTTGAAGAGTTGAGATTTAAATTGTTTTGATGGTACAGCTTGGGCGTCATGGGGCACTGGATTGTATTTATGATCTTCCCACAGGATGGAAAGGCTGTTGTATTCGACTCCTTGAGGAAAACAGACAAAAAGCGTACAACGATTTTGAATTCTGTCTCCGATAGTAAGTGTGACATCACATTCATTTGTTTACACATATAAATCGTATCAATTTTGATATTGACACGAGTGGTTTGCATACGGTGCTTATAGGAAGTACCTTAAAGACCCCAACTGCTTGGATCGGAGGTCCGAGGAAAAGAAGTTGAAGTACAAACACGTACTCAAAGTTAGACGACAATTCCCGGTAACTATATATCAGGAATCTCTAATGTGCTATAACATCGTCCATCATGCTATCCATATGGCCTAACTATTTCATATTATTATGACATTCATGCAAAGTGTTCTAAACAACCCGAAGGATCGCTTCTATGTGGATACTATGCTTGTGAGTATCTTAGGGCGTGCGGAAAGTACAGTGATAGCTACCGACAACTGAATAAATCAAAAGGATGATGGAAGAGAAACAGGATCGACAAGACGATCATCGGTCAAACAATATCTGACGATTGCAAGTTTGTAACTGATCAATGTTGTCATGTCGATGGTAAGTTCTTCTAAGAAGAGAGCGAGCTAGCAACCGAGGACAAGTATGAGAAGCTACGCAAATAGAGAATAATGCTAGATATGAGGGATTATGTGTTGCCGGACATCTTCGACTAGTTTAGCTTGTCACAAACTTCTCATGTAAACTTATGTGTATGTGCATGTAATTTAAACTTCATGGTGGAACTTCAAATGATGTTTGACATCAGATCTCTTAATATATGTTCAGCCTTTAAACGCTTATTCTATGTGTTCCATATGATACGTATTTGCTATATTTGATACTTGCTTATATTTTAAAATATTAAATGATTAATATAAATTACCTGAAAATATTTTTTAATTTGAAAAATAATAACCGAGGCGGTTTTATTATAATAACCGCCTTGGTTGATACATTAGTCGAGGCGGTTTTTATAAGAAAAATCGCCTCGGTTAAAAGATTAACCTAGACAGTTTTTATAAGAGAACCGCCTTGGTTAATATCAATTAACCGAGACGATTGTTATAAGAAAACCGCCTCGGTTAAGGCCACAATTAACCGTGACCTTATCTTCGAGGCGGTTAGAAAAACCGCTTCGGTTAACCAAAAATAATCGCCTCGGTTGGGTGCGTGTTAATGTCATAAAATGCAGGCGGCGTCATAAGGAACATGTGTCTGTAGTGCTAGAGTTAGCACCGACGTGCCTCCGAGTTGTCACAGACGTGTATTGATAATGTAAGTCGGTAGAAATGGGTTACTACAAACGCGTAAAAGCGCGTCAGTACTATGGCATCAATACAGACGTGTTATGACAGACGTCTGTGGTAGTATCGTATCTTGGCGTCTGTCTCGACCTTTTTCATATGGTGTACTATGATCAGTGCAATTATACTTAGTAGTCATCGACAAGAGTTAGTATTGTATCTATCCATACGAGACATACTAGGAAAGTTTGAGAACATAACACGTCCTTCCTTCATATATAAATCCTACTATGTCTATGAACGGGGGTGGAATACATAGACTCAACAGGATTATCACACCCGCGATCACCACCAATCTAGCATATAAGGTGCATGCGCAAGTAAACAACATATAAGCACTATTCTTACACAATCTTGACAACTCATCCAACGATCGATTAGATGAGCTCTATACGAACATATGAACAAGTATAATGTTAATCTAGCTATACTAAAGATATAACCATAATAGACAAAGAATACATAGACTATAAATATAAACATAATGATATTTATCAATTAAATTATAGCAGTCATAAAAGTATATATAATGACAGAGAACAAAGACGAGAGAAGGTAAAAATCTATACCAATCCACTCTCTTGATGGGATCCAGAATCCAAGCTAGTGCTTGCCTCTCTCTAGTTCTATCTAGCTATCTAGGTCCTAACTAAGGAGCTCTGATTAGGGTTTCTCGCTGATGATCAAACTTCGAATGAGATGAATGAATGAGGCTCTCCCTTAGGGGGTCTTGCCTTTCTTTTGTAGCCCAGTGAGATGAATATGAGCCATCGGATCAAATCAACTTCGATGGATGGTGGAGATTAGTCCTCAAAGACGGTGGAGCAATCTGGGCGAAGCGGACCGTTAGTGGAGCCCACCAGGGATCGATCGGTCTAGGGGTGGGACTGGCAGGTCCTCCCTAGCCCGTTCTCGGTCCATCTTTCACGGGGTGTCTTCTTGATCCTTCTTAGATTGTTCCTACGCGGTATCTAATTTCTCTTTCTATGTTCCAATATGGTTTTAGGATTGCGTCTTTTCTAATTTACACCTGCAGAAACAGTAAAACACCAAAACTCTTCTATCAATATAAACCTTAAGTCTATTTTGGTGATCACAATTCCATCTTTTTTGATAGCTAGTTGACAGTTAATATTTAGATACTTAACCACCGTCAACAATGCCTTCTGCTGATGAGTGCCATTTTTTATATAGACAGTGATACTATATATCAAGTGATACTATATATCAAGTGATCCATTGTTTCCGTCTCTTGATAGCATGCAAAGCGCGCACAGGTTTTCTTCCTTCTACTCGCTGTCCAGCACCTGCTGCAGTCACAAATGATCTAATTAATGAATCAGTTTCTTGTCTAAGGATGTAATGTATGCTGGCCAAGCTCCAGATGTATGAACCAAGGTCCAGATGTATGAACCTTGAACCATTCTTTCTTGTAAGACAGTTCCAAGAAGTGATTGCCAAAATTACTAACAGCCATTCAGATGCGTGGATTCCCTAATCGCTGGCCTTTGTTGGTCAACGCAACATAGTGATGTGGATTTGTGACAATCTAAAAAGTTTCCCTCAAGATAATATCGGAAATGTTCATAGGTAAATATGTTAATTAAAAATGTTCACATACCAAAACGCATTCAAATTTCTGAATTTTTTTTCCTTCTGGCATTGTAGTCAAATGTTTCATCTGTAACTCATGTTTTGTTTTACATTCCCGTATGTAGTGGGATCCCGAATCCCATGTTCTCCTTATTCCTACATTTATTTTTGAAAATCTGGTGTTGCCAAGCACTTAATATAACAGCTGTGGCCCTTTGTATCTGCACAAAGACAAGAAATGCAGGGTTTTTCACAAAACAAAAAACAAAAAGGACAAGAAATGCAGGCCCCTATGAATTAGTGACATCAGAGATTGCATCAGCGTGTGTGGAGTGCCCAAAGTAAATTGGCCTCTGCCGGCCTTGCTGTCCTGCTCCGTGGGATCCGAAACTCGTGAACAGATTCTTGTCGTAATACTGGTCAATTCCTATATATAGGGGGACCCCTAGAAACGAGTAGTAGATGTCAAGGACTACATCACTTGCCGCACTGAGACACACACACACTATACATCTTTACCCTGCCATGGCGAGGAACGCGCCCTTCTGTGCTTTCTTCTTCGTCTTGCTATCAATGTCGTCGGCGGCGGCGGTCAGGCTGCCAAGGTCTCCAGCCTTGGCGAGGAGAGCCGCACTGGAGAATGGCCTTGGCCGGACTCCCCAGATGGGGTAACTGGTCTTGTACCATTTGTCCTGCGTTCTTTTTCAGTTTCCTTCGGTGATGAAATTTGGTTCTTCAACTTGGGCTTCCTAGATGAAGCTCTCACCCTTTTTTTGTTTTCATGATTTCATCCCATTTGCATTAACTTCCTTTCCAAAAAGAAAAAAAAAAGAGGGGGAGAGAGAGAGAGTTGAGCCAGCGCATCTTTTTAACAAGTGCTGAAGTGCATGATAATTTTTAGGTGGAATAGCTGGAATCACTTCCACCGGCACATAAACGAAGACATCATTCGACAAATCGGTATGGCTACTTTGTTTTAGCACAAAACAGGAGCATTTTGCATCATAGCATGCTGAAAAACAAGATGATTCGCCTGTGCAGCTGATGCTATGGTGGATACTGGCCTAGCAAAGCTTGGATATGAATATATCAACATAGGTACCTCCTCTTGAGATTCCTTAATGACCCTGCTGTTCTTTTGCACAGTTTTGAAACTTCCTGAGAACTCAACATTTGTGAAACTGCAGATGATTACTGGGCATCCTATGACAGGGACTCCCAGGTGATTAAATGGTGGTACAGTCATATATGCAGAGTAGCAAAAGAACTAGTAATCTAGCTTTTCTGTACTTCTACAGGGCAATCTGGCTGCAAATGCGTCAAAATTCCCATCAGGAATAGCGGCCTTGGCAGACTACGTGCATGGAAAAGGGCTCAAACTAGGGATCTACAGTGACGCTGGGTAAACCTACTTATTAACAAAAGAAAGGACACAAAGTCGTTGTTCACCAAGATGCTTACGGAAGAACTAGAAACACTCACACTTTGGTTCAATGGATTTCATGCTCTGGATTGTTTTCCTCTATAAAAATCACACCAACCATTTCCCCTCAGGACACGAACTTGCGGCAAGTTGATGCCTGGATCGCTTGGATACGAAGACCAGGACGCGAAAACTTTTGCATCTTGGGTACCATCATCATTAGAACAAAACTTTAGGCATGTCAAGATCATGCCGTTCTTTCCTGCTTGCAAACTGAAATCATGCTTTTGATGATTCAATTCAAAGGGAGTAGACTATTTGAAGTACGACAACTGCCACAACCAGGGAATAAGCCCTCAGCAAAGGTGACCAGCAATCACAAGAGCTCTTAACAGTTTCCCTTTCTCATGCTACCTTGGGAGGCTGATTTGCTAATGACCATATGCAGATATGAAGCAATGAGCAAAGCGCTCCAGAATTCTGGGAGGGATATTTTCTTCTCCCTCTGCGAATGGTATTTGCTCCTTTTGAGCAACTCAAATGGATGGTTTAGATTCAATCCTTCTGTCTTAAAACTAATATTGTTCACTAGGGGTGTGGAGGATCCAGCAACGTGGGCGGGTGGTGTTGGAAACAGCTGGAGAACAACTGGTGACATCAAGGACACTTGGGCAAAGTAAAGTTCAAATCCTGACAGGATTCAATTGTCCTGGCAAAATATGGCTGATACATCTTGTTGCCCTGTAAATGTAATGTTTCAGAATGACAGCCATCGCCGATAAGAACGACAAGTGGGCATCATATGCAGGGCCTGGTGGATGGAATGGTTAGTCCTACATGTCTCTAAACATTTCCAGCACTTTCTCTTGAGTCTTGTAATTTTCTATGCTTTCAGACCCAGACATGCTGGAAGTTGGAAATGGGGGGATGACAACAGAAGAGTACCGCTCCCATTTCAGCATATGGGCCTTAATGAAGGTAATAAGATGCTTAATTTGGATCTTAGAATTAGAGATGAAAAAATTATCACTAAAGTATAATTCAACAAACTGCACATTTTTGCTCATTTATAAGACCATGCTGCTGACCTAACTTGATGCAGGCACCTCTCCTGATTGGTTGTGACATCCGCTCAATGAGCAATGAAACCAAGGAAATCCTCAGCAATCAAAATGTTATTGCAGTTAACCAAGGTCAAGAAAGTACACCAATTATTCCTCAGTTTATCCAAATTAGAGATGATACTATACTACACTAAAATAATTCATGAACAGATGGGCTCGGAGTACAAGGGCACAAAGTGCAACAATATGGTGACCTAGAAGTAAGATAAACTATACAAGAAAGCAAAAGCTATGCTATTTATCACTTGTTTATATAACATAAACTTGTGCTTAGGTATGGGCTGGTCCCTTGACTGGAGGGAGATTTGCAGTTGTTCTATGGAACAGAGGGTCTGCTGAAGCATGCATTACTGCCAGCTGGAGCAGCATTGGACTTAATGCATCTACCATTGTTGATGCTCATGATCTTTGGACAGTAAGGATGCATTTTATCTATCATAGACAAGTCCTAAAACCATACCCTCCCATTTGTTTTTGTAAGGGGCAGTATGACTGTACAGCTTCATGTGTTGCCTAACTATGAATCTAATAATATATATGTGAATTATGTGCTATAAAAGTTATAGAACTCTGGATTTGTATTTCAACCAATTGGTAATGAAGAAGATTGTATAACTAACGAAAAATACTATAAGAGAAACTTGCATTAAAGATAGAATTTGAGCAATCAAACTACATACATATAAAAGTGAACGAAGGGAGTATATTTTCTCTATTTCATATGGCAGTTGGTTTTTTTTGTAACTGATTCCTGTGTTTCTGATTTTGTTTGTTTTGAAGGATGAGATTATATCATCGGTGCAAGGAGAACTGGAGGAAACAGTGGATTCTCATGCTAGCAAGATGTATGTGTTGACACCAAAATAGAACAGATCCTCACAGCCACATGTTAAGTCATAGAAACAAATCAATTCAAATATCTAAATGTATCACAAAGATTTGTGTTTCTGTGACTCGACATGAATAACTAGTATTAAAGTGAGTATATTAGCAATTTACCGCTAAATGGTAACCCTTTATTCATGACATGGTAATAGATGGCTATATCTATATAGCATGTGTCCAAAATTCATTGTTTATTGACATGATACCACAAGGTTGTCTACAGATGAAAAAAAGATCTCCCTATTTCTAGTATTTAGCCATTATTTGCAAGTTGCAACTTACATTTTTTTCACTAAAGTTACAACTGGATGCATCACAATGCTAGCTCAGCACCAGAACAATTGTACAAAGGCGTTGCCACACATACCTACATCAGTTCAGGAATTCCTCTCTGCATCTTCAGTATGCCACACCACCAAGACCATATGTACTCTTGACTCTTTTGGCATATATAGTATCACCTTAAATAACTATAGCACAATCAAAACCCAGTCCATCCAGCTGGTTGGTAGGATCCATCTTTCTTTTCTTCGACATTCAGATTATTGAGCTGAGAAGTATTCTCCGTGTTGGATAACTGGGGAAGTAAAGCTCCAGAAGGAGCAGCCTTAAAGCTATCTTGACCAAAGGCAAATGGATCGGTGCTAGAACTTATATTTGACTGTCCAAGCAAGCTGGCTTTGTTGCTGTTTGATGCGCGCAGAGTCCGGACTGACCTGGGGTGGACAGTCTTCACAGCTGGTTGAGGTTTTGGCTCTTCAGGGAAAGCTGACCATGTTTTCAGATCAGGGCTTGGTGTTGCTGGGCTTGAAGTAAATAGGCCTTGCCGGAGCTCTGGAGGGGTTCCTTCAATCTTCTCCCTCGGCTGTGAAAACCATTAAATTAAAATATCAGCCTCCCGATATATATCAACTTGAAATATTACATTCAGGGTATTTAGGCTATCTAGACAGAATAAGCCAACAGTATTGTCAAATAGGAAAAGTGGTTAGGCCATAGATTTAGGTATGCAAGGTAGGATGGGGTAAAGGATGGGCTAATCTTAACCATTGACAGGAAAGAAAAGAGATTCAGGATTTGCCCACCAACTTCCACACACAATCACTGAGTCCAAACACTGAATTGGCCAAGCTAGCCACTTCTAATTCTATCATCAATGATTTCACCCATTAGCCAGTTATCTGGACCAAGTGGAAACTTGAAACTGGGTACATCTGACTAGAGGGAAATTTAAGGGCATAGCAGTATTCATACCGGAGTATCGAGGCTTTTGCTGGGCGGGGTGAGTTCAACCTTAGAATTTTCTCTGAACTGTTTAGCTGGTGGTGAAACAGAAGCTGCAGCTAAGGCTTGCTTAAGATCTTGTATCTCTCGCCTCTGAGAGGAGCAAATGGCAGACAACTTATCAAACTTCAACGAAATTTCTTCCTTCTCCAGGCTTGCTATCTTTAATTGTTGCTTGAGTAAAGTAACTTCTGCTTCCAATTGACTTTCTTTCAATTTTCTAGTCATGTTTACATTGTCAGTAGTGTTTTGCGAGTTCATTTTGATATTATCAAAGTCTGCCACGAAGGAGTTGAAGGCAGCAGTTTGTATCTTTGTTTTATTCTCTGCTATTGTTGTTTTGGTTTTCTCCAGCCCAGACTCTGAGCCATTTGCAGAAAACCTAATTTCAAAATCCCCAGGGGAACTATCAACTGATGCAGACAGAGACTTCTGAGATGAATTGTGAGCTGGTGTGTTCTGGTTCTTAGCCTGTGATTGCTTTGATCTGACTTGATTAATGGGCTCTTCATCAAATGCTGGCCCCTTGTCATCAGCAAAAGATAGCTCCTGAGCATGTTGAGTTGACCAAAATGCACCCATAGAACCCCTGTTCTCCATAGCTTTCGAAGGACCTTGTACCATCATGTTGGATGTATCACTAAGAGAGGTACTCATATTTTCTCTTGATGATGAAGAAGCACTCATCTGCTGTGGCCTTGTTGATGCTGCAACAAATAATTTAGGTTATTGAACAAACAAGAACTTGAGTATTTTCAGGCAAAGGAAAATTTAAGATGAAGAGAAAAAAACAAGCAATTAATGAAACCAAGATGAGCGATTAACAAAACAAACGGTTTTCTATTCAGACAAAAGTATATATATGATATTTTACGCAACAGCATTTCCTACCCTTATATTTCTAGATAAATACCAAGAAAAACAGTAATCAGGTATGCAGCAGGGCATGATTTCCCCCAAAAAGGCAAGATGCTAATAAGCAAACCTTCATCAATGGCAGTATGAGGTTCAAATGCTGATCCAGATGGAGATCCATCAGGTAAATCCTTTTGCAGCTCCAATGGAAGTAATTCATTAACACGGAACCACACCTAAAGCAGAACATATATCAACAACACTGACACAGAAGACCTCTTATGCGTTGGTTTCATGGTGTATGCACTAATTAAGACCAACCTAAATTCATGGAAGTGAATGGCCAATCAAGCAAAGCCTTGCCTGTGTGATGTCCGGTCTGGCATCTGGAGAAGAATTAAGCATGTCTTTGATAAGTGTTGTAACAGAAGAACTGTACTTCGGCAATTCTGGGATGCGATAGTTCCCGTTAAGTATTTGAAGCTTTGATTCTCCATCAAAGGCTGATTTGAAGTAGCAGATTCTATACAAGAGACACCCAAGAGCCTGTAAAAAACCACAAACACTAACATTCAACTCTTGGCACTATTAGAATTGCAATTCAATAAAATGATAGGCTACATTTGCATAGAACGAGAATGCAAAAATGATAGCTGCAGAGGTGGTTTACCCAGATATCTACTTTCTCACTGATAACCTCCCTCCTGTACAAGTCCCACATCTGCAATCGGTAAACAAGCATATGGTAGTAAATATGTAGAATAGACTGAGAAAGGGCTCAAACTTGAAATTTTCAATATAAACCTCAGGAGCTCTATATGCAGGAGTGGTGTGCTTCCTGATGTTATCTTCTTCAATTCCCATCTCCTCAGGTTTATCAAAGCACTTATGATTTGTCGACACACTACCAAAATCGCATAGTTTCCATGCCCCATCAGCAGCAAGAAGAACATTTTCTGCCTTTAGGTCCCTGCAAATGCAAATGAATTATATTTTGCATCATAGAGATCTGAAATGAAATTAGGCATAGCAGTTTCCTGAAGGCACAACTTCACTCAAACAGTTACAACTGAACAACAATGGTCCTGAATGCCTTAGTCTAAGGAATATGATCAAGAACACCACCCATGAATGTGAAAAGTAACATGCATAGTTTGCAAGCCAAGATGCCAGCTATAGAGCAAAAATAAGTTGATTCGACATGCTTTTCTATTGTTACTTGAATCAATTTGCAAGCTTGGAATTCTGTTACTTCATCCAGTATAACATAAGATGTAATGTCATGTTCAAGGCACAAAAGACCAACTTGCATATCTTTTGTTTTCACATGAGATGTAGGTAGATTAATGGGGCTCAACAATTTCATGGAAGGCAACGACAAAAGCATCAGCTACATAAGAACACCGAGTACTGCTTGGTGGAAACATTGTGCCAATTGGTGGACTGGAAAAAATCCACAGGCTGAAAAGTGGTGGAGTCACCTGTGAGCAAGAGGCGGCGTCTGGCAATGCATTGCAAAGACAGCATTGCAAACATCCCGGAAAATGAGTGCCACCTTCTCCTCATCGAAGTAGCCTGCTCCTCTGCTCTCCAACACAGAAACCAGCGACTTGTCACAGAACTCCATGAGCAGCAGCGCCTCCCTTGTGCGTCCCATGTCCAGTATGGTGTGAGCAACCAGCGTGATGACATTAGGGTGTCCCTTGAGCGACCGCATCACCGTGATCTCCTTCCGGACCAGGCCCAGCGACTCCTCGTCCTGGACGATCACGTGCTTGAGCGCGTACTGCTTCGCTGGGTTTACCAGGTCCCGGGCAGAATAGACAGACGAGAACCCACCCTCCGCAATGGCCTCCCGGACATGCACCTTGACATTGCCGACATCGACGGTCCGACCCTCGAGGCCACTGGGCTGCTCCTTGGGGATGAACTGCTTGAGCCTCCACATGGCTGTTGCCGCACAAAAATCCTAGAGAAACCTTGCAGGACTGGACTGGCCGTTAGGCACGGATGGGAGAGGTTTAGCTGAACCCCAGAATTTGTCGGCCTTGCTTGATCGAAAAGAACCTGATGGGATCATGGATGGATGAATTAGAGTAGGCTTGAGCAGCATCACCCTCCAAAGATTCGGATTTTTTTTATTGCTTGCTAACGCAGTAAAAAGGAAATGGAAGATCCCACGAATAACAAAAACGAGATCGCAGAGCAGTTCATCCGAAAAGGTCAGGATCGCTCACCAACAAACGGAGAGCTCGATCCAGGTCCGGCCGGGTGGATCTGCACTGCACTCCAGACACCTGTACCAGCTGAGGGCAGCACCGACACCTTCCCCAGAGAGAGAAAAAAGGGAACTTGGGCGGCAACTGGAAAGAGAGGCCTCGGTTTGTCGTGCCCGTCGCCAGCCGGCGGTGAGGCCGCCGCTGACGAGGCAGCGAGGGGCGGCGCGTCGGCGGCAGCGTCAGAGGGAACAGGAAAGGGAGCCCTCTGACGACGAGGCGCTGCTGGCGGCGGCGGCGGCGGGAGAAGAAACGAAAGGAACCTCTCTCTCTTTCTCTCTCCTATATCTTCTGGTGCTTTCTGGCTTGCACGCCAACCCAATCCCAACCCTCTCAACTAGATCCACGGCGCCATTACACTTTCCTCATTTCCCGTTGAAACGAACTGCTCCGGGTTACGTGAGTGAGTATTTTGGATCAATCATTATTCATCATAGCACCAAGTTTATTACTCAATGTCAATAGGCCTTCTGAAGA
This sequence comes from Chrysopogon serrulatus, assembly GCA_015844335.1. Lineage (NCBI taxonomy): Eukaryota > Viridiplantae > Streptophyta > Magnoliopsida > Poales > Poaceae > Chrysopogon > Chrysopogon serrulatus. The sequence continues at coordinate 516,314 of JADLZL010003073.1, forward strand.
CATAATATAATAAAAACATTCAAAAAAGAAGTCCTTCTGCACTTTGCAGGGTCCTGATTAGGCATTTAGGCCGTTAATTGACGAAGTAGGTAAGAATATTATGAGCTTTGCCTAGTCAAAGATCCAACACGCGTTCGAACGTGTCAACATAGGCCACTGCGGGAACCGAGCGTCAGCTCGGATGGCAAGGCTCGTGCGGTTGTAGCCTGCCGGCCAGGGATCGAGCCCCTTTGGGGCCGGAATTCCTGGTCTCCACCGGGGTTTTTCCCCAAATAAATTTCAGGTGCAGCCTCTCAGCGCGTGGTGCCACAATGGGAGAACGACGTGTCCGTCGTCTACAGAGCCTTCTCTGGTGATCTCCACAAGGACGCGACTTCATATCTGAATATAGTTGTAGGTCTGGTTGTGTACATGGTGGCGTGTGTGTGGTGTGCGTGTGTGGTGTAGGTGTGTGTTTGTATATGAACAGATGCTACAGCTGTATCCAGATGAGAGGTGTCAAAAAAAAAACATAGGCCACTGCGGGGTTGTCCGTCAAACATAGTTACTAGATGGGTTAGCGCGCTTCGCTGCGCCACTGACCTGATTAAGTTTATACAAAACATTACAGTATTTGTATTTTTAAATAAGCTTAATATGAAAATATATTAAATTATTAATCTAATGATACTTATCATGCAAACAAAATGTTAAGTCTCTTTTACATGTTTAGGCAAAGTTAAAATATTTAATTTTTAGGAAGTAAGAGCAACTCCAAGTGATTCTTCAAACCGTTCTAATTGTTTGGAATAGAGATTTTGAGAGAAAAACGTTCTCCAATAGTTTCTTTAAGTGATCATCTAAATATGACTATCCTTTATTTCAGATTTCTCGCTAGCCAAAGATACATAGCGAAAAGGACTCTCTAGAGCCTAGACCACACGCAAGACATAAAAAAGCTGTTAGAGAATGAAAAGATATGGAAAACAATTTGTATACAAATAGCTCTTCAAATGATAATTTAGAGATTGAATTATAGAAAGGCTCTTGGAGATGCTCTAAGAATATATAGCACCCTTTAATTTGTAGGATGGAGGTTTAGCTAATAAAAAATAGTGTTTTATTTTCAATTGATCTCTTAAAAATTTTAGTCATGTGAAAATATTTACATATTAAAATTACTATTGGTGAGATTGGCGAGACAATAAGAGTAGCAAAATGCTATCCAACTATTCGGGCCTTGTTTAGTTACATGCAAGTTTTTCCACTCTCTCTCCTCACATCAATTGTTTTCCGCAAACAAATAGTATTAAATATAAATAAAAAATAACTAATTACACAGTTGGGTTGTAAATCACGAGGCGAATCTTTTGAGCCTAGTTGGGCCACGATTGGACAATATTTACCACAAACAAACGAAGTGCTTCTGGGACTTTCCAATCTCTCTCCTCTCACAAATTGTTTTCCACGTATAAATAGTATTAAATATAAATAAAAAAATAACTAATTACATAGTTGGATTGTAAATCACGAGGCGAATCTTTTGAGCCTAGTTGGGTCATAATTGGACAATATTTATTTACCACAAACAAACGAAGTACTACAGGACTTTACACCCTCTTTCCAACCTCCATCTAAACAAGGCCTCGGTATGTATTTATTTTGCAGCCGCTTTTGCTTCTTTTGCTTTGCGTGCAAGACCTAAAATACTGTAGACAAAGTAATAAGCGCAGCGTAAGAGATAAAAACATAGTATACACATATACGAAGGAGAAGCGCTGGGAGGCCAGCAATCCTCCCACCGTTGTAGATCTTAATATTCAATGAGCAGCACGATGAATATTGTTATCAAAACATATGTATTCATTCCAAATATCTCAAAGACCGTTAAACCAAATATCTCAAAGACAGTTAAACTTAATCCCTAACAAACACATATTGTACACATCTAAGATTAACCTACTGTCACCAACCATCCCTGCAACATTAAGGATTTCTTTGCAACATAGCACGAAATAAGTATAGGAATAGAAAAAATGCAAGATTTGAGGTGGTATGTTTTTCTATCCTAGGCATTTGGCACCATTTAGGTGAAACACAGGAATTTTAGGAGAAAATATACTGTTTTATTTAATCAACCTCTATTTCATTCTCTTCCCTTAATTAGCTGCTACTAACGCCCACTAGTCTATTATGTGTCTTGTTTCTTGTGCACAGGATTTTTTTATGAGCTCTAAGTGAATTCTTTTTTCTTCTAGTTTTCCTACGGATTGGAAGATATAAGAAAATATTTTTTATTTTCCTATAAGCATTTCCTATAATCCAAAGGCTCATATATAAAAGAATCCTTATAGAACTCAATCCTACAAAATTCCTTCGATCTAAAGGAGGCCTAAAACAAGATAGGAACATGCTACGTAAGGCTTAATAGTAAATCTGTAGTTTGCATTGCTAGGCAATTCTGAAAGGCGGACAACAACAACTCACATGGACCTGAGCACAGAGCATCTCTGAGAGTTTGCTAAAATTCAATTGGTAAATCTTGTGATTTGATAACTCTCTAAAATATATAGCAAGTAGAAAAAGAGTTCATCTAGTTTGGTACAATTCACTTGCCAAACATAGATCAAACTTACATCGAAACCCGAGACGTAAAACAAAATTATATTTATATCCTTCCACTTCTTGAAAACTTACATCGAAACTATAAAACGAAACAAAATTGTTTTTGCACCCTTCCACCTTTTCTAAAAACTTCGATGGCAAGTTGCGTCCATACGTGGATAACAATTTGGGATAAATAAGGAGTTGATTTAAAGAGTTGTTGGAGATGGTTTTTTTACTTTTTCAAAAAAAAAAGGGTAGCAAGTTAAAATACCAAGTTATTGGAGATGCCCCACTAAAACTTTTTTAGTAGATATTAATTACTGAGCACCTAAGAATAATTCTCCAATTGCATCTTATAGGTTGTACAGGACTACTTGGTAAGAAGTCAATGTTCTAGATACCACGGTCAATGGTAAAAAAATACACTAGTACATAAATAATTGTTACAGGCTGTCAAAAGCAATCTTTGAATTGAATTAAAAACAGCCACTATAACATCAATTGTAAAAAAGAATGATTATTAAGGAATCGTATAGGAATTTCAAAGAAATCAGTTTAATTTTATTGAAAAAATAGGGACAGTGCCGCATTCCAAACAGGCCCTAAAGCGATTGATCCAATTAGCTAGGTTAGATATTAAATTTAAATTTTATTTATAGGATATAGGATGTCCATGAGTGAAACATAGTTGATTACTTTTTACTAAACATAGTTGGTTACTTTTTTCCTGAAGAAGTATACTCTCTCAGTCCCATAAAATAGGCATTCTTGCTCTAGAAAATCAAATATCTTTAATTTTGACCAAATATACATAGAAAAATATTAATATTTACGGTAAATAATTAGTATAATTAATAGATCTCTAAATATATTTTAATAACAAACTCATTTGATTTACAAATGTTGCTAATATTTTTCTATAAATCTAGTCAAACTTAAGAAAATTTGAACAATATAAATTCCAAGCAGACTATTATTAAGGGACTGGATGAGCGAACTCAAACTTTAACCTCAATTGATATTCCAAGAAACAAAAAATAAATTGAGAAATACAAATAGTCAGTTAATGCAAATTATCGGTATCAACAGTTTGAAAGTTGAGAAAAAATGATTTGACTAAAATTTATACATAGGTTCTTCATCTCTGAGAATTCCAATTTTTAAATTGTAGTCATTTGAATTGAATAACGTTTTGAACAATTGGAAACGTGTGATACATGTTATTTGTTGCTTAATCTAATGTTTGGTAAAAAAAAAACCGTTGTCTGTATCTTTTTCCTTTCATGTACCTGATATTTATTTGTATCTGTAACGAGTCAAATTCAAATTCAGATTCATATCCGATACTAATGAATATCCAACTCTGAAGAAAAAAACATATACTACTCCATACTCATATTAGTTGACGTTTTGGATAAGGTTTGAGTCAAACATTGGGAACATAAACTAGCAATAACTTTTAAAATATTTAGTTTGAAAAGATGAAACTTATATATATAGATTCACCTTGAAGCCTATTTTTATAAAAGTAATTTTATTTTTATTTTTCTTATATATTTTAATAAAAAATAATGGATAAAGTTAGATCTTGGAGACCGTGTCCTTGTCCAAAAACGTCAACTAATATGAATATGGAGGGAGTATATCGTATACGAAAAACAAATACGCTAGCGGTAGCGGGGTGTCCTAAAAACAGACACGCTAATCTTCTTGTGGCGGAAGCCTCGAGGGGAGGAGGGAAAGGAAAGCAGAGGACGACGGAGACGGAGGCGGGCTCACTCGAAAGGAGAGGCAAGCCAGGCTCCCAGCGCGTCGCCGCCGAGCACGACGCCGTCTGGATCCCCCACACGCCCCGCCGGTCGCCACTTGTCTCACGGTCCGCTCCCTTCCTTCCTTCCTTCCTTCCTTCCTTCCTTCCTCCTGTGCGTAAGTGATTGCTTTCTTGCTTGGATTGAAATGATCCCGCCGTGCTAAGCGTTTGGGGGTCTGTTTTTTGTCCTCGATCGAGAGCACCCGGACCCTAATTTGGTTTCTCCGTTCAGACTCGGTTACTCGTGGTCCCAAAAATTGGGAATGATGATAATGTATGTACGCTCCTGCGATTCATTGATGATCGGATGATTGTTTCATTTTTTTTCCCCTCCAGTATATATGCAAACTATTGTGGTAGTTGGCCGTAGAATACATCTGTTTTGCATTAGCTTCCTGTAACCTGTTGTTTAATCCAACATCCAACAACGTGCAGTGCATTTGGAATAGGTGCTCGTATTGTGATTCGTCCAATTTTGTTTTGGTTAAATATCTGAAAAAGTTTGTGTGCGTGGCGGTGATCATCCCAAGTTTACGTGGATCACTTGTTCAGCATTTCTTCAGTCCGTCGGTATCCAATCAAGTGGTGATGTTTTGCTTAGTTATACATTTGTTTTGCTTTGTTATCTCTTCCTGAATTGTAGCGAGTTGGATTTGCGGTACACAAGCCTGGCTTTTTAATGTGTCGGGCGCAGCAAATGATAATCTTCTATCACTTCGTGTACGGGAGCTAATGTTGGTTTTCCAATAAGTTTTGCTAAATTTAGCATACTCCTGACAATTTGGGGTGTTTTGATGTTTTTTGTATCTTCACTAAGGGATCCTGTTGTCACTATTGCATTGCTTCTATGAGAACAAAATACTATACACTTGTTCATCAAATCCAGGTTTGCGAGGAACATGCACATGTTGAAATCCTAGAGTTTTCAGGATTATGTATACTGACATATTATGTTCTCGAAATGTCCAGTTACAGAGATTATTTTCTGGATATGTCTGTCAGTGTAAAGTCTGTGTTGTCCATCTCTTAGACAAGTTAAGGTGGTATACTGACATATTATGTTCTGGAAATCTCCAGTGACAGAGATTATTTTCTGGATATGTCTGTCAGTGTAGAGTGTGTGTTGTCCATCTCTTAGACAAGTTAAGGTGCTACAGTATTTATCTTTTTGTGTGTACTGTGTACCATGCTCATACTGGAGAATTTTTTTTCATATGTTCAAGGGCTTGTATTTTCCTTGAACTTACTGGGAACTGCTCATAAGTTAGTATACCATTGTTATGCATTTTCAAGAACATATAACACTAAAATAACTTGATACTCTCATAGTACTGATCTGAATGCATAAGATCAAACTGATTCTGGCTTCTGTCATTGTTCTGTGACTTGATATGTTTCTTGGCTGATTGAACTTAGTAATATTCTTTTGCTGTCCTTTCTCCTCATTCTCTTATTGGACTATTTCTCTTTTTTCTGGTTGACAGGGAGCATGGAGGGTTCTGACTTGAAAGGTTTGGTGGACGAGGGAATTGCCATGAAGACGGGCAAGACTGCAGGCATCGGTTTAGCTTTTGGCAGTGTGTATGGTGCGCTAAATTCTATGCTGCATGATGGGCCTCAGGTTGCCAGTAATGTCAAGTATCCCCAGCTGATCAGGACTACCAAGGTGTGTGGGCATTGTGCAGCAAACTTAGCGGTTGTTGGAGCTACATTTGTAGGCGTCGAGCAGGCTCTTGCAACGTACAGAATGAAGAAGGACATCATTAATGGTGCTGCTGCTGGTTTTGCTGCTGGTGCTGTTTTGGGTTTCAGAGGTAAGACATTTATCTTGCTCCAGTCATTATTTGCCTGAACGTATGTTGTTTCGTTTTAGTACCTGTTGTCGTTGCGCTTGTTGCATTCCCTGGATCCTGCGTGATCCTTTTGGGACTAGGCGTTTTTCTTTTTTTTTTCAAGGTTGAGGCGTATGGTAGCGTGTGGATAGGGGTTTTCCTAAACCCCGGTTTGTTTGTACAGCTGTTTTGTTTTTCTTTCTTCGTCTAATAAAACCAGCGGCAAAGCTTTTGCCGTCCTTTCTAAAAAAATATAGTCACAATAAACTCCTTCGGGATATGCTTGTGTGATTCGTTGATGATGATATTTTACTTGAACTTTCTCTATCACCTATTCCCACAATTTTCTTTGGTGCTGGGGTCATCATGCTTCCGAAATTTCTTATGCAGCAATAGTAGAAATTAGCTTCAAGCTATGTGGGAACTTAATTTCTTGATTAATTTAAGTGCATTGGTGAGAAATGCCATGCCACAAAGGTTACTTTGGAATTTGATTTGCTGTATGCACTTCTTGATAGGAGAATCCTGTGGTTTGCTCCTTGCCGGCCAGCGTTCGAGTCCCGTACTCAACGCTCGTCCCTCACGTGGAGGTTTTTCCTCCAAATAATTTCCTGTTGCCTCAACGTGGATGTGCCACAATAGTCAGGGTGATGTGCTCGTCACGCTCGAAGTGTGATGACTTCGGGTATCTCTTAGCCGCATCAATTCTCTAGGTATAGGTTGTAGGTCTAGCTTGCGTTCGGGGTGGTGTGAGTGTGTGTGGTGTGCGTGCGTGAGTGTGTCCGTGCGTAAGTTCAGATACTACAACTTGTACTCGAAGGGATGAGGCATCAAAAAAAAAAATATCATGATGCATGGGAAGGGGGCCTTTTATGACTTATTACTGTTGTTACTGTTCTACTTCCATTGATGTTCCTCATATGTGTTGTTCCCTTTGTGCATTACACAATTATTATCTTGTCGATAAAGTAATATACTAACTTGTCAGTCTGGCGTTGATGCTTTGTGCAGTTGGGAGCTTCCGGACAGCATTCTTTTCAGGGTCTGCACTCGCTTTGACATCTGTACTGCTGGATGCCACTGGAATGAGAACTACTGATGAAGAAGAAAAAGGCAACCACTAGCCACCCTATGATGTGAAATGGAAGAGCAGTATCTGTTTCCGAGGAGTCCAATCTGGCAATCTGTAAAGAAAAAATGCTAGTAGAGTAGTCGTATTGGGGTTGGAAAAGAGTTTCTTATCCATTGATATATGCACGCAAACGTAGTATGTTCATAATAGCGGTAGTAACCTAGTAGATCATATACTTTGCAGTGGTCCTGGTCTGAAGCCTAAATACATGTTTGCAGAGTACTTTCTGCCATTTTCATCTGGTGCTAGGTTTTATCTGAAACTGTACCATCAGGTTCCACCGAATTTTGAATCTGTGCTGCAAGTTTTCTTTGACATTTTATATGGGAGCATGTTTTTTCTTCCACGGTGTTAAATCTGAAATCTTGTTAGTTGTTTCTTCCTGATGTATATGCTCTATGCTTCAGAATGTATATAGCTCCTTCTGCTCATCTGCAGGGGTTGATGCTCTTCTATGTTTTATATGACCATCACGGAAGGAATATTGATATTTTTCTTTTGCTCTTCATGCTGAAAACAAAAATAATAATTTTCTAAAAAATAGTTTGTCAAGAGTTCTGTAGACTAAGCCATAAACAAGATCTGGGTGGACCTTACCAGGCTGGTGTCTGTCCAGCACAAATGTCCAAAAGACAGAGCAATGAGCACAAGATCTATGTATGCCACCTGGCCCCCAACGCTCCCGTGGATCCAGTGTGGCGTGATCCCATTTGCTCCCAGGATATCCCTCCTCTCCCTCTCGCGCTTGCAGCGAAATCCATTGCTGCGCTCTCGCTTCTGCAGCTTGCTCACTCACTCCCCCCAAAACTTCCACAAAATCTCTAGAAAAGTCCATTTCATAACCAAAAATCTCGAAAAGAAAAAGGGAAAAACCGTTAGAAGGAAAATGGCAGTGGTTGGCCTATCCAGTGCTTTCTCCCCTTTGAGGTGAACAAAGATTTCTCCCTTTCTACTCTCCCTCCTCATTCTTCAGTATCTGATTATTTTGTGAATGAAACGGAAACCTGAAGAATCGAATCTTTCTGCATGTTTGTTTTCAGAGGTTCTTGGATAGCCGTGAGGATCAGGCAGGGTGGGGAACCTGCAGGGATCAGCCTGTCTCCAAGGAGGGGGAGGAGGAGGAGCTGCGCAGCCGTGGTTCGGGCGGAGGTGAGCTTCGTGGGCGCCGACGAGGCCAAGAGGCTCGTGGACGAGGAGGGCTACGCGGTGCTGGACATCAGGGACAGGACGCAGCGCGAGAGGGCATACATCAAGTCCTCTATACATGTGCCTCTCTTCATTGAGAACCAAGACAACGACATTGGTACGCAACCAACTATCGCCCATGCATTTCTACATTTCTTGCAGGAAGAAATGTTCTCTCTTCTTTTTTGGAGGAATTTCTTGCAAGAGATGTTGTTATGCTTTTCTTGTACTTTTCATTGAAATTGAGTTGAGAGCCTGTGTGTTTTTGTTTTAATTTTGATTTGTTATTAAGGGACGATTGTGAAGCGCCAGCTGCACAACAACTTCGCGGGGCTCTTCTTCGGCCTGCCCTTCACCAAGCTCAACCCGGACTTCGCAAAGACAGTCAAGGACAAGTTCTCGCCGGAGAGCAAGGTGCTGGTTGTCTGCCAGGAAGGCCTCAGGTTTGTGACCCAGCAATTCTGTCATTAAGTTCCTTTGTCAGGACATTTTAAGCAAGCAAAATTAAGCATTCAGTCGAGCTATTTGGAGGGACGTACTCCCTATGATTGTAGAAACAAGTTTTCTCAGACATTAACAAAGTTTGCATTGTGACAATTTGACTAGTCGTATCCACCAAAATATTATTCCAAATAAAGCCACAATTCTATGCGTCTCTTTGGGATTGCGAGCGATTCTACCTCTGGCTTCATGCTATTCCAAAGGAATCGAAGCATGAAGCTAGTTTCTCTGGCTCCACTGGCTTCTAGTTCATTGTGGGAAGATAGAAAAATGACTCACTGCTACATTGCACAATATTGTCTAGAAAAAAGGAGCCGTTTTGGGGTGAGAAAACCTCCCAAACAAGACCGTTCTCAATACATATAACTATCTACATATTGATGGCCCAACTTAAAATTCTGACCCAAATGGAATCCTATAATGACCTGTATTTGCAATCAGAGGTTAGGATAACATTTGTATCAAAATGAGAACTGTGTAGTTGGATGATCTGGTATCGATTGCTGATTTGGTTTGCCCTTGGTCTGCTGAAGGTCAGCGGCCGCTGCAGATGCACTGGAGAAAGAAGGCTTTCAAAATATTGCATGCATCACATCAGGTCTTCAGACAGTGAAGCCAGGTACCAAACTGAAGCTTCACAGGATGTGTTGCTCCAAAGTGTTTCGGGGTTTACGCTGTAACATATAGTTCAAGTAATTTACAGGAACGTTTGAATCCATCGGAAAAAGTGAGCTGCAGAACGCAGGGAAAGCTGGCCTTGTGACCATCCAAGGGAAGATTTCAGTAGTCCTTGGGACTGTACTGATCAGTAAGATTCTCTCTTTCAGAAATAATCAAATGCACCAGCTCATCACCCTATCTTATGGGCGCTCATGTGCAGGTGCCTACCTGTTTATAACTCTCTTCCCAGACCAGGCTGAGAAGCTTTTTGACTTGGCTGGCATCAGTTTGTGATCAGAACTGATGTTCTCTCCATTCATATTGGTACTCCAGTTCATAATCAGGTCATCCAGAGATCCCTGTCCTCTCCAAAATAGATACGTAATCTGTCAAAATGATTTGATGTCAAGATGAGTTACATCTTGATTCTAAAGTTCCTTTATGCATTTCAATCCTACTTTGGAGTTTTCTATTGAATTTGACGTGATTGCTAATGTAAATGCTAGAACTCTTCTGACAGTTTGTCAATATTGCAAATGCCCTTTGCTTTGTTGCAATAACATCATAGATTCCCTAAGATCTAAGAGAAATGCTTTTAGATGCTAACTGGAAAAATAATATTTGACCCAAAGATCTGAACACTTCATTTTCACCCAAAGATCTGAAGCACTATCCTTTATTTAAAAAATAAGATGAGAATCATTGCAGAATCATGAGCAAATGCTCTGAATGGAAACTAATCAGATGTATTTCCCATTTCCTGCAGGATGACTGGTAGATCAAATCTTCTCAGATGTTTCCAGGACGAAAACAAATTTTTGCTCTATGTGTATTATTAGGAAATTCTTGACAGATCAGCACATACTCTTTGAAACATCCCTTTTCTCCATGCACTTCCTATTTCTATTGTATGCTCGATTCATCTACATGTCTGTGTTGCTTCTTGCAAGTATTTGACCTCCACAGCTATGATTCAGGATCAGGATTACAAATAGTCTGTTATCCATCTACTGAAGCTCATCCACTGCAGAACATTGATCCTGAAAGATTATGTAGAACTTGATACCAATTGCAATTGCAGATGAAATGATTGCATTGTGTAATGACCTAACAGCAGAGCCTGAGCACACCATTTCATTGATGTCCTATTTTCTGATCTTGCACACTTGATGGGATGTTGTGGATTACAATTGAAACTGAAAATGCCATAAATCTAAAGGAAGAAACATGTGTTCTAAATTTTATCTATCCGAAAAAAGGTCCAGTTTGTTCATTGCTCTCCATTCAATTAATCGAACTTAGGAGAATTGAGGTCATTTACATTGTATGCATATACATCTCAATTGTTAAGTAGCTGTTCTGATGATTCAGACATCTTTTCTTTCAAGGTACCAACCGACCAAGGGGCATTAGAACTTAAGCGATTCTGTCCTGTAACCTTAGCATGAAGAAGAAATAGGACATATCAAGCACAAAGTTTTACTTCTTAGCTTTTTCCTTTTTAGTGTGGAGACACCAATACAATTCAATTAAGCAGTCATATTTAGATGACTGAACTATAGGAGTGCAGAGAAGAAAGCCTTACAGTTGTATCATCATCATCTCCTAGAACCAAATACTGTTCAAAGAATGAATTTGAATCCCGATTCCCAAATGAAAAAGAAAGGAATGCATTTGCACGTGCTCATCAGGCAAATTTGAAAAGCAGAAAGTCAGCAGTTGAACTGACAAAACACTAAGGCTGGAATGTACAAGATGTAGAATTCGATTCAAGTAAACAAACATGGTATATAACTGAAATGAAACCATGCTGCCTTTGTGTCATCATATAGACCTGCCGTTCAGAAAAACTGTAATCGTATGAACAATGAATAGACAAGAAAAATCCTCTGCATACACTATTATGGTACGAAAATTGTCTGACATTGAAATCACATTGAAGGCCTTGATCACTTTGTTATCAGAACCTAGCATCCAAGTGTTCCTCATTCTACATGTATTCGCCAAAATATTCCCCTTGCTTCAGTGCTCCTGCAAATTTCTGCTAAACTAAGCTCTATTCACACGGATGGGTTGTCCTTCCAATTCCTGAAACCACGTTTAATTGTAGAACAATAAGACATTAGCCACATGTCTTGTTCAAAGTTTGATATCAAAAGCCATGAAAACTTTCAAGCCTTCAGAAATCTTTTGAACAGCAAATCAGTAGTTCATGGTCGTATGATGAAATACAGTTGAAGAACAGACCAGGATACCAATATCAGTAAATAAGTTTCTTTCAGAATGAAATGCCGGAACAATATGGCATCAACTGATGTAGTTAATATCATATAATTCTAACTCATCTGTACACATAATAGTCAGTAAGTTAATTCCATATTTCCATCTATTTTTCACCTAAATAATAACTAATAAGATACAAGATTGCAACACAGCATTTTTTCTTTTGTTTGGCAAATGGTGACTATGTTATGAGGTAGCAAAGAAATGGCAGAAATGCAAATGTGGAAACAGAAGCTTACCGCGTTATTGAAAGTAGCAACAGCAGCTTCAACTTCTTCCTCAGAAGAGAAGGTGACGAAGCCATACCCCTTTGACTTCGAGGTCCCCGGAATGTGGGAGACTGTGGCACTGAGGATCTTCCCCTTTTCAGAGAAGAAGTTTTTAAGAACTTCTGTTGTTACAGTCTTTGCAAGATTACCAACATAAACCTTGTATTGACTATCCACAAATACAGGCTCCCCTTCTGGTGCTGCTGATCGGTCAATGTTTGGCAAGAAGCTCTCTGTGACATTCACTTTAATTTTTCTACCACCAATCTCCTGGCACAAAAAAAAAGGAGAAATATGATGGCTGTATTCCCCTCAAAGTTCACAAATATGCCATGGAGCAGAATTGCAACATTGGATGCTTACGGTCCCATTGAGCGCCTCAACTGCAGCATTGGCCTCTTCTGCAGTGCTCATGGTGACAAATCCGAACCGTCGGCTGCGATTGGTATACTTGTCGTACATAACCTGCAGGAAACAATTGAATTTCATCTTTCAGGGACCTAAAGTTATTTTGGAGCATAAAGCAAGACACTCATCACAACATCGCCTTGTCTTTGTCTACTGACGCAGCAATTCGACAGAACTAGTACAAGCAACCAAACCACACACGGATTGCCATTTCCAAGAGACCAGTAATGTTTGAGCAAGAATTAAATATGATTGAATTTGGGCAAGAGCTGAGTGGGAAAGGCAAGAGCCAAGAAAGAGAGGGAAGCGAGGTCAATCTTGGAATGGGATAAACGTGTAGCGTTACCTCGGCCCGCTCGACGGTGCCGTGCGCAGCGAACATGTCGCGGAGCTCGTCGTTGGTGACAGTCCTGGGAATATTCCCGACGTAGAGCTTCCGCGCTGCCACAGCCTCTGGCGCCTCGAGCACCGCCGAGGAGGCGGACACCCGCAGCGCCACAGCCCGGCGACACGCCTGAGGCGCCGCGGCGGCCCGGAAGGAAATGCGGATGGAGGTGGAGACAGAGACGGAGGCATGGCTCAGGCAGCGGCGATGGAGGGCCGGAGGAGTGACAAGAGAGGAGATGGCGGTCGCCATTGGAGGGGAGGGGAGAGGACAGGAGGGACAGGGAAGGAGCCGAAGGAGGAGAGCGTTATCCGTTGTCCCGGGTGGGTTCGGGTGTCTTGGAGACAGAGATCAGAGAAGGCCGACACAAGCCGATGGCCCATTAGGCCTTCCACAATGCATTCCAATTTTTTTTTTTTCAAAAAGTCTACTTTCCCTCCCTCAACTTTTGCGAAAGTCTAATTTTTTTCCTCGAACTCTAAAACCAGACAAACAGCCTCCCTCACTTTTCAAACCATGCACTTTTTACCTCCCTGAAGTGGTTTTGATGGTGGTTTTGCTACAGTAACGGTGGTTTTGTCTTTTTTTTTTTATTTATTTTGGCTGAATTTTTTTGAAAAATCATAGTAAATCATTAAAAAAATATAAAATAGAAAATCTAATTTTATTGAACTCCACATAAGTAGATCTACACAGTGAATATATAATATGGTATATTTTATACAAATTTTTTGCTAGTATTTTTTTTTTATTTATTGTGGCTAAATATTTGATAAAGCATAGCAAATCATTGAAAAATTATAAAATAGAAAATTCAATTTTGTTGGACTCCACATGAGTAGATCTACAAAGTGAATATATAATATAGTATGCTTTAGTTCAACAAAATAATTATAGAAGCTATAGTTATTAATTATTTTAATTAATTATAAAAAAGTATAGATCGAAAGTTACATCAAGAATTTTATATTAAAGTATATCATATTATATATCCATTTGTATATCTACTCATGTGAAGTCTAATAAAACTATATTTTCTATTTTATGATTTTTCTGTGATTTACTATGATTTTTTAAAGATTCAACCAAAATAAATAAAAAAAGAAAAAAGATTAGCAAAAACTTTATACTAAAGCATACTATATTATATATTCACTACGTAGATCTATTTATGCGGAGTCCAATAAAATTAAATTTTTTATTTTATAATTTTTTTGTGATTTACTATGATTTTTCAAAAATTCAGCCAAAATAAATAAAAAAGAAAAAGACAAAACCACTGTTACTGTAGCAAAACCACCATCAAAACCACTCCAGGGAGGTAAAATGCATGGTTTGAAAAGTTAAAGGAGGCTGTTTGTCCGGTTTTAGAATTCAAAGAGGAAAATTAGACTTTCGCGAAAGTTAAGGAAGGGATAGTAGACTTTTTCCAATTTTTTTAGCATTACTCCACATTGGAGGGCCCTATAGCCGGCCTAGATATGGGCTTGGTTAACCTATATTTTGCATCGAGTTAAGTCTCTATCTCTACAACTAAATCCTACTACTAAAAAGACCCAAATGATATCGTCTTAGTTAGCGCTAATCGCCCCGCTCGGCTCCTAAACACGCCGCGGTAATCGCCCCGCCCGGCTCCTAATCATACCGTCGTAACCTCCCCGCTCCACGACCTCACGCCCGAACCAACTACTGCCAGTGCCCACGACCCAGAGACCCACCGCCGCACCCGGCCTCCTCCTCTCCTCTCCGCCTCGCTGCGACTGCTCCATTGGCGCCGACGTCGTCTGCGACATAGACACCGGCACCCAGTGCTGGCCGCCTCGGCACCCGGCATCCTCCTCCGATCCCGACCGCTGAAGCCGTCCCCCGACGCACCTGAGCGCCGCCGTGACGCGGACCTCGGCTCCCGGCGTCCTCCCTCGCCGATCTCGGCAGTAGGAGGACCCCGACGCGCCCCAGCCGCCCCCTCCGCCGATGGTCAAGGCGTCGTGTTCCAGTCGACAACTGCTGCGGCCGCGCCGCTGACCCGGCCTCCTCATCCCCACTGCAAACAAACAGAACTGAGGTGAGGAGATGAATTGAAGCTCAGTTTCACACACCAGTGAGTTACGTGCTTTAGTCTGAGTGTCTGACGAAACTGATCTTCAATCTATCTGAAAATCTCTGTTCTTTAGTCTGACGAATTTGATCTTCATCCATTCCGTGACCTCAGAGCTCCCAGAGACGTGCTTTGTGAGTTCTGCAGTCTTGCTAATTTTGGCCACTACCTAATTTTCATGATTCCAACAAAAGTTCAGATCATCCTGTTATAGACATGATCGGATAGTTCTACAAGATCAAATGTTGCTGTTCATCCGGACTGAACTCCGGACTAAACATTAGTGCATATTATACAATCAAATATCTGATAAAAATAGCCATTAAAATATAGATAGGCAAGGATAGTAGGCAAGGATTAAGATGCTTGGATTAAAATGCCTATGCCTTTAAATTGTTACAGCTTGCCCATGTAGTTTTACTGATAAGTGCAGCTGCTAGATGTAATGCAATGATGGCATATACAGGAAAGACAGAATGTTTTCTGTGTAAGCACATCCCCAGTGACTGTCCAGCCTTGCCTGCTCATGCCTGCACTTCCTAATTGTATTCACTGCTGCTACCCTCTCCTTTCCTGTTTCCTCACCTCAAAGGTGCAGGCACAAAGAGCAAAACAAAGGCACAGTAGGAGAAATCAGAATGTAGCTAACTGCATCCCTCATGCCCTGGTTGACTACCTTCTTAGAATTTGCATTGATTGACTGCCTTCTTAGAATTTGCCCTGGTTAGTCCTGATGCACTATACATTGTTAAATTTATAATACTATTGGATCAAGTAGAATGTGTTCACATTACAACTGCATCTGTTTTCTAACAGCAAGTGTACACAGCCTGCAAATAGGAATATGGGTACAGAGCACTATTCTTTTGCTGATCATAGCCAGGCAATTGTCTATTTGGTAGCATATTGTCAAATTCGCTCCACGCGTCCACGTACTTTAGAAATTAAGTGTGCAACTTAAATGGCAATTCGCTGGCGAGGACAACCACCAAGTATGCCAATCCCTTCTCTTCCCTTCCTGCTGAGCACCAAAACCCTCTTAATAAGTTACTGCTGCTGACCTTCATTTTTGTTTCATTGTCAGTTCTAACCTATGAGGAATCAACTATTTGATTTGCACCTGGATGTTACTATCGAGTTTGAATGTTTGTTAAAGGTTTCCTTTCTCTAGGGGTTTCCCGATTTTTCTAAAATTGATGTTAAAAGGCTTAAACTTTTTGTATGTTTTTGGTGGAATATATTAAACATGACCAGTTTAAGCTGTGATTCCAATTTCATGTCAATCACAATCGGGTTTATTGTGTTGATTTTGTCAAATAGATAGAGCTGCAGTTTTCTCTGTTCAGTCTCCAGCAGGAGCTCGTGGCATCTCTGTTTTGTTTTTCAGTGTGGATCAGTCCAGCAGCAGCTTAACTCTCCTTTCATTTGTTTTTCAGGGTGTTAGTCTACAGCAGCTCAACTCTCCTCAGTTTCAAACCAGAGTTTACTTGAGTTTGGTGTATTAGCTGACATTGAAAGATTAAGTTGAAATTCAAGGATACAGAGTACAAATAGCTCTAATCCATGCTTATATAGACAGCTGATACAATAATCCTTTATCAAGGTTAAGTTGCATGTCTTCCTCAAGCTTCAGCTACTTTGCAGCTACTTTGCTTTTCTATTTACTTGTTATCTTGGATATCTTGGATTATCTGCATGGTGTGGACAGCACATCGTGGTATCAACGGTGCTGACGAGAAATTTTGGTACTACCACATATTTGACTGGCTGATTGACAGGCATTTTTTTGTGCAATGAGACAAGCAAGAGCAGAATTTGACCCATTTGAAGGCTGATGCCAACGAATACTTGGAAGCTGTGAACAGGGACTAAAAGCCACTACAACACCATGCTGGAAGAAATTTCGAAATAGTTCTGGAGTGGTTAGTTTAACCAATTTTGTATGTATATTTGGTTAGTTATTAATTGAAAGTTTCAAATTACCTTTGTACCAGATAACTGAATTTTAGATGCTTTATTGCACTCTTAGTTCAGAGAATGGCAGTGCCATTTCTCATTGTTATGAACAAATTGATCTATTCGTTGTCATATGAGAAAAAAAAAACTGTGAGCGTGTGTCACATGTGGTTAGTTATTTAAATGGATATGCACATTATACATGTACGATGCATTAGCAAAAGAACAACTAAAGCTGAATGGAGTTCTTTTTTTTTTTGTTGAGTATATTCTTGGTGGTACACTGGCACCAATTGAATACCACCTACGTCTAAGTGTTCCACCGTTGCAATACTCCACAAGTTTTTTGTGAGTTTGTATTATTTAATTTTGGTATTGTTATCTTATCATATAATCCATGCATTTTTAGATAAAAAAAAATTATTATCCCGTAGCAACGCACGGGCACGCTACCTAGTCTACAACTAAAAAGATACAAATGTCATCGCAATCGCCCCGCTAATCCCCACCCCGGCGCTAATTACCCCATCCCTGCCCGACGGTTCCTCTCTTCCACCGTTCCACGTCCCGCACTCCTCCGTCCTCCCTGGTCTCCCATCTCCTTCCCTCACTCACGCGCCGCACGCCGCGCCACCTCGTCACGGGCGCCGCTGCCCCAACGGGCCAAGGCTGCCACGATGACGACTGACGCGACCGCAACGCTGACCTCGGAGTAGAGCCGCCGAAGAAGAAGAAAACCAGGAGACCCCAGCCGGCTCCATCGACCGCCTCCAGCGACCGCCGTCGCCTACCCCCAGCGTGCCATCGGGAACTACGGGGCCTTCGCCAAGCATGCAACCCTAGGTGAGTGCCCGTCCTCCACGCGACCGCCTCGGCTTCGCAGTTCCCTACTGTACTCCGCTCCTCGTCCCTGCCCCTGCTCGCATCCCGCTGCTGCTAGCCCACGCCCAGACGTCGTTGCACTAAGCCCAGCCGCCGCCTTCCACACCCCCAATGACGCTGCACCCCGCGCGGCCGCCAATGCCGCCCCGTCCCAGCCCTGCTGTGAGCCGGCTCCCTCGGATCTCACTCGGTATCTCTGCCCTTCTGGCTTTCTCTCACTCTCCCTCTGATTTCCACGGGATGGGTCCATAGTCGCAACTGTGAGCGGCTACCACAGCGACGATCGACACAGGCTCGTGAACTGCACATCGCCTGCTGGTTGGGCATCGATTTTTGTTTGGTTGATTTCCACTGTCAAAGAGTCCAGCTGAAGCTGATCCATGATCGTCGTCCTGATATACCTGCAGTTGATAATCCAATGTGTGTACTCCACTATCTATTTTCTGCAGTAGCTTGATTGATCTGTTGACTTCAAAATCCTCTTGGTGATGGGGATCCTAAGAGAAATCATTCATTAGATTTTGAGAAAAGAAGAAAACATAATACAACAACGGACAGAGATGCTTAAACCTTCAGGACAGCATGTCAAGTGCAATACCGCTTCTTTGTATTGGTTGAACTATAGCCTAGAAAGTTTAGGTGTCCTCTGCTTACTGTCTTGAAAGGTCTGAACTTATATGAACCTTAGTACTACTCTTGTTTTCTGAAGATATTCAGGTAGTTTGGAAGCAGAAGAAATTGATGCAAGTTTCCTTTGACCCAAGGCAGGCTGCAAGTAGAAGAAATTGAAGTGGTTTCCTGAAGAAAATGGGTGATTCATGTTCCAAGGAATATTATTACACATTTCATGGGATTACTTCTGTATGGCTTCTGTATGGGTAAGTTCCTTGTTCCCCAAAAATTGTATGTTTAGCTTGTTCTTAACCAGGTAGAAGAAACTGTCCCCTTGGCTGATGCAATTTTGAAAAGATTATTTATTCTATTATAGGAACTGATACTATAAATTGGAATCCAATGTTTTTTATTAACTTTGATAGTGTCAAATGCTCTTTCTGAAGATGGTGCTGTTTCTGTAATTCTAATATAATACCCTGAAAAGCCTGAAACTAAATTTGCTTGCTCAAGAAAAGCTGAAGGCTTGGGATTCTTTAGGCACACATTTAACATTTCACGACCCAATCCGTTGATGTTGTTTTATTTATTTAGATTAGATAGATAGATATGAATATTTTATGATTGATTGAGTAAGCGTTTTATTTACATCCAGGGGCCCTACTACTCTGTTGTGAATTTGCTTTGCATCAGGAAGCCTCAAGAGATCTGGGTAAGTAATTAGTACCAAGAAAAAACATTGCATATAATGGTTAATCTACTTATTTGCTGGCCACAAGGACATCACACTAATATTTTCGTAGTTCAATTTTAGTACCTATGATTTCAAGGTAGGATCTTTGGTTTTGAATTGTATCTTTGTAAAATATTTAAGCTCCCATGTTTCCTCCATCCTCACAGGCATGTGCTGGTAGTCTGGTGTGCTCCTTTGTCATTTCTTGCTGAACCGTTTGCTCTCCAGCTTGGCGTTGTCTAGCGGCTTTCTTGCGGTGTTTTGATAGCCACTTCGTTTCTTCCTTGAACTGCAGGTTTTTCAAGATGATGTTGCATGACAATTCAGAAGGTACCTCCTCAAAAGACTTGGTTTAGCTGTTTGACTTATTTTGCGGTCTTTGTGTGAGACGAGGGAAGTAAATTGTGAAAGTATGAGCCTATTGATTGCTGATCCACGCTGCTGCCATAGCCCAGATCTCCTTGTGAATTTCATTTCGTTCTGACATGACCACTGCTTACATGTCTGTAGAAATACCTAAGAGAAGAACAAATGCTAGAGCTTGTGACAATGAATGCCTGCTCAAGTGCTCACTGCCCAAATGGACCAACCAGTGTTGTGGATGTGGCCCATGTGGGAATAAGCACATGAGCTCGAGGGGCTACAAAATTGTGTTGTATTTTGATGCATGGTATTTGGGTTTAAGGTATTCCATATAGGTTCAAAACCTCCTTATATTTATATGTAGTATAGATACACATTGGATTAGGGTGGTGTACTTAGCTGAGCCATACAAATTTGCATTAAATAAGTTTACATGAAATTGGGTTCTATGATATGAATTTTTTATTATAAATTTAATTCCATTGTTGTCCAAAAACAGCAGATGGAGTGGTGACCCAAGAGACTGTACGGTCAAATTGAGTCGTGCTTCAACTAATCCTGATATCAAACAAATGGTATGCCTGATCTATGCCACATGTGTTGTACAGTATTACTGGATTTTCCATATTTGTTATGTGGCTTTTTTCTATTTCTTGCAGTTTGATTATTATTGGTATATGAGTGGTCTGTAGTGGTTTCTTATGAGAGTTGCAGTACTAGTTGTGATAATGACACCAATAATTTTTATTAGATTTTTTAGAAAAAAAAGAATAATTCCAGCCTCTACAAACATACATAGCCAGCTCTTGTTTCCAGCTAATTCAGGATAGATGACACACCATGAGGATCTGGTTCTGGACTTCTGTGGGTGGCATATTTGTTGTGGTGGAGGCTTTGGTTTCCTCATCTGCTCTGGCCAACCTCGCAAACATAGTGAAGCAGGAGGATATGCCTCACCTAGAGCGTGGAGTTCTTGTTGAATTTTCTCTCATGATCTATCTAATTTTGTGTCTCTGGTTTGGGATAATTTTATTTGGGGGAAAGATTGAAAGCTCGATGTAAGGTTTTCTGAATTTTGGGGAGTGCAAGGAGTGTGCCCACTACTCATGATCAACAATGACTAGGTTGTGATGATTGATGATGGCAACTCATGGTTTTGCATGGATGGGAAGTCTATCTTCTTTTTCGTTGGGATTTCCACGTTCAGTACGTACACTGTCATGCATGTTGGTTGCCTTGCAAAGATCAACCCCTAGGGCTCTGGATAAAGTTTGTGTTCTTAGCTGTGGTATTTCTACTGGTGAGTCAAATTAGAACATTTGGGTATGCATGTTCGAGGAAATATATCTGGTTATGTGTTGGCTTACCATTTTTTTTTCTGAAGGTCTGGTTCAGCAATCGTTATTTTTGGTCCAAGGAGCTGTAACTGTTGATCTTTTTTCTGTTATTCTTTGCCTTTCAACTCTAATATTTGTTGGGTTTGCATCTGATTGCCCTTCATATTTGAATGAGTAGGCTACAGAAAAATGCAAGGATTACTGGAGCGTCAAGGATCATTGGTGTTGACCTGAACCCCAATAGACTCAAAGAAAGTATCCCATTGAGCCAAATGCCTGAATCCTCATTTTGTCATGTTTTTTTATAATAACTCAGTAACCTCATTTATTTATCCATTTTCAGTAAAGTTTGGTCGCACTGAATATGTGAACCCAAAAGACCACAACAATCCAGTGCAGTCTGTTTCTTTACCTGAACTAATTAACCAGTGACAGTTTTTGCAAAATTGACCATAGTATCCAGTAGTTTCCTGACACTTTTTAGTAGGTACTGAGATTACCAATGGAAGGGTTAACCCATATTGTGGGGAGTTCTGAAAAAGGTAAATGCAAAATGCTATTTTTTGCAGAGCCTTGTAACTTGAGCTTTGCTGACATTAACAGGCTCCCAAACATTGCTTGTTCTTGCTGCAACTCTGCTTGTTTGCGCACAGGAATTAGAGGTGGAGATGTACATGTCTATGCTCTGGAGGTGGAGATGGTAACTGCTACCGTTTTCAGTGAATAGATATCTCCCTAATCCTGTACATCGCTTCTCTGAGTTTTTGTGTGGCTAGAATTTTTTTTAAGGATGTAACTGGCAAGATGCTATCATTAGCAAGCAACTTCTGTGCTTATGATGCTCATACATAGATCTCATATATGATCGATGTTATTGTTCAGACTGACATAACATAATGTTGCTAAATCCTTTATCATGTCGGCCCAAGCCCGCTAGCTAGGCTATAAACTCTATTAGTGATACCGATACTTTAGAGTAGATCACCTCTATTACATTATTTAAAATCAGCATATTCCATAAGTCATATGCATAATCTTGTTATAATCTTGCTATATGGCATTTGGGAAAGCTAACCCGTTACAAGAGTCAAAGGCATGAGTTCGTACTACATTTGGCTGTCATGGTCAAACAAGGAGTTAATAAAAGACCAAATTTAGATCTGGAGATGGCAATTGATCATGATCTATCTTTAGAGTCTAAGATTATTGGAAATAATAAAATATTTGATTGCTTGATATTGGTGTAATTTCAACACTTATTGCATGTCATGAGATTTTACATATATTTTACTCATATGGCTAGATACCATACAATTTTCACCCATAGCAACGCACGGGCACTCAACTAGTATAAAAATATAACTCAAAATATAATAGTGAGGAAAAAGTCTATTTGTTCTCAACTTTTGCGCTACTTTTCTCTTTGAACTTCAAAATCAGATAAATAATCTTTTTTAATTTTTCAAACCATGCAGTTACCTCCCTAGAGTGGTTTTGATGATGGTTTTACTATAGTGACAGTGGTTTTATTTTTTTCTTTTTTATTTATTTTAGCTGAATTTTTTTAAAAATCAAAGTAAATCACAATAAATCATAAAATGGCAAATCTAATTTTGTTGGACTCACTACATGAGTAAATCTACACAGTGAATATATAATATGGTATGATTTAGTATAAATTTTTTGCTAGTCTTTTTCTTTTTTTTCTTTTTGGCTAAATCTTGAAAAAAACACAGTAATCATAAAAATCATAAAATAGAAAATCTAATTTTCTTAAGATTCCACGTGAGTAGATCTACAAATAAACATATAATATGATATATTTTAGTACAAATTTCTTGCTATAACTTTTGATCTATGCTTTTCTATAACATAACTGTAGCTTCTTAATTATTTTGTTGGTACTAAATCATATCATATCATGTATTTACTGTGTAGATCTACTCATGTGGAGTCCAAAAAATTAGATTTTCCATGTTATGATTTTTATATGATTTACTAAAATTTTTCAAAGATTCAACAAAAATAAATAAAAAGAAAAGAATAGCAAAAACTTTATATTAAAGCATACTATTTTTATATATTTACTATGTAGATCTACTCACGTAGAGTCCAACAAAATTAAAATTTTATTTTATAATTTTTATGATTTACTATGATTTTTAAAAATTTAGCTAAAATAAATAAAAAAGAAAAAAGACAAAACCACTATTACTATAGCAAAACCACGATGAAAACCACTCCAAGGAGGTACAACACATGATTTCAAAAGTTGAGAAAAGTTATTTGTTTTTAGAGTTTAGGAAGGAAAAGCTGATTTTCATGAAAACTAGGGGAAGAAAATAGACTTTTTCCTAATAGTAATGCACTTAAAGCTAAACTAGTTAGTATTTTTCTTAAGTAGAAAAAATGAAAGGAGAGAGGAGAGAGTTTATCTTGCAAACACCAAGCTAGACACGGGTACATATGCATTTTCGGATCAAAATAAAAAAAGTATATATATGAGAGAAGTAGGAAAGTGAAAGAAAAATATGATATTACCATATAATAATAATCTTTTTTATAGACAAACAAAAGACAAATGCTGTTGTATGACTTGGCTCTTATAATCTAATTTTTAGCCAAACACTTACCTTGCTCTTAGGTTAGTCGCCATGCGCATTTATAGATGCTTCATAGAATTAAATGAGATATCATATTAGTGGCCTAAGGGCATCATCTGTATGCCAAGACAATTCCAAAACGTCCCCCTCGCGAACAGGAATTGAGACAGGTCGTCTCACGGGACAACAATGGCAGCTCGTGCTCGCAGGCAGGGGCGGATCTACGTGGGGGCTGGGTGGGCTCTAGCCCCCTAGAGCGGGTGCATCAATAGAGATTTAGAGAAGGTGAGGGAGAAGAAGAGATGGAGAAAAGAAGAAAAATGAAGAGATAGAGGAAGAAAAATAGAGATAGAAGAAGAGATTAGCCCCCTTCAATTTGTTTCTACATCCGCCACTACTAGCAGGCGTATCGTCCAACGCTGTGCTATACAGGGGTCATCGTCGTCAAGCGCCTAGACACGGGATCCGCTTGCAGCACGCGGAAGAAGCAAAGATGCGTGCCAAAATTACCGAGGCGCCGGATGTGGCTATGGCGTGGAGATATCTGGGGCGGCGGTGGCAGAGGCAGAGGAGGATATGATGGACGAGGGGTGTGTTCCTGGAACGGATGACGAGGCAGTAGAAGTCATGCTGTGTGCCAGAGCGCGGGCGATGCGTTCGTGCTACCGGCATAGCCACGTACTACTGCAGCGGCGCGGCGTCTTCGCGTGGTGGCGTTCTACCTGGTGGCCAGTACCATTGAGCTGCAATTTCGTCTCTGGAGAGAGAGAGAGGATGGAGATGAATCAAGATTTGGCTATTAGATTCAAACAACTCTTTTGTGCCGTGGATCTATCATAGTATATCATTCACGTGTTATTGGACCATCCTTGAATTATTGGATTCAGAAAGTTTTGCATCTTTCATTGATTTATTTAAGTATAGTTTTTATATATATTATACAAGTGTACATATTCAGATACAATATAGTACTAGAGTTCTTTTTTGAATCTGAACAAAATTTGAGTAGGTTCATTTCCTTCGCCATCACTTTTGATCTGGTACAAACTTACTTTATTGACAACATTAGCTGTGTATTGGACCATTGGTGCTTGCGTGGGCTGATCATGGATTTTTAGAATTTCGGACCTTTAAGAATTGAGCCTAATGGTCGTCGAAAGAGCCTAGTTGTCAAGTGTTTTTTTCTGCAATCACCAGAATAACATGCATCCTGAATTTCCTTTCGGCTTCATCCTGATGCCTAGGCGCTGCTGTACAATTTCACATGAATGGCCCGCATATTGAGAGTGATTAATTTAGTGATGTGCTGATTCATTATCTATCAGATAGCAATACAATGGTTACAGAGATGATGCTCATGATTGATCTTGGCTATATGCAAAGTATTTTTATAGATAATTTCTATCTGGGGTTTGTACGACCTATCTTTTGAGTTATGATGCTAGATTCGAGACACTCACAAACAATCTCTATCTATGAGTTTTATACATGTTCTAAGACAATATGGCACAAGATTAATGAGGAGAGAGGTGCTATTCATAACCTCCGACAAATCCACCTTCTCTGAGCACCAATCCCCTCCTGCTGCAGTGCCCAACAAATCTCTGTTCTTGTCATGCTAATCTTTCCTCACCCCTTAGTATCCACTCAGCGACGGCGGAAGAACGACGCAGCGTGGCTCTGATGGCAGAGAAAAAGGTGCATGGCGGTGGCGGCGGTACAGATCGGCGCTAGCAGCACAACTCCAGGAACCAGACGAATGGATTGTGTGGGAAGCCAGTTGATTGGAGCTTCCTTTGCCTTTTCGGACTCTGGTGCTCTCTTGTGCTATCGATTTATTATTTGAAGCTGATGCAAACCTTTTGTTTAGATGCATCCCATAGCGAATGTATCTCATATATTTTAGGCGAATAAAATAGATACTGACTGAATATGTTATCTAATAGCTTGTCAAAATACGTGAAATATGCTAGTCATCTTTGTTCTATACATCACTTTATTCTGTTCACATTAGCTTATCAGCTGACTTATCAACTATTGGAATAGTGTTTTTAGCCATTTGAATTTATCAATCCAAAAGATTGGCATACTATTAGAAGATATAAAGTTTTGCTTTCGTACAATTTCAAATAGCCACATACTTAATGTGTTATACAAAGTATAAGACGTTTGACTTTTTTTGACAATAAGTTTGACCACTCGTCTTATTTAAAAATTCATATAAAATACGATGGCTTATTTTATTCTTTTTAAAGGATTGTGGCTTGTTTTGTTAATAAAAGTTCTTTAAAGATGGCTTAAATTTAACTTTGTTTGCATAAATTCTTTGATTAAGACGAATGCTCAAACTTGGAGTTAAAAAATCAAACGTCTTATAATTTAAAATGTAGAGTATTTTACATGGCATATTCGATCATCATAACATAGTGCAAGGATTAAATGTTGCAACTCCTACAAGGATTCAATGTTGCAACTCCTATAAAACCGTGATATGAAACATGCATTGAGAGAGATTATTTCAATCTAGTCCTAGCCTCCTAGCTACAACGTGAAACTTTCCACTATAACTCTACGGAGTACTCCCTCCGTTCCAGAATATCTATCGCTTCGCTTCCCGAGAAGTAAATACCGGCAATTTTTATTAATATTAAATACCATCAATTGGTATCATAATTAGTATCATCGGTAAGATCTTTGGGTCTAGTTTTTTAAAAAATTATTTGAAGATATAAATACTACATATATTTTCTACAAATCAAGTCAAACTTGCAAGCACGCATTCCACGCGCGACACTTATTTTGAAACGGAGGGAGTACGTACTTATGTGTGGGTCTGACAACGACATTCTCTAGTCTGAATCGAAACACAAATTAAACACGATTTCGGAATCCGAGTTGGATACACTCCAGTAGTCGGTAACGACTAACGAGGTACGCGGCAATATAAGCGGCAGCCGCACCGGCGCGCGTCGCCCAGGAATCAAGAACACGTAGCGTCCATCTATAAGACTCTGCAGCCTTTTTTTTTTTTTTAGTTCATCACGCTAGCAGTAGCAGCCTAGCAGGTAGATCAATTAATCCATTTTGATTTGATATATGGTAACCGATGGAGGAGGCATGGCGCAAGCGGATGGCGGCGCACACGACGAGCACGCCATCGACATGGCAGCCTCCGGACGGCCCATGAGCGAGAGCGGCGGCGGCGGCTGCCCGTGTGCCTGGAGCCGGCGGCTGAGTGGGTGGCGGTCGCCCCGTGCGGCCACCGTGAGGTCTGCGCCAACTGCGCGGTCCGCATGCGTTTCTTCGACCGGAACTGGCGGTGCTGTGTCTGCCTCGCCTTCTGTCCCACCGTGGTCATCACAAACACAAACGCCGCTGGCAGCAGCACCGGCACCGCGCCGCCCCCGCCAGGATCCGCCGCCTTGTCCGCGCCGCCGCTCGCCGCCGGTGGCGCGGGGCAGGTACGGGGCATGTACTTGTCGTACCACAGCGGCGTGGCTGCCTACTTCGATGACCCAGAGCAGTACGAGAAGGCGGCAAGGCAGATGTGCCTCCGGTCATCGCCGCCGTCGCCGTCGTCGTCTTTGCATCACCACGCTGCACCACCCCGTGACGAAGATGATGACGCACTGCCGGACGACGCTTGGGTGTTGGTCCTCATCGGTGTAGTTTATAGTACGTTAGTTGGAGGCCTGTTGGGTGGCCTTCCTGTTGCTGTGCACCTGCAGCTCAAGCATTGGCCTCACAGAATCCTAGTTGTGCTAGCGTTCGGCTTTCTTTTTGGTGCCCTCACATACCTCGCTCTCTTTTGGATGCTTTACAGAAACAAACAGAGTCCCGATGCATGATTAGTTGCATGCATCTTTGTATCCAATTATGTATTTCGCATTGGTTTCCTTTTCTTCCACTATTAAACGTGTTCTTGCATTAGTAGAGAGTAGCCTATACAACTTATTATTGTGCGGTCAAATGGACCTGCCCATACACGCTAATTATAATGAGCTAGCTATCTTTATTTGATTTAAATTGGACCAATTCTTATTTCAATTAGACCAAATAAATTTCAAGACCCAAAATGAGTGATAACAGGTTTAATAAAAGTATTAATCTTATATAGAAAATTTACTAGAGACTAACTCATCCTAAATAGCATGTATATTTTTTTTGGCAACAATCTGCAAGTATTGTGATGTTAGGAAAAGTGGACAGCGCAATCCTCGTGCCCACACATGAGCTTTGATTTTATGAGAGCTTTTGATAGTTGGAGAATCCAACGGTGAAAACACAGTAAATCTATCATGAAAGCATGGTTTCTTACACAAATCGGTGAAGCTAGTACTTCAGATTTTATGAATGATTGTTTGTAACTGGTACAATTTTTCTTGATTTAATTTATTATTATTGTCTTGTTCCATTGGTTCTTGGGGTCAAGTAGAGGAGAAATTTTATGAGGCCATTTGGAACAAAGGAATTTTCCAAACTATCCCTTTGAAATTTCTATGGATTGGACCATTGTGAATTTTGGAGGAAAATAGACATGAGCTCCAACCTCATTGCTTTCTTTGGTGTACTTTTCCTACAATTGCTTCTAAGAATATTTTGTTTCTATATTTAACTATTAACTTTATAGCTATATACCAAAAACTCACCTAGAGCCACGTCTCTTGTTACTGTTCCTAGAGCAGTGCGGATTCCTGATTACACACGGCTAGCTCAGCCTACACAGCGTCAACGCCAAAAAAAGAAAAAGAAAGGAAAAAGTCCAAATTACCCCTCCACGTATTAAGTTTGTCTACATAACCCGCTAAAATATTTTTGAGTTTATTTCTTCCCCATGGTTTCACAAAGCAGAGCACTTTTCACCTTTTCGCAAAAATTAATACAAGATTAGCTAAATCATGGCTGGTTTTGTCCATCTAGGTGCCACGCATAAGCGCATAACGTGGCAAGCAGTTCTGTAGCCCACACAACCCCCCTACCCTAAGGTCCAACCCATATCACCTCTTCTCTATTTTCTTTTCGATGGTTTGTGCTGCTGCCATCTCTATTTTCGGTGGCGTGCAGTCGTGATTGAAAGTGAATTGATGCTTGCAATCTAGAGAAGTTGATCGGCGATAGTGACAACAAAGTCGATGAGGTGCGTTTCCCTGCTCCTAATTGGATACAAATATGATGTATAGTGAGTTTATGGGGTCTACAACTAGGATAGGTAGTTACAGTTGTAAATGTAGAGTTTTGATCATTCTTGTGTGAAACAAATTAACAGATTTAGAAGTGGTTTGTGTGTTTCCTTGTGAATTACAGCCTTATTATTTTGTCTTATTTCTTACCAATGGGGCAATGTATTCGTTAGACATTCTTGAGGTTAGATTTCATTTTGGAGGCCAGTTTGATTGTGATGGGTTTGCACTTTGCAGTGAACTATATTGGTGGCTCTGTGGGGATGTCTTTTATAGATCGAGACAAGTTATCACTACTAGAATTGAGAGGGCATCTATCATATCATACTACAATTAGTGTAGAAGACCATGCAAATTTTTATTGGCTATATCTTGGTGAAGAAATTGGCAATGGTCTAAGAAGGCTTAGAGATGATCAGGTGTGCCTTTACATGTCTCAGTGCATTAGTGAGAAGGGAGTAGCAGAGGTGTTTGTGGAGATGTACAAACCTGGAGAGATAGTTGATGATCAAGTATAGTCTTATGATTGCAGTAAGGGATTGAATGATCAGAGTATCAAGGAATTTCATAGTTCACCTATGAAGACTTCATAGGAAGAAGACAAATACAAGTCTGAATCTGAAGGTGATGAAGATTGTGACAAGGAGAGGAGAATACATCTGAATCTGATGAAGATTATGTGGCATGTGATGTGGATGCATCTGAATCTGATGAAGAAGCAAACCGGTTCAAGACCACTGCATATATATTAAGGAAGAATCCTACTACCAATGTGCAGTTCCAACAAACTAAAGAGAAAGATACATTGCAAGATGAGCCTAACCCACCAATGTTTGACTCAAGTGAAGAGGCTACTTATGACTCTAATCAAGCAGCTGAAGGTATTAGAAGAAAGAGTAGGTTTGCAAGATATGATGGTGAGGCTCAAACTCCATTATTTTGTGTTGGCATGACTTTCATAGGAAGGAAAGAGTTTAAGGATGCCTTGATCAAGTATGGGCTAGAAACTAGGAGACACTTGATCTTTCCAAAGGATGAGAAGTCTAGGACAAGAGCCAAATATTTATGGAAGGGTTGCCCTTGGGTCATCTTTGGCTTTAGCAAGACAAACAATGATAGATTTCAGATCAAGTCCTTCACAAATGAACATATTCACCCCAAAAGAAAAGATAACAAACTTGTCACTGGACCAAGAATAATAGACAAGTATGAGCATATCATTAAGGCAAATCCATCATGGAAGCTCCAAAACATAAAAGAGACTGTGTTGATTGACATGGATGTAGATGTGTCAATGTCCAAGGTTAAGAGAGCAAAGTCTATAGTGATGAGGAGGGTGTATAACTCTTACAAAGGAGAGTACACCAAGATTTTTATGTATCAGGCAAAGATAGTTAGAAGCAACCTAGGGAGTACACTATTGCAATATGCTTGGATCCTAAATATGTGGAGCCATTTTTCTAGAGAGTTTATATCTATTTTGATGTTTGCAAGAAAGGATTTCAAGCTGGTTGTAGGAAAGTGATTGGTGTAGATGGGTGTTTTTTCAAGGGAGCATACAATGGTGAGCTAATTTGTGCTCTAGCGAGGGATGCAAACAATCAGATTTACCTCATAGCTTGGGCTGTTGTTGAGAAAGAAACTAAAGATACTTGGACTTAGTTTTTAGGATTACTACAGAAGGATCTACAAATGCCTTTAGGTGGCAATGGATGGGTTATCATATCAAACCAACAAAAGGTATCAAAATTTGCCATTTTATGCTTGTCCTTCATTAACATATTCATAACTATATGTGCTTTGATGTTTATTGCAGGTTCTACTCAATGCAATTATAAATCTATTCCTAGACATTGAGCATAGGATGTGTACAAGACACATATATGCCAACTAGAGAAAGAACCATAGGAACAAAGACTTTCAAAAGCCTTTCTAAGGAAATGTGCAACGACATCAAGTGTGCCTTTTTCAACTTTTGTGGAGTTAAGTTAGCCAAGTTAATGCAGGTGCCAAGGACATGATGAACATGAACCCTAAGCACTGGTGTAGAGCATGATTCAACATTGGCTCCAACTGTGATAGTGTCACAACAACACGTGTGAAAGCTTCAACAATTGAATAATTGATGTCAGGGCTCTTGCAATTGTTTTCATGCTTGAGGGCATCAGGATAAGGATACAATAGACCAAGACTAAATCCGCTAGCTAGACTGCAAGTATTTGTCCAAACATTCTTAAGAAGCTCAACAAGTACATCAACCTAACATTAAAATGTTCTACCATTTGGAATATGCTATCATTGCCTTATATCTAAGCTCTAAGTCACCTAAAGATTACATAACAGAATATGCTATTCCGTTGAGCATTACAATAGGATCTATGATCACTGCATGATGCCAACTCTAGGACATGTAGCATGAGTAAATCCAAAAAAAGAATCATTATGGAGAAAGGCAAAGAGACAAGTATCAATATGCTATTGAACCGATGAAAACTTAACCATTGCTTATGTTGTAAACTGAATAAATATTCTTACGTTACCTACTAAAACTTGCAAGTACTACATGAGGAAAGGCCACAAAAGAAGACAAATAATTTGGAGATGGTGCTGCAGGTGTGCCTTCCTAGAGTAGCACTCATGGTGATGTTACTTCCAAAAGCAGCGTGATGACCAGGACTCATGGTGATGTTACTACCCAATGCAGCATGATGACCACACCTATTAAGAGGAAGAAAGTATATTATGTAATGTAAGGACAAGAAATTCTCCAAGGCTCAAAGCTTCTAGCAAACTAGTGAATTGATGAGTGCTCAGTTCCGTGTTCTGATTTACAGCTTAGTTTTGCAGTTGTCCTTTTGATGAAAAAAATGTGATGAACTTAGCACCA
Source organism: Chrysopogon serrulatus (assembly GCA_015844335.1). NCBI lineage: Eukaryota > Viridiplantae > Streptophyta > Magnoliopsida > Poales > Poaceae > Chrysopogon > Chrysopogon serrulatus. Next base: position 548,016 of record JADLZL010003073.1, read on the forward strand.
TGTTAGCAAGTTCAATTTTAATTTAAATTGTTTTGTTCAGTCCTCGACTTTAAGTTAAGTCAGTTGCAGAATTTAGCAATTTTGTCAAGTGTGTGTGTGTGTGTGTGCTTCCTTTTTGCTTTTCATCTCGGCTCCTGTCCACGGTTTAAGAGGTAATAGACTGCTCAGTTCAAGTGTTCCAATCTCTTTGCATCACCACATCTCTGAGATAGATTGGAACTACCTAGATGGCTAGCTAGCTAACATGTATGAATGATATGGGTACTTGAGGGTAGCAAGCGTACGGACCGGAACCTTTATTAAATCGAGATGGCGGGTGCTGAGAAGAGGATACGAATGGAACACCCAAGATTTGCACTTGCTTCACTACTGTCACAGAACCGGCTAAATTGAATGGCCCACATACATGTACCATTGCTTCTCAAGCCTTCGGTTACTTATGCATGGGGGTCAAACTACTTAGACGACTCCACTCTTTCCAAACAGGATCGCATGGTTACATCGGCATCACAGTATTACTAGAGTTTACATAATTATACAAAATATATTACATCAGAGTAAGCGGAAGTATATAACATAGTTTTACAAACCGGTGTAACTTTTATTACAAACCATGGTTCAACTCTCTCTCACAGAGTAAGTAACATTAGTAACTTTATTACAAGCACACAACGGAAAGTCACCCTGCCCATGGGTGCACACAATTACCAAACTAACTTTACTCCTACTCCTCTTCTTCATTCAAGACCGTCATGCAGCAAGGGCAAAACGTCGCCTGCTCATGCGGTTCACCTGCAGCAGGGGTTTAACAAACCCTGAGTACATGAGGGTACTCAACAAGTCTTACCCGACAGAGGGAGAATATCAAGGGCATGCTGGCTTAATGGGATTTCTGGGCCAGAAACCAGAGAAATATCTTGCGAAAATGCTTACTAGCAATTAAATTCTTCATTTTATGTTTTACTTCAGTATTATCAAATCTTTCATGTAATCCTATTCTAATTTATAAACTTTCTTTGAATCCATCCATATCATAAACCACATTTCCGTTTCCAAGATTTCATTACGATGAGTGGTCAGCGAGTCGAGTCTCCATAACCGAGGAGCAACGACGATTCGAATCGATTAATAACCCAGCTAGGGATTCCTAAACCACACGACATATGCAGGTCCCTGACCTACATATATCAACCCTTTCTCCTGGATCCTCCAAATGAGTCTGGGTCTGCGCTACCCGAGAGTACAGTACACCACCGCCGTATGCCATCCCCTCCTGAACTCACATGCCATCCCTTCAGGACTCATGTGCCATCCCTACCTGTGGACTCATAGGGTGGGTACACGCTACTCTCGCCATCTCTCCACTCTCAGTGCGTAGGGATCCATTCTCAAACTAGATTAGCCAAGATACACAGGCTTATCGGAGTATGTGGCCAGTAATGTAAAGTCTCAACCACACAGGCCTACATCGGAACGGTCCTTAAACGACACAGACGGAGCACTACACTGATCATCTCACAATGCACGCTACCCGTCCGGTCTTCATGTAAACATCCATCTTACTTACTTGTACCTGAGAGAGGTACTAGATTGAATGACCGAGTCATCACTTCTCAGGACATTTCCTGAGCAAGGCTCACAGCAAATAACAACTCACCATTAGACCTTTTTACTAAGCATGGCTAAGCATCACTAACCTATTCCATTAAAAAGGATTTTTGGGTAAGGTGTCAAGGATAAGGTGAGTAATGCATCAAGTGGTTTACTAACTTTTAATTATCTGATTCATGCATGAAATATAAAGCAATTATGTAAGCTTTTCAAAACACAGGGAAAAAAAGTTTATGCTCCGGGGCTTGCCTTGGTTAGCTATGTCAGACTCCTCAGATGGACCACCAATGTCGAACCCAACCTGCTCCAGTGGATTCACCTCACCCGGGATTGGATCACCACTAACTTCTTCGCTCGCAGAAACTATCGAAGATAAAGAGTGCATGCTTAATTTACCAAAGTGCTATAGATGGGATGCAATATGGAATGATCTTAAATGAATGAGAGAATTAAAGTAAAACTAGGACAGCAGCATTGCTGTTACTTCATTCAATTATAACTAGAGATCCAGACATCCAGTAAATGAGTTCTTAGACTTTTTGGAAAGCTTATAAAGTTGTCTACCACTTTGTTATTATCATCTCAGATTGATTCAATCACTAAAAAGGTCAAACAATTCAGATAATTAACTCTGTCTAGAAATTGGACAGGACTAGCTCCTGAATTTATCAATTTCATAGGCAGAGCTATAGACCACCAAAATTAGTGATCCAAGATAATTTGAAAGGCTTATAAAAAACACTGCAACTTTCTAATGGTCACCCAGAGGTGATTCTCAAGATAAACAAGCCAAAAAATCTAATATCTTTGGACTGCACAGGAAGCATGCATAAATTGATTGACAAATTATACAATCTATAACTTCCATTTTTGTTAGCCTAAAATCATGAAATTTTAGGACAAGCAAGATATGGACGTTAACTACAACTTTTATATTCAGCTCATCCATAGAAAACTTGGTTCACTTCATGGAAATAATCACTTACAAGAACTGCTGTGCTCGGCCGGGGTAGCAATGTGAAGAAATGGAAGTAGTGGCTAGCTTGATGGAGGAGCAAGGAAGGAGCACCAGCAGGGAATGGAGTTGGGTGATGACTGCCTACTCCTTTCTTGATTTGTCATCACTTTGCAATAGAGAGCAAGAGACATATATATAGGAATAGAAAGTAAGAGAAGAAAAATTTGATTTCTCCACTTCAATTAAGCATATCATGACACATGGGAAGAGATGTGGCATGGAGAAGGATCAAGAACCATGACACATGGTGGTTTCTCCACTTTAATCAATTATATCATGATACATAGAAGGAGATCTGGCATGAAGAAATTGAAAGAAGGATCAAGAATCATGACACATGGTGGTTTCTCCACTTCAATCAGTTATACCATGACACATAAAAAAGAGAGGTGGCATGGAGAAATTGAAAGAAGAAAAAGATGTGGCAACACATGAATGTAGAAGAAGAGTGGAAAAGACAAATTAATTTCTCTACTTTTCAAACTCTAATTTCTTGATCCAATTCAAAGTCTCATAATTTGAGCTTAGAAAGAAATAGGGTTCTAGAAAATCCTTTTTGCTGATTCCTAATTTAGCAATTAAATTAATGATCAATTAGCAAACAACTAATCCAATCAACTGCTCCACTGCAAAGTATAGAGTTTGTATTTTGATATAGAATAAAAGTTTGGACATTTTTATTTTCCAAATTGGTGGCAGTTAATTCCCCAAAACTGAATTTAAAATTCTAATTCCACACTTTCTTTTTCAGGAAAGGGGGTTTGGAATTTAATTTCATTTTTGGTTCTTTCTTTTAAATACTTTGATTTGGAAAACCTATTTGAGACATGGTTGCAAGGGTGGTCACTCACCAAAGTAGATGACCAACATAACCATGTCACAAGGAACAAGCATACAATGCACTGCAACCATCTATGCAACATTTTTTTTAATTTGCTAAAATGATGACATGATGCTTATCATGATGACATGTCAAAGTTTTATTAAAGCTTAACACCTAGGGTGTTACAACTACCAGCACGAGTGCTCGCTCTGGTGAACCACGACGCCTCACGCCAAGCCCAAGAGCCGATGGATGGAAGGCACTCGGCCTGACAGCCTCGGTAGGCCCACCTATTACTTAGAGAGTAGCAGCTGTTGTGCTGGTGCTGGCGGAGGACATGAAGAAGACCACGACGCTAGATCGACAAAGTCAGCGAGAGAGTGCTCACGCAGTGTCCGCGGCCGTGGCTACCACCGTACGTTGTGGTTGGTTGCTGCGTGTGCTCCAGCATGACTAATAAACCTACTGTCATTGATCGCCTACAATAAACAAAATGACATGAGAGAAAACAAAAGAGAAGATGTGCTGGGCCACACAGTAGAGGGAGGCGGTTATGTGCACTATGGAATTTTATGCCACGTCGTATGCTTGCGTGGCACCTAGATAGACAAAACCAACCACGATTCGACTAAGCTGATATTAATTTGCTAAAGTGTCCTAGTTTGTGAAACCACTAGTTCCAGGGCGCGCACCCGCGCGCTGCTGGGTAGTAGTGTTTGTGTTTATACTAACATGTACATATGAGTATTTGATAATATTACAGAAGTCTGAAATTTTGGAGCACACATGAATAATATGCAGGAGAATTAGCTCGTTGATTTGGTGGCAGGTCTTGCATGGATCTGAAATGAAGCACCGGCTTTGTTAGGCTGAAGAATCTGCTGATAATCGATAGTGTGTTAGCATAAGGATACTTTTGGAATTAAAAGTAGTGTTTCTATGTGGTGGTCGAATTTTACCTGAACTGTCGTTGTGGTTGTGCAGCTGTCATGTGACATGTAAGTATTTTCATATGAGGGGCTGGTTGTGTTTATTATCTATTGTAAAAATTGAAAAGTGCTAAGGAAAAGTAGTACTTCAATGATTTACCTCTTTTCTTGTAAACGGGAAGCAGGTTCTTCTTCATAGATTCTTTGATTGGTGCCTCGTAGAACTTGGGGATCCTCCGCGGACCTTCCTATGTATGTAAGACGTAGATTAAAAATATGTATAAGATTTGGTCGATTTGTTTGGCTTTAACAAATTCGCATGGCATCTAATCATGTAGTAACAGGGAGGAACAGGAACAACCACTCTAAAAGTTGCTTCATTACCACCTTAGGTGGAGCGATCCTGTATTCCTATTGTTGTGTTCTGGAATTTTAGTTTGGTAATCTAAACTGGCTAATCTGGAAGGGACAATTGTTGATTTGTACATAAACATATAGCACTGCATGCATATTTTTGTTCGACAATATACATTGTTAAACTGAGGTGTGCATTATCCAATCTGGCCACTGTATGAACCTCTACCAACCCAAAAAAAATATTCTTACATTGAAATAGATAAAGGAAATGATTATCGTAAGATGTACCATAATTTCATCTTTGCAATAGTAATGTATGTCAGGACCAAACAACATAAGAAACTGAAAACTGAAATAGACCGACCAAGCATTCTTTGCTGAAGTTACCCATCCTGGTATCACCCCAAGCTGGTAAAGGTATGAACCAACTTCCTAAGAAATACATAGTAGCCAAGAGACAGTCAAGGTCATTCATGAGGGAAGATGCATGTGAGGTACTGGTACTGCAATAGGGAAGCAAAAATTGCACTTACATTCTTATTGGGTTGTTTGGTCATGTTGGTTGACAATATTAAAAAGCTCAGTGGTCCCATAGATCAATTCCAGTAATATCCACTTTAGAGCAAACTGACTTGGACCAAAATCGTAGGTCATACTAAAGTACATGTCCCATGTCTTAAATATGAAGCCATAAAAATGTATGTATCTAACAACGGCATTTAATAAATAAGTAAGCCACGTGTCATAGTGAAGTAATGCTGAAAATGCAGCATCTTTTTGTGGAAGTAGTTAAGTGGAAAAAATATGAAATTAAATAAGCATCTTTGTTAAGTTGGCTATTAGGGAGCACATCTACAATTAATCCGTATTGCTGTATAGCAAAAGGAAGCAAAGGCAGAAAACATATGACACCAGTAAAATCAGGACTCACCTACGTGGGCAGAACTCTTGTGTGTCTGCAAATTCTCCCTCAATTGAAACTGCAGAGCAGCAAGTAGATCAGAGTATGAGACGGAGAGAAGCAAGAATGGTGGATTCGAGGGGATTCGAGGGGAGTGAGGTGGGAAGGCGGGGATCACCTGACCAACTGGATGGATTGAGCCGAGGGGCTGGCCGCGACGTTGACTGTGTCCAGCTCATACGACTCGACGGGGACTGAGGTGGGGGCCCCTGGCTGTGGAGGGAGGCCGGCCGGTTGTGGGGCGGAGCCGCCGAGGGGCCGGGTCGCCATGCCGGAGACCGGCAGCGCCGCTGCGTCTTGCCCAGTCAGCTGCGCAAAAGAAAGAAACGGAGAAAGGATACTGGGGAGGAGTCACGGGACAGCGGAGGAAAAGGAAACATTCACCCGCCGCGAGATCCGGTGGCGGCGGAGGCAGCGCTGGTGCTGCCGCTGCCCCGTAGGTGGCCGGCCGAGTAGAGGCCGATGCTGTAGCAGCACAGCGAGTGGAGGGGCACGCCTGGACCGTGGCTGGTCCCCGTGCCGGTGCAGCCGGGCCGCGGTGGCCGGCAGCCGTGGTGCAACGCCGGGAGCCGTGTTGCTGCTCGGTGTAGGCGACGGCCGAGCCGAGGCTGGGTATGCAGCACCAGCGAGGGGAGGGGCGCGATGAACGGGGACTGGTCCTCGAAGGTGCAAGCAGCCGAAAGCCGCGGGCGTCCCCGCACCGGCACAGGGGGGGGTGGTTCAAGGCCGCTGCTCGGCACCGGCAGGGGGCGGAGAGGGACCGAGGGAGTGGGGGGAGTATGGGGGAAGGGAGGTTCCAGAGGACGATGTGGGGAGGGAGGGCGGAGAGCGAGCGGCGGTGCGGTAGGAACTGAGGAGTTGCAGGCAGGCGGGGGCTTCGTGGTCGACGAGGCACGGACGGCAGCGACAAATCCAAGAAAATAGCGGCACAGAAGAACAAGAAGCTGGGTGGAGAAGAAGAACAGGGAGAAACGGAGAGACCGAGAGAGGGAGAGAGGACGCGGAGGACGCGGAGGTGGAAGAGATAAGGACGGTGGACTCTGGAAGCACAGAAGCCGGCCCCTTCTCGGCTCTTCTTTTCCTTTTTTTTTGTTTTGGCCCTTTTCCTGTACGGCCATGGGCCACCCTCTATGTACCTAGCAGCCAATCACATGGGAGAATGATGACGTGGGTGGGCGGGTCGCCAAGGGACCTGTTCCAATTTGTAGGAGTAAATGGGGAACAAATAAATCTAAAAAATCTTTAGGGGGTTATATAGACAGACTTAATACATAAAGAGAGTAATTTATATTTTTTAAAAAAGAAAAATAGACAACCTCTAACCTTCCTGCTCTGCATCCATGGCTCGGCCAGCCAGAAAAAACGGAAGCCTCGAGTCTCCCTCCACTGGGAAATCATATCCCAAAAGCAACTTCGAGGAAGACATTTTTTCATTGTTGGATGGTTTGCTGGAGATCTGTGTGTGGCTGGCTGAGAGATGTGCCTGGGAGTCAACCTTTTACCTCATATATATAGGCAATCACTTCGTCCCTCGCGCGCCGCCTCTTCCGCGTTTGCTTCGGCCTCCACGCTGCGTCCTCCCCAGCACCCGCTACGGCGCCTCCAACGAAGTAGACTAGTTTCTTCCCCTCGTTTTTCTTATAAGCCTTTTACTTGTGTGACATTAAAAAGTTGGTAATTTCGCTAAAGACACTAAAAAGTTTGATCTATCAATAGCGTATAAGTTCGAATAAATTTTCTCTCCCAAGCCATTCCGTCCACTTCTCCAACTAACGGTGTCAATCAAACATATCAAATAACCATTTTACCTTTCAATGGGTCCCATTGGTCAGCCGCCCAAACACTCTTTTCTCTCTTCCTGAAAGGTCCTAAATGGCTAGAGGGGGGTGAATAACCTATAAAAATTTCTTGCAAAGCACTAAACAAACCGGTTAGTAAATTAAATGGCGAAGCAAGTGTTGCGCTAGCCTAGTGGGGGTTGCAAGCCAATCTAACCAATTCTAGCAATCCTAATATACTAGGCACACTAAGAATATGGTCCTTAGCAATTCAACTAGGCTACACAACCTAATGCACTACTTTGGACAAATATGTAACGTGAGAAGAGGAACCGAGAAATACAAACCGAGCCTTTGGGATGACGAGCCAATCACCTTCTTGATCAACAATAAGAAACCAAGGTGATGATCCAATCAATCAAATGAAATCCAAATATAATCTCGATGGATCAATCCACACAAGAGAGATGGAGACTCCAATTTATCTCCGAGGTTCATGTGCTTGCCGGCACGCTACGTCCTCTTTGTGACGGCACGCTCACTTGGGATTCGGTGGCTAATTGGCACCACACCAAGCCACCAATGGGCATCACAAGAATCACCATAAGATGAGGGCAACACAAGTCACGAGCATTCCACTAGAGTACCTTTTGCGATCTCCCGCGGGGACAAGGTCAAGAACCCCTCACAATCACCTCCGGAGTGGCCAAGAACAATCTTCAATCTTGCTCAACTCCGGCTCGCTGCTCCAACCGTCTAGGTGACGGCAATCACCAAAAGTAATAAGCTCAATCGCAGCAAGAACGCTCACTAGTGCCACTAGATGCTCAATCACAAAGCAAATGCACTAGAAACTCTCCAAATCACTCTCTAGATCAATCAAGATGAATGCAAAGTATGAGAGAAGGTTTGCTTAGCTCTTGGGGATGTCAAGAGTGTCAAAGTGCCAAGAGAGACTCCCCCAAGCCAGCCAAACACCTTAAATAGGCGCTACCAAAGACACCTAGCCGTTACCCTCACAAACACATCTCTGCGCACTGACCGGACGCCCGAAGCGTATCGACCGGACGCGTCCGGTCCAGCGTCCTGTCCAACATTAAGGGCCACGTGTACTAGCCATTTGAATTCCACTCTTCGCGCCCAACGTCACTGATCAACTCGCGCGCAGTCATCAACGACCGGACGCGTCCTGTGCCAGCACCGGACGCCAGCACAGTGGAGTCCGGTCACAACTCAGAGAGCTCCAAAACTATAAATTCTTGACGGGGACGCGTCTGGCTGCACCTTTGACCGGACGGCGGCGTCCGGTCCTCACAGACCGAAACTGCGGCGCATGAAACCCTTGGCACCGGACGCTCCGGTCACCCGGCGTTCGGTCGCCCCTAAAAAACGGCGGACGCTTGACTGACCGGACGCGTCCGGTCCCTACCAGGACAGCGTCCGGTCACCTCTGAGTGACACCTCTTCGCCCGAAAACTTCCAAGTCCCGCCTCGCGAGCTCGGCGGGAGGGTTCCACACCCAAACACCATCACCTCTTGCTCTCATGTGCCAACACCAAAGTGTCTCACCACTTGTGCATATGTGTTAGCATTTTCAAATGAATTTTGCAAGAGTTAGCAAGCACACTAGGTCCCTAATGCATATGCAAAGTCATTGCTCACCTAGTGGCACTTAGATAACCGATATTGCGTGACATCGTCCCTCTTAATAGTACGGTTATCAATCCTAAACCCGGCCATCAACTTCTCTACTCGCCAATGGCCGGCAAAATGGAAATGCCCTAACATATACCTTTGCCTCTAGCATTCCATCTTGCTCCTCATCTTCCTTCATCTCCAAGTGTGGTTCTTGATCACTTGTGGTCATCTCCACCATCTTGATCACCATACCACCACTTGGCTTGGATCTCCCCTTTCTCTAATGCTACACACTTAGCAATAGGGTTAGTCTTAGGTTTCATTAATTAGCCAAAACCAAACTAGGGCTTTCAATCTCTCTCTTTTTGGTAATTGATGACAACCTTCATAAAGATATGAAAATGAATATAATTTTGGCTTTACACCACTTGTCCAAACATTTTGAGCTTGTGAAAAGAAATGTACAAGTCATGTAAAACACATTTGGTAGCAATGGCTCTCCCTACATATGTGCTTAAATGTTTGGATTTAGAAGCTTTGCATATATGATAGATTAAGAGGTTTTGGGAGAGTCATTTCTACCAAGTTGATGCTAAGGTATATAGAATGGACCTTTGAAGCGTGATACCATCGGAGTGCATATCATAAACCATCCTTAGCACCAAAATCTAGCTAGAAAGAGCAAAAAGCTAGAAACCACGTGAGATCAATATTAAAAGCACGGTTTCTAGATACCACTTGAAAAACATTCTAAATCTAGCTAGAGCCTATGCATGCTAGTAGTCAATTCATCAATCAAGTTCCATACTAGCAAGCATCACACAAGCAAGATAGATACCACTTATGAAATACATAAATCTAAGTGCAATGCAAGCAAACATATGAATGTGCACAATCAAATGCAATCAATCATGTTCATGTGCTTGCTCCCCCTACTTGTGTGCTTCAAAATTTTGATCCCTTTCCATTCTTTAATTCTTATCTTCACTCCCCCTTGATACATGATATCTTTGTTTCTTCTCCTCCTCTCGATAATCTCTCCTCCTTTGTCATCAATGACCACAAAAGGTTATGATCATGCTTGGTGCAGACTTGAAATCATGCAGGAAGCTTGGAGTAGAGAGATGATCACTTAAAGTTGAGGATCACTTGTTTCCATGAACTTCCTTCTCTTGTGGTTCAAACTAGCAAACTTGCATAAGTAATTTAGTTCGGTTTGAATCAATGACAAGCTTCTTCACACATCTTTCAATGGTTATCTTGTCAATGTTGAACTAAATCCGTTCTGGCTCATTTAACTAGATCAAACACTAGGTTCACATTCCCATAAACAAGTCATATTTAGCCACTAGATCATACAAGACATAGAAGCAATAGTGGCATAATATGTACTTAAAATAATTTTGTTTTCATGAATGAGCCTAGATGAATGGGAGAAATCACTAGAGTATGTCTATATGTTCTAAGCAAGTCCTTAGCAAGTATGAATGCATCATGCCAAACAATTTCACCTTTGCTTTAGTCGAAGGAGAGGCATGTCATATAGTTGGGGGTGCATTCATTTCATGTTGGAGAAGTCAAGAATGTTCAATTCATTTCTCAATGTGCAAAATCTCTTCTCATCAAGTGGCTTGGTAAAGATATCGGCAAGTTGATCATCGGTGCCAACACTCTCAATAGAAATGTCCCCTTTTGCTTGGTGATCTCTAATAAAGTGATGCCTTATGTCAATGTGCTTTGTCCTTGAATGTTGAACCGGATTGGTGGTGATCTTCACGGCACTTTCATTGTCACATAGCAATGGCACTTGTCCAAATTTGATTCCAAAATCCTTCAATGTGGCCTTCATCCATAGCAATTGAGCACAACAACTCCCCGCACTAATGTATTCGGCTTCGGTGGTGGAGAGTGCAACACTATTTTGTTTCTTGGATGACCATGAGACAAATGACCTTTCTAGCAATTGGCATGTTCCACTAGTGCTCTTTCTATCCACCTTGCATCCCGCATAGTCGGAGTCCAAATATCCAATCAACTCAAAGTTTGATCCCTTGGGGTACTATAATCCAACATTAGGTGTGTGTTTAAGATATCTCAATATCCTCTTGGTTGTCTTCAAGTGACTTTCTCTTGGTGAAGCTTGAAACCTTGCACACATGCACACACTAAACATGACATCCGGCCTAGAAGCGGTCACATAGAGTAGGTTTCCAATCATTGACCGATACAACTTTTGATCTACCATGTTGCCACTTGCATCCAAGTCAAGATGACCATTTATTCCCATTGGTGTCCCAATTGACTTGGCTTCCTCCATTTCAAACTTCTTCAACATATCCTTGATATACTTGCTTTGACTCACAAATGTGCCTTTCTTCAATTGCTTGATTTGTAGACCAAGAAAATAGCTAAGCTCTTTAATCATGGACATCTCAAACTCCTTTGCCATCATATTTCTAAACTCTTCACAAAAGTCTTGGTTGGTTGATCTAAAGATGATATCATCCACATAGATTTGCAAATAAATAAGTTATTTCCAATCTTCTTGGTGAAGAGAGTGTTATCAACCTTCCCCATCTTGAATCCTTTAGAGAGCAAGAAGTCTCTCAATCTCTCATACCATGTCCTTGGAGCTTGCTTCAAGCCATAGAGAGCCTTCTTCAACTTGTAGACATGGTTGGGCTTCTTGACATCTTTAAATCCTGGGGGTTGCTCAACATACACTAGCTCATTGATGAATCCATTCAAGAAAGCACTTTTCACATCTATTTGATATAGCGTGATGTTGTGGGTACAAGCATAGGCTAATAAGATTCTAATTGCCTCTAATCTTGCAACCGGTGCATAAGTTTCTCCAAAGTCAAGACCTTCTACTTGAGTGTATCCTTGTGCTACCAATCTTGCTTTGTTTCTCACAACTATGCCATCTTGATCTTGCTTGTTCCAGAAAACCCACTTGGTGCCAATGACATTGTAGTTCTTTGGACGCTCAACTAGTTCCCACACTTGATTTCTTTCAAAGTTGTTGAGCTCTTCATGCATGGCATTGACCCAATCACAATTCATCAAAGCTTCATCAATCTTGTTTGGCTCTATGGATGAGATAAATAAATAGTGTTCACAAAATGATGCTAATCTTGATCTTATTTGCACACCACTTCTAATGTCACCAATCACTTGATCTAGAGGATGATCTCTTGCAATATGAGTTGGTTGGAGAACATGAGGTTGAGCACTTGAACTAGGTTGATCACTTGGTTGAGGTGATGTACTAGCCACTTGATCTTGCAATTGAAAACCACTAGCTTGAGTTTGATCTTGAAAACCACTAGCTTGCACATTTGAAGATGTGATCACTTGATCTTTGTCATCTTCAACATCCACCACTTGAGTTGGCCTAATGTCTCCAACATCCATTTCCTTCATGGCTTGAATCAATTGAGTGTCTCTCACATCATCAAGGTTTTCTTCTTCATCTTGAGAGTCTTTGGTTTCGTCAAATTCAACATCATGCACTTCCTCAACTATGCCATGAGTAAGATTCCAAACTCTATATGCTTTGCTTGTAGTGGAGTAACCGAGTAGGAATCCTTCATCACACTTCTTCTCAAACTTGCTCAATCGAGTGCCCTTCTTGAGAATGTAGCATTTGCATCCAAACACTCTAAAGTATGCAATGTTGGGCTTTCTTTCATTCAATAGCTCATATGGTGTCTTCTCCAATAGTCTATGACAATAGAGCCTGTTTGAACAATAGTTGGCGGTATTGATTGCTTCGGCCCAAAATGAATGATCCACATTGTATTCACTCAACATTGATCTTGCCATGTCAATCAAAGTTCTATTCTTTCTTTCAACTAGCCCATTGGATCGAGGAGTGTACTTGGCCGAGAATTGATGCTTGATCCCAAAGTCATCACATAGCTCTTCAATTCTTGTATTCTTAAACTCACTACCATTGTCACTTCTCACTTTCTTGATTGATGTTTCAAACTCATTTTGGCTTTTCTTGACAAAAGTCTTGAATGTGTCAAACACTTCACTTTTGTCGGCAAGAAAGAATACCCATATGTATCTTGTGAAGTCATCTACTATCATAAATCCATACTTGTTTCCACCAATGCTCTCATACTTGGTAGGGCCAAATAGATCCATATGCAACAACTCAAATGGCTTGCTTGTGCTCATCATGGCTCTTGTTAGGATGAGTGTTACCAACTTGTTTGCCCATTTGACATTATTGACACTCCTTAGCGTCAACTTTTACTAGCACTTTAAACCTGAAGGAGAACATGAAAACATACTAGTCTAGGGCTTTATCTGACAAATTCCACAAGTTTTGCATATTCTATATTTTCCAGGGGATTTTCCAGAAAAGGATAAAAGAAGGATTTCAATGCATAATTATCACGAAATTGATCCACGTCAGAGCAACATCGCTAGAGGACTCAGAAAGGGTCTAGAAGACACACGAAGCAGCGGGGCCCACAGAGGAGATAAGGTGGGGCCGGCCGGCCCCACCCTGGGCCGCCCGGCACCCTAACTCCACCGATCACCGCCGCCTTCTGGAGTCTTCCTCCCTCGGTTGCGTGGAGTCCAATCGCAAAGCATCCCTACGTTGATTTGAGTCGGTTTGATCCGACGGTGCACATGAGATGAAGACGCGGATCGCTGACGTGGCGGTTCCTTGCCCCCTACTCCACTTCGGCCTATATAATGACGCCCAAGGCTCCCCCCAAGAGGCATTCTACACCCCAAGGCTTCATATTCTTCATTAGATTAGGGTTAGGGTCCCTCTAGTTGATCTAGTCTAGTTCATCTAGTTCTAGCTAGTTCATCTAGATGTAGCAATTAGGAGAGACTAGTTCTTCTAGATCTAGTCTTGTTTAGAGATTAGAGAGATTGAGTAGAGGAGTAGAGATTGCGGAGGAGCTCGGCATGTCGGCGCTTCTTCGTGGCTGTATTCTTACGGATTCGACTTCCTCGTCCGGAGCTGCGTTCGAGGTACTTTTGTATTTACTATTCTCGATTCAAGTAAGCGATCGTTTATATTCGTCCTTTAGTTCACATCTCATATTGAGGACTTTGATCTTGGTAATTGCTTGGTTGAAGTAGTATTTCGTAGTGTAGGCGTGGTGCCTAGGCTAGGTTTACTTGTGGATGTCCCCACGATTAGCCGGATAGTGGTAGCTCGCGTATGTGACTTTATAGCTGCGTTGAATCCTCTGTAGTCCACTTCCCGTTGATAGGACTGTTGGTATTTTTAATCGCACTCTATTTAAATAAGTTTTAAGTAGGATTATCCGCAAGCGCAGAGATATCATACCAGTGTCACATTTTACCCGGAGGTTTTAAATATCGTATCCACAGAGAAGCAATTTGTGATGATGACAAAGTATATAAACTTAACCCTACAATTAGGCATAGATCATATCAAGAAAAAAAGAGAAATAGCTAATGTACTCTAGTTTCGACTACCGGTAAACTTTGTATAATATCGTCTTATCGGGCAAGTGACCTGAATAGGAGAAGAAACAGAGTAATCTACCTACCGGACACCTATCGGCACATGCGTCCTATCAACGGAAGTGGACTACGGAGGATTCAACGCAGACTATAAAGTCACGTCACGCGAGCTACCACTATCCAGGCTAATCGGGGGACATCCACAAGTAAACCTAGCCTAGGCACCACGCCTACACTACGAAATACTACTTCAACCAAGCAATTACCAAGATCAAAGTCCTCAATATGAGATGTGAACTAAAGAACGAATATAAACGACCGCTTACTTGAATCGAGAATAGTAAATACAAAAGTACCTCGTAACGCAGACTCGGACGAGGAAGTTGAATCCAGAAGAATCTGACCACGAAGAAGCGCCGACATGCCGGAGCTCCTCCGGAATCTCTACTCCTCTACTCAATCTCTCTAATCTCTAAACAAGACTAGATCTAGAAGAACTAGTCTCTCCTAATTGCTACATCTAGATGAACTAGCTAGAACTAGATGAACTAGACTAGATCAACTAGAGGGACCCTAACCCTATTCTAATGAAGAATATGAAGCCACGGGGTGTAGAATGCCTCTTGGGGGTGCCTTGGGCGTCATTATATAGGCCGAGGTGGAGTAGGGGGCAAGGAACCGCCACGTCGGCGATCCGCGTCTTCATCTCATGTGCACCGTCGGATCAAACCGACCTCAAATCAACGTAGGGATGCTTTGCGATTGGACTCCACGCAACCGAGGGAGGAAGACTCCAAGGCGGCGGTGATCGGTGGAGTTAGGGCGCCGAGGCGGCCGTGGTGGGGCCGGCCGGCCCCACCTTATCTCCCCTCTGTGGCCCCCCCTTTGCCGGGTGTCTTCTAGACCCTTCCCCGAGTCCTCTAGCGATGTTGCTCCGACGTGGATCAATTTCGTGATAATTATGCATTGAAATCCTTCTTTTATCCTTTTCTAGAAAATCCCCGGAAAATATAGAATATGCAAAACTCGTGGAATTTGTCGATAAAGCCCTAGACTAGTATGTTTTCATGTTCTCCTTCAGGTTTAAAGTGCTAGTAAAAGTTGACGCTAAGGAGTGTCAACAATACCCCCAAGCTTACCTTTTTGCCGGTCCCTTGGCAAACAATCTAAATCTAGTTCTTAATCAACTTGGATCAGGAATTCTTTGTAATACTTTTATTTCTTTTTAAGCTCACTTGCTTTTAAACATAAATTTTCCTTTGGTTTAGACAAAACTACTCTAACTTTCAAACTTACCCATTTTACCTTTAACTATGGAGCTTTTACAGCTTGTGCATAAATATTGAGCAATCGAAAGATAGAACAATCAAGTCAAGCACTATGTCTCAAATTCTTTACAAGTACCAATATTCTAGAGTTTTGTAAATTTTCGCAATAAAACTCAGAGCTTAATTGTATGACACCCTCAAGTCTCTCAATGTATGTGGTATTTATGGTTCTCTTTTAAGGCATTAATGATGTTATGCCTTTCCTACAACTAAGTATTTTATAGTGGTGCTCATAGGAGTGGCAATAACAAGGATGAACATACTTGCAATTCATATATTGTAAAGTCAAACAATGGATCCATAGAGAATCAAGGCATTCAATCAAATCAAGATGTGCATGTGTGTGGTGTATGGTGGATAGGTGCATATATGGTATTTAGTGGCTAATCCTAATTCTACTTTTGCTCTTTAAAAATAATCTCCTTCCTTAGAACTCTTTTTCGGCGGGAAAACATGGGCTATCTTTATTCTCTCTTCTTTTTTTTTTTCTTTTTCTTTTTTTTTTTTAATTTGGGAGGCGGGCATCTATGTACCCATTGTTTTAATCTTTGGGACACTTGTCCATCTTTTACTCCCTTTTTTTCACTCTTCTCTTTTTTTTTAATACTTTTGCATAGCCACATGTATCCTTTGAATATAAATAATTGAAGAGATAATGATAAGAACTTAGAGCAATTAAACGGGGGGTTATCCTATAGGGTCTATTTTAAGGTGTTTACACCTAATGTAGGAGAGAAACATTTTTAAAGTGGATCTAGATGAAAGTGGAAATGACTAGCGCTTACTTCCTAGAGTAGGAGTAATGCAATTGTGGGTGGAGTGCATGAGTGATCTTGATTTTAAAAGCATGACAAGACTCTCATAAGGTATATTCCATAGGTTGACTAAACTCAATGTAAAGCAAGCAGCATAAATGTGCAAAGATTTTTCTAATTCTAAATGTATCATATATGGCTTTGGTAGGAATTTAGATTTTGTCATACAAGAGCTCATCATGTAAGATTTTAGGTTTTCAAAATAAATCTCCAGAACTTAGTAATGATAAGAATAAGATAAATAGTAGCTTAGACCTTCATGTATCATTGTCGATCAATTACCTAGACTTTAGCTCAAGCGTGTGCCTCCATAAATTTCAGGTTCAGAGTAAATTCTTATATCAAAGTAGTCATATCTAAACTCAGAAGAATCCATCAGCCTGTCTCTCCTTATGGATGCACACGCTATCTCCCCTATCGACTGTCTCTCCTTATGGATGCTTCAATCCTGTTTTTATCCCAGTCTCTTCATTATTTTTGTGTTCATCCTTATGGATATCTTTAATTCTATCTATCTTTATGACATGTGTGAAGCTTTGAGCCATCAAAATCTATGGAACCTATCATAACACTGCGGCTATCGCCTACGCCCATGTCTAATTAATATGATTCGGGATAACTTATCACTCGAACTAGATACGGAAGTCTTGGTAGCTAAAACACAATCATTCCATTTCCAAGATTTAGTTATCAATCCTAAACCTTTGACTTTCCACTTCGATGATTTAGACTTCCGGTTGGCTAAGATACTCATAAATCAATGCACATCAAATCTTCTTAGAGAAGCATCTTAGGAAAAGCATTATCTACTTTCTTTCCTTCCTAAAAGACATTGGGAAGAATACAAGGATGGCATGTTGAATGATGCCATAGAAGGAGAGCTAACCCACTTAGGAATAAATTCTATCTTCTCCCTTTCTATGCCCACATTAAATAACTTTAAACCCTTCTCTAAACACATTCTTGACCCCAATGAATCTTTCATGCTCTTTCTACTAAACTTTATAATAAACCTAGAAATCTATTAAGACATCTTAAAAATAAGAATTATGAAGATTATAGGAATACCCAAGAAGAGTAACATCAATGGCAGGAATATGTAGAATATACTAGAAATACATCTGCCATTGTGAAAGAATGGATGGAAGAAGATGAAGCTTTGGCATCTAAACTTGGTTTAAATTCAAATAGTGAACTTAAATTAATTTCTTTAATAAACAAAACTCACCCAAGTTTAGAGAAACCTTTAGAAGAGACCAACCTTAGGAACATCAATTCATGGAGAATCCTAGAAAATAAAACATCCAATAAATGTCATAGGTATAAAACAATAGATATAAACTTGTTGCCTATAGACAACCATGAATAGACACTCTTAGAGTTTGAAAAGGAGATCACATTAATGAGCATAGGAATTATCTCATTAACACTTTATCAAATCCATGCTCATATGAGAAATCTCCTGAATCTTTTGGTCTCTCTAATATTACCGCACATGAGATCTTTAACCCCCTTATTTTACCTGTTTATAAAATCATTAAGAGGGTGGTTGTAGATGCATATGTTTATCATAAATATTATAGATCTCGTTGTAATATGGATATAGGTGCACAAGGACTAATGTTCTAGAGGAAACCACCTCACCAATTTAAAGTATGATAATCATAAGGTTTGCTAAGAACAACTTTGTGTCCCAAAATAACCACTCTTAAAAAAAAATTTAAATTTAATTGAGCTTGCACCTTTTGTTATACCCTTGTGAATTGAGCAGAGTTATAATTATCAAAATATTCCTTTGGGTATTTTTGTCACTAACCATTTCAGGTTTGAAGTAAGAAAATAACTAATGGCGGCACCAGGTATGTCAAAACAACCATTATGCAATTTTGAATTATATCCACTCAAGCTTACATTTACTTTGTAAAATTCCAGCTTGGGGGAATGGTCTTATTTAGAAAATTCTATATTGCTAATATTGGTTGTCTCTACCTTTATTCAATTTATTAATCATACTCTTTCATCTCTGTTTGAATAACATTCTATAAACTTTTATGTTACCTTTGCTTGCTATAGTATGTTTAAGGTTTGAAGAAATTTCATATACCTTTTGAATTAGGCATGGTGCTTAGTTTAAAACTGTTTTCTTGAGTCATAATTAGACAAGGTGTTTAGTTTGATTCTTGAACTAAGAGGTGTATTGATTTTACTTTCAAAGGCTTTTTTTTGAATTAAGCGTGGTGCTTAGGTTAGAATGCCTTCCTAAGTCAAATTAGACGTGGTGTCTAGGTTGATTTTTGAACTGATAAGATCTTGTAGTAGACATTGGATATTTTGAGATAAATTCGAATTAGAGATGCGACAGTACATGCTTAACTTTAATAACTTTGTAAAAAGAAGACATAGCTCATTCATCATGAATGAGAGAACTATGAGCATTAATGATTCATTCACTTTATCTTCTACTACAAGTTACTTTGCTTTAAATCATGTCTGTATAAAATATGATTTATGCTAAACAATATTAATATTATCTTTTCATTAAGCATAGACAAAATAAAATACTTGGACAAGCAACCTGTGTTCAAAATCTGTATATTCCTTCGGGTATGTACTGTCCACTAATCTATTGCAGGCATAATAATAATTAGAGTGAAAAAAAAAGTCAAAAGATCAAAGAAGCAAAAGATGGTAAAAGAATAAATACGACAAAGGAGTCGAGAAAGTCTATGAACAACTCAAGATGCAAGAGAAGGAAAGCATCACGGTCAATTACTCTTCATCACTTAGTGCTATCACGCTCTAATAATAAAGGTAATATTTTAAGGTAAGTGGTCTTTGCTCTTCTCTTGATCTTGATGTTCACATAAATTAAAACACAAACATGTTAGAGTTATAATTTTAATTGATTAACCTAATTAACTCAACATGATCTATCTTTTAATATTGTTCATAGCACTGTACTCTTAATCTCAGTCTTAACCAAATAAGTTAAAATATTATATTCAATCTTGGGAAGATGATAGTCATACTCATGTAAAAATTTATCCTTCCATTGGTTAAGCAACTTTATTATTTTTTTTACGCCATGTGAACTTAAATGTAACATTAAATGCTTAATCTTTTGATCTTACCACTCATGGCATAAATAAATAATTCATGTAACCCTAACTTTATCTTGTTCAATGTGTCTAGGGATAGAGAAAAATAAATAAAGAAATAGATTTGGTTTTGTTGGTGTTTTACCACCAGCCAGAACCCATGCACTTGATCTCTCGCCTTGGTTTTGCAAACAGGGACAACACATCGAGAAAAATTTATTAAATCTACAAGTGAGGGTTCTGTGACATGTACATTGAGCAAGATGTTGCCACCATAATTAAAAGCTCTACTTCAACCTATTGGTCAAATCAAAGAACAAAAGTGACATCATCATCACTAAAGGTATGCAACATCATAACCTCCATCTCTCAAGATGGAGAGATACACAAGAGTGGAAGAATAAGTTCTGTCGGTAAACTTAAAATTCCGTACCCTTACCATAAGGTAATATGGTAGTTATCTAATTAATTAGTATTTCTATCTACATTAATAATTTTGCTTTAGTATATTCATCTTCATAAATATTAAAAAGAAAATAAAAATCTTTATTGCTTCATTTTCTTTGCATCATAAAATATTAAAATCCCTACCTGAATAAACTTATGGTAACCCTATAGGAATATTTACTTGTGGTGGTATAAATAATAATAATAATAATAGTAGTAGTAGTAGCAAACATCATCATCTATATTTACTTTCTTGTATTATGAAAGAAAAACCTAAGCCCCATAAGAATAAATATTCTATGTGGAGGCATAAAAAAATAATAGAACTATATATCATGCACTCACATTTAATTTCTATATAATTAAAATAGAAAATTAAAAAAAAAAAAAAAGAATCCTGCTAGAGCCTGTCAATTCAAATCAACTCAAAGAATAATCAATTACTTATTGGTGACCGCTAACCTATTATTAAATTCGAGCCTCGAGTTTTTGTTTTCTTGTTGGAGTATAATTATGCAGGAACAACATTATGACAAGGAGAGAGTCTATCGGTGGCATCCACTAGGGCGCTTCATTTGGTTACCTCGCTCTGAAGATCATTAACACCAAGAATTGCAAACATCTAGCTTGGGGAGGAGCATCCCCTAGTTATCAGGTAACTATACCTAGGCGATTATCGAGTCTACTTTTTATAGTCATAAAAATACCAAAAATATGTGAGCACATGAAGGTTCACAATAGTATCATAGAAAAATTTAAAAATGCCAAAACTATATGAGCACATGAAGGCTCACCCTTAATTAAGAAAAACACAAAAATATTCGGGCACATGAAGGCTCGATGCGATCGAAGGGACTAGCTTGGGGGAGATGCACCCCCGTTATCATCGTGATTAAGGTATGTCTTTACTATTAATTTTATTTTAGTAAGCTATAGTGTGTGTTAGATTTAATAATTAAAGTATGTTTAAAGAACTCTCTCTCTCTAATCTTTTAAAGTGGAAATGATGAATAATTGCTCTACTGAAATTTCTTTTAAGTGCCTAGTTTTTAACCATGGATTCTCCCGAGTTTGGATATGACTACTTTGATATAAGAATTTACTCGAACCTGAAATTTGTGGAGGCACACGCTTGAGCTAAAGTCTAGGTAATTGATCGACAATGATACATGAAGGTCTAAGCTACTATCTATCTTATTCTTATCATTACTAAGTTACGGAGATTTATTTTGAAAACCTAAAATCTTACATGATGAGCTCTTGTATGACAAAATCTAAATTCCTACCAAAGCCATATATGATACATTTAGAATTAGGAAAACCTTTGCACATTTATCTTTGCTTGCTTTACATTGAGTTTAGTCAACCTTTGGAATATACCTTATGAGAGTCCTGTCATGCTTTTAAAATCAAGATCACTTACGCACTCCACCCACATATGCATTACTCCTACTCTAGGAAGTAAGCGCAGTCATTTCCACTTTCATCTAGATCCACTTTAAAAATGTTTCTCTCCTACATTAGGAGTAAACACCTAAAAATAGACCCTATAGGACAACCCCCCGTTTAATTGCTCTAAGTTCTTATCATTATCTCTTCAATTATTTATATTCAAAGGATACATGTGGCTATGCAAAAGTATTGAAAAAAAAAGAGAGAAGAGTGAAAAAAAAAGAGGGAGTAAAAGATGGACAAGTGTCCCAGCATTAAAACAATGGGTACATAGATGCCCGCCTCCCAAATTAAAAAAAAAAAGAAGAAAGAAAGAAAAAAAAAAGAAGAGAGAATAAAGATAGCCCATGTTTTCCCGCGAAAAGAGTTCTAAGGAAGAAGATTATTTTTAAAGAGCAAAAGTAGAATTAGGATTAGCCACTAAATACCATATATGCACCTATCCACCCACGCCGCACACATGCACATCTTGATTTGATTGAATGCCTTGATTCTCTATGGATCCATTGTTTGACTTTACAATATATGAATTGCAAGTATGTTCATCCTTGTTATTGCCACTCCTATGAGCACCACTATAAAATACTTAGTTGTAGGAAAGGCATAACATCATTAATGCCTTAAGAGAGAACCATAAATACCACATACATTGAGAGACTTGAGGGTGTCATACAATTAAGCTCGAGTTTTATTGCGAAAATTTACAAAACTCTAGAATATTGGTACTTGTAAAGAATTTGAGACATAGTGCTTGACTTGATTGTTCTATCTTTCGATTGCTCAATATTTATGCACAATTTGTAAAGCTCCATAGTTAAAGGTAAAATGGGTAAGTTTGAAAGTTAGAGTAGTTTTGTCTAAACCAAAGAAAAATTTATGTTTAAAAGCAAGTGAGCTTAAAAGAAATAAAAGTATTACAGCAATTCTGATCCAAGTTGATTAAGAACTAGATTTAGATTGTTTGCCAAGGGACTGGCAAAAAGGTAAGCTTTGGGGGTATTGTTGACACTCCTTAGCGTCAACTTTTACTAGCACTTTAAACCTGAAGGAGAACATGAAAACATACTAGTCTAGGGCTTTATCGACAAATTCCACGAGTTTTGCATATTCTATATTTTTCGGGGATTTTCTAGAAAAGGATAAAAGAAGGATTTCAATGCATAATTATCACGAAATTGATCCACGTCGGAACAACATCGCTAGAGGACTCGGGGAAGGGTCTAGAAGACACCCCGGCGGCGGGGCCCACAAAGGAGATAAGGTGGGGGCCGGCCGGCCCACTACTGGGCCGCCCGGCGCCCTAACTCCACCGATCACCGCCGCCCGCCGGAGTCTTCCTCCCTCGGTTGCGTGGAGTCCAATCGCAGCATCCCTACGTTGATTTGAGGTCGGTTTGATCCGGCGGTGCACATGAGATGAAGACGCGGATCGCCGACGTGGCGGTTCCTTGCCCCCTACTCCCACCTCGGCCTATATAATGACGCCCCAAGGCACCCCCCAAGAGGCATTCTACACCCAGGGCTTCATATTCTTCATTAGATTAGGGTTAGGGTCCCTCTAGTTGATCTAGTCTAGTTCATCTAGTTCTAGCTAGTTCATCTAGATGTAGCAATTAGGAGAGACTAGTTCTTCTAGATCTAGTCTTGTTTAGAGATTAGAGAGATTGAGTAGAGGAGTAGAGATTCTGGAGGAGCTCCGGCATGTCGGCGCTTCTTCGTGGGCTGTATTCTTCGGATTCGATTTCCTCGTCCGGGCTGCGTTACGAGGTACTTTTGTATTTACTATTCTCGATTCAAGTAAGCGATCGTTTATATTCGTTCTTTAGTTCACATCTCATATTGAGGACTTTGATCTTGGTAATTGCTTGGTTGAAGTAGTATTTCGTAGTGTAGGCGTGGTGCCTAGGCTAGGTTTACTTGTGGATGTCCCCCGATTAGCCTGGGATAGTGGTAGCTCGCGTGACGTGACTTTATAGCTGCGTTGAATCCTCCGTAGTCCACTTCCCGTTGATAGGACCAGAGGGTGATAGGGTGTGCGGTAGGTAGATTACTCTGTTTCTTCTCCTATTCAGGTCACTTGCCCGATAAGACGATATTATACAAAGTTTACCGGTAGTCGAACTAGAGTACATTAGCTATTTCTCTTTTTTCTTGATATGATCTATGCCTAATTGTAGGGTTAAGTTTATATACTTTGTCATCATCACACTGTTCTCTCTGTGGATACGATATTTAAAACCTCCGGGTAAAATGTGACACTGGTATGATATCTGTGCGCTTGCGGATAATCCTACTTAAAACTTATTTAAATAGAGTGCAGTTAAAAATACCAACAGACATGAACTACATAGCTTGTCTTTCTCAAATGTCACATCCTTCAACCCTCTAACTAGATCATGCTTGATTAGCCGGTTGAGTTGCTTCATGCCAACATGTCCAAGTCTTCTATGCCATAGCCAACCCATGCTTGATTTGGACAACAAACATATTGCCAATTGAGCTTCACTAGCATTAAAATCCACAAGATAGAGATTTTCATATCTAAAGCCCTTGAATATCAAGTTGCTTCCATCAACACTCACTATCTCAACATCATCAACACCAAATATGCATTTGAATCCAAGATCACACAATTGAGCCACGGACAAGAGATTAAAGTTGAGAGATTCTACTAGTAACACATTGGAGATGGACATATCATTTGTAATTGTAATCTTTCCCAAGCCTTTGACCTTGCCTTTGCCATTGTCACCGAAAGTGATACTATCAACACCATTGCCACTTGAT
The DNA here is from genome assembly GCA_015844335.1 of Chrysopogon serrulatus. Lineage (NCBI taxonomy): Eukaryota > Viridiplantae > Streptophyta > Magnoliopsida > Poales > Poaceae > Chrysopogon > Chrysopogon serrulatus. The sequence continues at coordinate 572,523 of JADLZL010003073.1, forward strand.
GAGATTGATTTAAACATTTTAGAATCCCCGGTCATATGTTGAGTGCACCCACTATCAAACACCTAATGCCTCCCTCCGACTTTGTAATTGACCTACAAAAGCAAATCAATTCTTTTTAGGTACCCAAACCTTTTTGGGTCCTCCAAGGTTAGTCACTAAGCTTTTGGGCACCCAAATTGCTTTCTTCTTTGGGCGAACAATGGGAGCACCAATGAACTTAGTCTTCACACCATTAGCATCCTTGGTAAGTAAATAACAAGAATCATAACAAATAGAGGATATGTTAGCATTTTTCTTGTTCTTGCAATATTGCTCTATATGCCCCACTTGCTTGTAACTAGAGCAAAAACGACCATTGCCCTTCACAAAACTAGTCTTGTGAGTGACAAAGACCACCTTGCCATTCTTGGGGGTATAGCCCAATCCCTCTTTATTGAGAGAGAATCTTTGGCTACCCAAGCACTTCAGCAAGCGGACATCTCCACCATAGGCCTTGCCTAAGGCATGAGTGAGCTCATTCACCTCTCTCTTGAGAGTCTTATTTTCTACCATGAGTGAGGCATCACAAGTGAAACCATCACTAATAGTAGATGTGGCATTGCTTGAACTACAAGAGGGGTTAGCGGGACCAACAACAATAGGAGTATAGAATGATTCATCAAGAATATCACAAGTAACTCCTACGTTGCATGTGTCTACAACATCCTCAATCTTAGATTGATCAAGGAGGGAGGAGTGAGCCTTTTCAAACTTGATGTGAGATTTCTCAAACTTCTCATGGGTTTCCATTAGCCTCTCATGAGTTGCATTGAGCTCATCAAAGGATTGCTTAAGAGCTTTCTTGCTCTTGCGCAACTCTTTGCACTCCTTCCTCTTTTCCTCAATGTAAGAGTGAGCATCTCGTAGCATGCTCATGAGGTCCTCCTTTGAGTACTCCTCATTATCATCACTCTCATTATCACTCTCATCATCGGATTGTACCTTTGATGGCTTAGCCATTAAGCATGTCGATGGAGCATCAAAGAGTGAAGGCTTGTTGGAGATGGCAAGACTAGCAAGTGCCTTCTTTCTTGACTTCTTGTCATCTTCACTCTCATCATCACTATCACTTGAGACATCACTATCCCATGTGACACAATAAGATTGCCCCTTCTTCTTCTTCTTGAACTCAAACTTCTTCTCCTTCTTTTCCTTCTCGTCCTTCCTCTCTTTCTTGTTCTTCTTCTTCTTCTTATCATCCTCATCACTATCATCATCACTAGAGAGAGGACAATCGGCAATGAAGTGATCTTTGCTCTTGCACCAAAAGCATCTTTTGGTCTTGATTGCATCTCTTCTCTTTCTTGCACCATAGCCCTTCTTCTTCATGAAGTTGCCAAATTTACGCACAAGAAGAGCCATAGCTTCGTCATCCACCTCACTTGAGCTTGTGCTAGCTTCATCACTTGATTCTTGTTTCTTCTTGCCTCTTGATGAACTAGCCTTGAATGCAACCACTTCCTTGTCTTTCTTCTTTTCTTTGTCCTTCTTGTCATTCTTTTGGGAGCCCCCTTCCCGTTCCACACGGTAGGTGTCATTTGTGATCACCTCACCTAGTACTTGGTTAGTGGTCTTGGTGTCCAACCCTTCTCTCACTAGCATTGTGACCAAGACTTCAAATCTTGATGGTAAGCATCTTAGGAACTTGTGAGAGAAGTCCGCATTCTCCACCTTCTCACCCAAACTCTTCAAGTCATTGACAATCACTTGGAGACGATGATACATCTACGGTACACTCTCATCATCTTGTATCTTGAAACTTGAGAGCTTGTCCTTGAGGATGTATAGCTTGGCACTCTTCACGGCTTGTGTACCCTCATATGTCTCCTCCAACCTAGTCCACACATCATGAGCCATTTTCAAATCCTTGATTTGCTCAAACACTTTTGACTCCAAAGCTTCATAGAATATGTTGATTGCAATATCATTGAATTGGAGCTTCTCTTCTTCTCTTGGAGTTGGGTCAGCGGGATCAATCACGGCAAAGTCCTTGTCCACTACCTCCCAAACCTTCCGGTTGAGTGATTTCAAGTATGCACACATCTTGCGCTTCCAATGATCATAACCGATATCATCAAAGTGCGATGGCTTCCCCACATGGTTGATATGGTTGACTTGAGCCATTTTCACAACGTAGGTTGTTAAGCCTCAATCAACGGTGACCTTGGCTCTGATACCACTTGAAAGGTCCTAAATGGCTAGAGGGGGGTAAATAGCCTATAAAAATTTCTTGCAAAGCACTAAACAAACCGGTTAGTAAATTAAATGGCGAAGCAAGTGTTGCGCTAGCCTAGTGGGGGTTGTAAGCCAACCTAACCAATTCTAACAATCCTAATACACTAGGCACACTGAGAATATGGTCCTTAGCAATTCAACTAGGCTATACAACCTAATGCACTACTTTGGACAAATATGTAACGCGAGAAGAGGAACCGAGAAATGCAAACTGAGCCTTTGGGATGATGAGCCAATCACCTTCTTGATCAACAATAAGAAACCAAGGTGATGATCCAATCAATCAAATAAAATCCAAATATGATCTCGATGGATCAATCCACACAAGAGAGATGGAGACTCCAATTTATTTCCGAGGTTCACGTGCTTGCCGGCACGCTACGTCCTCGTTGTGACGGCACACTCACTTGGGATTCGGTGGCTAATTAGCGCCACACCAAGCCACCAACGGGCACCACAAGAATCACCACAAGATGAGGGCAACACAAGTCACGAGCATTCCACTAGAATACCTTTTGCGATCTCCCGCGGGGACAAGGTCAAGAACCCCTCACAATCACCTCCGTAGTGGCCAAGAACAATCTTCAATCTTGCTCAACTCCGGCTCGCTGCTCCAACCGTCTAGATGATGGCAATCACCAAAAGTAATAAGCTCAATCACAGTAAGAACGCTCACTAGTGCCACTAGATGCTCAATCACAAAGCAAATACACTAGAAGCTCTCCCAATCACTCTCTAGATCAATCAAGATGAATACAAAGTGTGGGAGAAGGTTTGCTTAGCTCTTGGGGATGTCAAGAGTGTCAAAGTGCCAAGAGAGACTCCCCAAGCCAGTCAAACACCTTAAATAGGCGCCACCAAAGACACCTAGCCGTTACCCTCACAAACACATCTCTGCGCACTGACCGGACGCCCGAAGCGTATCGACCGGACGCGTCCGGTCCAACATTAAGGGCCACATGTACTAGTCGTTTGAATTTCACTCTTCGCGCCCAACGTCAGCGATCAACTTCGGCGTAGTCATCAACGACGGACGCGTCACGTGCCCGGCCACGGGACGCCCGGCCGGTGGAGTCCGGTCACAACTCAGAGAGCTCCAAAACTGCAAATTCTTGACCGGACGCGTCCGCTGCACCTTGACCGGACGCGCCCGGCGTTCGGTCCTCACAGACCGAAACTGCGGCGCATGAAACCCTTGGCACCGGATGCTCGGTCACCGGCGTCCGGTCACCCCCGGCAGCGGACGCCCGGCACGGCCGGGACGCGTCCGGGCCTTTACCGGGGACGGCGTCCGGTCACCTCTGAGTGACACCTCTTCGCCCGAAAACTTCCGAGTCCCGCCTTGCGAGCTCGGCGGGAGGGTTCCACACCTAAACACCATCATCTCTTGCTCTCATGTGCCAATACCAAAGTGTCTCACCACTTGTGCACGTGTGTTAGCATTTTCAAATGAATTTTGCAAGAGTTAGCAAACACACTAGGTCCCTAATGCATGGCAAAGTCATTGCTCACCTAGTGGCACTTAGATAACCGATATTGCGCGACATCGCCCCTCTTAATAGTACGGTTATCAATCCTAAACCCGGCCATCAACTTCTCTACTCGCCTATGGCCGGTAAAATGGAAATGCCCTAACATATACCTTTGCCTCTAGCATTCCATCTTGCTCCTCATCTTCCTTCATCTCCAAATGTGGTTCTTGATCACTTGTGGTCATCTCCACCATCTTGATCACCATACCACCACTTGGTTTGGACCTCCCCTTTCTCTAATGCTACACACTTAGCAATAGGGTTAGTCTTAGATTTCATCAATTAGCCAAAACCAAACTAGGGCTTTCACTTCCCTTCCCTATGCTATGGCTTCCGAGCAAGAGGCAAACACGGCACCGTGCTGCACGAGCAGGAGGGCACGCGGGGGAGCTCCACCTGGGCACTATAGGGGCGCGCGGGAACTTCGCCCGACCACCATAGAAGGGCGCGTGGGGGAGCTCCTCCCGGCCGCCACCGCTAGCTCCGTCCGATCGCCGCCGTGAGCTGCGCGTGTGAGCGCTGAAGTCCCTAAGCCGCTTGAGAGCGCCATCGAAGTGGGGCAGCTCCGCCTCTTCGAGCGCCTCCATGTCCGCCTCCCATTAGAACCAGCCCATGGCCATGGTCAGCCGCACCTTGCCGCGACAGCCTTTATCCGCTCTTCCTCCGCGCCCATGAAGCCCCTTGGCCTCATCCCTCCCCTCCATGTGCGGCCGCCTCCGCCCCTTGCGCCCGGCGATGACAGCGTGGCGTCCTCCTCGAGCCTTGGCCTTGATGGTAGGGCTGCCGCCCGATAAAGCGGCTCATCACGCGGTCCATGGAGGTGGTGCCTATCGCGAACACGTTGCCGCCCTACGCCTAGTGGAGGAGCATCAGCCACCCGTGGTGATAGTAGAGCTTCGCATCCTGTTTTT